>LN890943.1:1283852-1333374 GCA_900010015.1 Tuber aestivum | reverse complement strand
AAGGAGACCCACCAACGATACTCGAAGTAACCATGTGTTGGGCTCCAACGATTCCAGAAACAAACAGATGGGAATACACACCATGGACACCCAAGGGATTCTGGGCACCATACAGCGACGAGGAATTCTCTCCTGGAAATGCAACAGAGGAAGACTCAGAATCACCCACACCTTCAGAAATCTAAGCGAGACCCACACACATCCTACACGAAACCCACGCACCCACACCTTCAGAAATCTAAGCGAGACCCACACACATCCTACACGAAACCCACGCACCCACACCTTCAGAAATCTAAGCGAGACACACACACACACACACTAGGCACGGAGACCAGGCACCTACGCACCCGCCCAGACGCACATAAAAGGTGCACTTCGCACCTGTATACCAGGCAGACACCAACTCTCCCACCGCACCGCAACCCAATCCACCCCCCCCCAGACATACCCTACTATACCTCACCCTACTATACCTACCCCACCATGCATAACTCGGACTTCACGAGACTCAGCAAGAAAGACTCATACCTATGGCGACTGAACTTTAAACGTATGGGGGACATACCCTCCCTCCAAAGACGGCAAGCGATCTACATTTTCTGTTGCCTGGGATGCAACCAAATGGACTGCAAATTCACGAGCGCGGTATGGAACCCGTTCAAAAAAGCGTATCGACGAAAATGTGCCCCGGCATTTTTTACCAGCTATACCTGCAGGGCCTGCGCCGGGCCAGACTGGGATGACGCATGTATTGGGGGCCCGGCATGTTTTTACAACTGCCAGTGCCATTCGGACTTTGAGGAGGATGAGCTAAGCGAGGCTCGGGGGACATTTCTTTCTTTGTTTGGTTAGTTTTGTTTGTTTTTTTTTTTTTTTTGGGGAAATTGTTTTGTTTTGGGAAATGTAACCGGAGCTGGTACTCGGTTAGGATGTTAGTTTTGTTTTATGTTTTGTTTTAAGTATCGGTTGATACTTAGTTTGTTTTATGTTTTGTTTTAAGTATCGGTTGATACTTAGTTTGTTTTATGTTTTGTTTTAAGTATCGTTTGATACTTGGTTATTTTTATGCTTTGATTGAGTATGAACATGAGTGAGAATTCATGATTGTACTCAAACACATGTACTTAAAAAGACCGCCGTCTTCCACTCTGGAAACGGCAGACTTCGACAGACAGTATTTTAATATACTCGGTTGAACGGTTATCTTTATTCTCCTATTACACCACCGAAGCCTCCCTTAGCGAGCCTAGAAGTTGATAGTCTCCGGCAGGCATCACTTCTCTCCTATTGTACCCGACAGCGTGATTAACGCCCCGGCGTGAACACATTACAACTGAGGACTCAAGCGACGGCTCCTGGGCTTCCATGACAGAGACGCATCAGATGGAGATATAAAAGATTAAACTGCCAGCTGATAGGTATTGGACGTTATATGCACCTAGATATAAAATGTTTGCATTTAGATTTATCACCTCTGACTTTTCCTTACCAAGATAGGTATGCAGATATTGTGTTGTTTTATATAGGTTTCTGTGCATGTCTTCCTTCGCCGCGGAGTGTAGGATGGGGTATTGGATCGAGCCAACTGTTGGCCGTGGTGATGTAATGCTGGCACACATGCAGTACGTGGACAGGATTAAGGGTTATTGGGTAGTGTCTGCAGCAGTTAAAGAGCACTGTACCCGACAGGCAACTGTAGCGATAGGAGGGTGGCTATAGCAATTGGCTCTGGCTATCTACTCCGATAGGTCTAGATCTACGTGATATAGATTCTGCATGTCACGGTAAAGGACTATTATTTATATCAATAGCTATTCGATAGGCATAAACTACTGAATTGGCGGAATAGTCCTGTTAGGTCAGGTGATCTGCTGGCCCCTCTTTCCCGCATACTTATGCATTACTTTATACAGGGACACCGTGGCTTACTGTCCCTGGCACCATGATAACCAGAAAAACTAGGAGTCATCAGCAGGCCTCTAGTTTAGGGAATAATCCTAACATATAAGCTTGCTCCCTTCTGCTCCTTGTCTGATCTACTCCTCTCCTCTTTCTCCCACTAACTTCCTCCCATCCTTCTTCTCCCACACTCTTCCTCCTGTCCTTGTTCTCCCCCCCACTCTCCAACCAACTCTACTTATTCAGCTTGCTACGTCCCAGGGTACATCATCTCCCAGTGAGTCCTTTTTTGTTTCAAACACTCACTAAATCCATGACATCCCCAAGCGGCCACCATGCCCCTACCTAAGATAAAACGGATGTCCTCTGCAAAGTGAAACTCAGTATGGATATTTCCTACGCGGTGGAGCTACTAAAGCTAATATTCTATCAGGTGTCCGGCTGTCACAAACTGTGACTAAGCAAGGCAGATTTTACATGGTTCGGAATTCCAAACTATAGGTATGTTGGGATTTCACATGACGCACAGTAGTGTGCCATAGGTTATTATGTTTACCTGTTCGTGACTCACATTTGTGAGTCACATGATGTTATAATTTCCCCACATGACTCAAATTATGAGTCATGGGTTTCACTCAAGTGACGCGAGTTGCCCACCAGACTTGGTTATTATGTTTTGATTGGTTTTGAGCATGTTGCGCAGCGACTCATAGGAGTCCACAGAGGGATTTCGCATGACTCATAGTTATGAGTCATAAGGTTAGTATGACGCATAAGTATAAGTCACTCTAGGTGAAGAGCTACTATATAAAGGGTCACTAGGACCGCTAGTATTAGCTCTTCACACCTTCTTCTTGTTTATTTTCTACCTTTAAGATTTTTATCAATAAAACCTACCTTTACACTCTTTAACCTTTATATCACCTTAAGCGAGAACCATATTTCTCGTCCTGCAAACCATGCCTGAAGTCCTAAGCGAGGACTTGAGAAGATCAAGGGGGATAGGCGCGATATGATAGAAGTCAAAGGACTTGACTATCAACATCGCATAGGCATAGGCCCAAGAACTATTACCTCATCCCAAGTTAAGAATCGTTACCTGTCATATTACTCATCCTCGAGGCAGGATTCTTAACATTAGAATGTGTCTACACCGTGACACTTAATGATTACACAACAGATCCATTCAACAGAGATCACGAGGGAGACATAGACGTCCAAGCCGCCAGTCTAGGATTAGGAAGTTTGGAAGAAGCATTAAGCGAAGCCAGTCGACACTCGGCAAGATCAACAAGTCTGTTTACAGCTGAACAAGTTACTCCTCCAAACGAAGACGATCCACGTGAAACACCGAAACCTTACAGAATGTCAGGACCAGCTCCACCCCCGGGTCCGCCTGCAGCAGGACCAGCACCACCTCAGATGATTCCACCAGATGAAGTGGAACAAATGATATGAGAAGCTATAAGATTAACCGGGCAACAACCTAAAGTCAAGACCCCACCACGATACGATGGGGAAAGAAGCAAGCTATAAGGATTTATGGCCCAACTCTTGACCTATTTCAAGGTAGTTGGATGGACGCAGGGAAACAACTGGGACAAAATATGATACACTCTGACACTACTAGAAGGACACGCCGTAAAATGGATAACCCCCATCATGGTCAGCAACGGTACACCCTGGATACACTTGGCCAGTTTCAAAGACGTATTCGAAGCCCAATTCACAGACCTAGAATTGAGACAATCGGCAAGAAACAAATTGGAAGAAATTCGCCAAGGGGCAAAAATTGTCACTGATTACTGGTACGAGTTCCAACTACTCCAGTACGACGCGGTGTGCGACGAGGCCTCCACTATGAGGTGGTTCATGAAAGGCTTGAGAAAGACCTATCAAGATGCCTGGAGATACAGTGAAGAAAGATTTACTACAACCAAAGCGATGGCCCACTGGGCCATTTGAAAAGAAATCCAGTTCGGACAACTGGACTGGATTCAAAGGACCCAGTCTAATACAACACAAGGCAACAATACGAATACTAGAAACCAAGGCATACCCAGGAACCAGAATGGAACATATCGAACCACCACCCAAGTAGGTGATGTCATAGACCTGGATGCAACTAGAAGGAGACCTTCACTCAACCTTCCGAGGGACAACTACCTTCGACGACGAAACAACAATCTATGCCTAAGATGTGGCATAGGAGAACATATGATCAAAGATTGCAGACGACCAGCCAATCCAACCTGAAATCAAGGAAGAAATCAGCAGAACATGAGGACAAACCCCAGGTTCCAACCACGCAGTAACCTAAGGGAAATCAAAATCGAAGACGAATATGAAACAGTGGCAAAAGATGAAAGTCCCCAGCAATAGATGGTCTGAGGGACCCTCCGCAAGACAAATCCATCGTGACAGCCAACTACTACAGTCTTTTAAGCACAAATACGGAAGATAACGACAATGATCATATCATAATTAAAATAAAAATATATAATGACAAAAAACAAGAAACCACAATACACACAATCCTTGACTCAGCAGCCACAGAAGACTTCATCGACAAAGAAGTCGGCAAGAAATATCAGCTAAAAACGAAGAAAGCAAAAGGGAAAGACAGATTTACCTCGCAGATGGAAAACCCAGTGCCATGGGACCTGTAACCCACACCGCGCAAGTACCTATGCAAATTACAAACCATAAGGAAGTGGCTACCTCCCAAGTGGCAAATCTACAACACCATGAGATAATTCTCGGAATGCCATGGTTAAGACAATATAATCCCAGCCTAAATTAGGAAGAAGGAAGAGTTACGTTTCCCAGCGAACGATGTACGACATGGTGTCTTAACAGTTCTCTGGTAATATATGCAACTCCAGAAGAAGAAGCAAACCAAAGGAACCTAGACCCAAAATTCAGTCAAGTTCAACAACGGATCAAAGGATCAAAGTTCAGAGATTGAGCCACGAGGCTAAGATACCTACAAGAGGCTCCGAGAATGCCGCAGGACATGACCTGTACGCCATTGAAGAAGTTACGATACTACCCAAAGGGTTGGTAATTATTCCCACTGGGATAGCCATAGAGCTACCTCAAGGCACCTATGGGCGCATAGTACCATGCAGCGGTCTCACAGTCAAACATCGACTCACCACCAATGCGGGAGTAATAGACGGCGACTATACAGGTGAACTGAAAGCTGTCATGGTCAACCAAGGGAACCAAGATCATAAGGTGGAAAAAGGCGACAAGATTGCGCAGCTGATCATTGAAAAGATCAATGAACAAGAATTCCAGGAGGTGACGAGCCTAAGAGAAACCACCACAGGAACCAAAGGATTCGGAAGTACGGGCAACCAAGGTCCAACTATGAAGAAACAACAAAAGGTCGAAATCAATTGGCTATCGGCACCAGCATTCAACAAGTTCTACCGCAGAGGAGAAGCGGCAGGAATCCTTAAGTGGGATATCCAAGAAGAAGGAATAAGTCTAGCCAAAATCAACATCAGTACAGAACTGGCCATAAGGAATCGAACTCAAGCAAAAGAAGAAAGACTGGATCAACTGATACTAAAAGAATACCATCAACATCTGGACTTATTCCAAGAAAAGGAATCCACCAAGTTACCGCCTCATAGACCTGAGGTGGACCTAGCAAGCGACCTAAAAGGAGAAGCCACGGGATTACCAAAGAAAAAGACAGACCTACTAGGAGAAACCGAACTCGAAGAACTAAGAAAATACATTCAGCAAAACTGGGAAAGAGCATGGATCAAACAATCCTATGCCAACGGAGGATCCCCCATCCTCTTCATCAAAAAAAAAGATGGGAAGTTAAGGTTATGCATTGACTACCGAGCACTCAATAGCTTAACCAAGAAGGATAGATACCCCCTACTTCTAATTGGTGAAGCATTGGACCGACTAGTGTCAGCCAAATACTTTACCAAATTAGACATAAGGGATGCCTACCACAATGTCAGGATAAGAAAAGCAGACCAATGGAAAACAACTTTCACCACGAAATACGGGAATTACCAATACCTCGTTATGCCCTTCGGGCTAACCAATGCACCAGCCTCTTTCCAACGATGGATCAACAACGTGCTCTACAAATACCTGGATATATGCTGCATCGTCTACCTAGACGATGTACTCATATATTCTAAAGATATGGAACAACACAAAAAGGATGTCAGCAACCTTATGGCGGACATTAAAGCATTGGGAATGAGATGCAAATCCAGCAAATGCGAATTCCACAAAAAGGAGACAGAATACCTAGGACGCATCATCAACGGAGAATGAGTACAAATAGACCCAGTCAAGACCAAAGGGATATGGGAATAGGGATGCCCAAAAAACAACATGGATATCCAATGTTTTATGGGATTCTGCAATTTCTACCAGAGGTTTATAGCAGGATTTATCATAATGGCTAAACCCCGATACAACTTGACCAAGAAAGACGTCAAATGGGATTGGGGACCTAAGGAAAAGGAGGCCTTCGATGAATTAAGGACCAAGATCACCCAAGTACCAATCTTGGTGCATTTCAATCCAGAAAGAGAAACCATGATCGAAACGGATGCCTGCAAATATGTATGCTCAGGCATGCTATCTCAGAAATGCGAAGATGGCAAATGGAGACTAGTGGCATTCCGATCCAAGACAATGACCCTAGCGGAATGCAACTACGATGTCCACAATGAGGAACTATTAGCAATAGTTCAGGCTCTGATGGAATGGAGAAGATACACCCAAAACAACAATGCAGTAGTCAAAACCCTCACAGTCCACAAAAACTTAGTACCCTTCATGACGACGAAGGAGCTAAACAGATGACAAATAAGATGGATGGAAAAACTGAGCACTTACAACTTCAAAATCGAATACTGTCCGGGAAAAGAAGGAGGAAAACCAGATGCATTGACTCGTAGCTCAAACGACAAACCAAATACGCTAGAGGATGAGAGAATCAAACAAAGACATCAAATACTAGCACCAAACGAAAAATATTTCCAAATGGAAGAAGAAGACAGCGGATACGAGTCGCTGAACAAAATTAATACAAGAACGACATTGGAAGAAGATATCAGAAAGAGAAGCCAGCTAGACGAGGAGTGTCAAAAATAAGAAAGGAACTGGAGGCCGGCACAAAGGAAATCAAAGGCATAGCCCTAGGACTATGCGAGTGAAAGGATGAATACTTGTGGTACGATGGGAAAATCTGGATACGGGATAAAGAAGAACTATGCACAGGGATCATACAACAACATCACGACCCCCCATACACGAGACATGGTGGAACAGCCAAAACTACCGAGTTCATCAACCGATGATACTATTGGCCCAAGATAAGAGAAGACATCAAACGATATGTCAAAAACTGCGAGACATGTCAGTGAACCAAAGTGGTCTGACATGCACCTTACGGATTACTCAAATCAAATGAAGCCCCAGGAAAACAATGGAAATCAATATGGCTTGACTACATTACGGACTTACAAAAATCGAATGATCAAAACGCTATTCTAGTAATGGTTGATCGTCTGACCAAAATGAGTTACTTTATACCTTGCAGGACGGACATAACGGCAATACAATTTGCAAGGATATTTCTAAATGAAATATATCGACTGCGCGGACTATCAGAGGACATTATTAGTGATAGAGGATCACGATTCACATCAGAGACATGGTAGGAGATAACAGAAAAATTAGGAATCGAACGTCGCATGAGCACAGGATTCTACCCTCAAACGGATGGACAAATGGAATGGATAAACGGCATATTGGAACAATATCTATGAGCCTACGTCAATTACCAGCAAGATGATTGGTGCGAATAGCTACCTATAGCTGAATTTGCCTACAACAACGGAAAATGAAAAACTATCAAAACAACCGCCTTCTTTGTGAACTACAGCCTACATCCAGAACACGAAACCATGTGTCATATGCTCCAAGCAATGATAACGAACAAAAAAGATATGAGTCAACTACATGACATGTTACGAACAGAAATAGTCACGGCACGATTACGACAGAAGGAAGAATACGATCATCACCAAAAGCCCTATCCAAACATGAAGACAGGAGAGATGGTATGGTTGCTACCACGCAACATCAAAACAACACGATCAACGAAGAAATTGGATTATAAGAAAATAGGACCATTCAAAATCTTGGCCAAGATAGGAAGCCGCGCTTATAGCCTCGACCTTCCACCCACGATGAGAATACACAATATTTTCCACATCAGCCTCCTCGAACCTTATCAAGACAAGCCTCTACCTACCCAAGAAAAACCTCTACCACCGCCTATAGAAATAGATGGTGAATCAGAATATGAACTCCAAGAGATTATTGACTCTCGATTACACTACGGTCGCTTGCAATATAGAGCGAAGTGGATGGGATACTCGCCAGAACACGATAAAACTTGGTACCCAGCAGACAATTTCAATAACACACAAAATGCAATGCAACAGTTCCACCAAAAATACCCCCACAAACCGACAGCTGACAGTTGAAGACGCACCAGGATCCACACTCTCGATGCTACCTCTAACCCGAACTGACTCGTACCAGTAGGATCAGCCCAATATAAAAGTCAACATGATCCCGCTACCCTCCGCCCTTAAATGTTTCCCAGAACACGATGCGTTCAAACAGATAACTCCAACCAGTCAGGGGTACCGGACCCCAACTCTGACCAGGGAAAAATGGAGCAACGAGGAATGGACCAACCTAGCCGACCTCAATTTGAGGAAGAAAACAACCCCAGAAAGGGAACACGTGAACCTGTCATGGACTGGTTGTTACGACGACGAGTACCAAGTGCACCAAAGCAACAAGGAAGGCTTGGGATATTGGCCTCGGGAAGCGAACAGATGGCCACCCAAGACTTCACCCCTGGGATCACCCGCGAGATCCCCAACACCAGAGCAAGTGGCTCTGGTACAATACATCAAACCAACTCCGAGGACGGAGTCAAAGAGCAGGGGGGCGAAAAAAGAGAAATGGACGAAACCCAGGGAGATGAGGCACGTCTCCTGGGAGGCAGAGATGGGAAAGGAGAAACCAGAAACAACGATGATGAAGCTGTTGGCAGAAGCGGGGGAAACAAAAAAATTGCTGGAATGGCAGGCGGAGAAAATCCTACAGCTCCAGAGTGAGCTGCGCGAGGAGACCAATATAAGGAAGGCACTCCAGAACGACTGGAGAAGAGAGGAGAAAGAGGCAGAAAGGAATCTGGCGAGGGTATAGAAGGTCAGCACGTGGCTGAACAAAGAGGCCAAGTGGGGTGCAAGGGCATGGGAGATGGAGGACAGATTGATCTAAGCCCAATGGGACTCGGGCTGAGGGAGACGGGAGCTAATGTCACAAACTGTGACTAAGCAAGGCAGATTTTACATAGTTCGGAATTCCGAACTATAGGTATGTTGGGATTTCACATGACGCACAGTAGTGCTCCATAGGTTATTATGTTTACCTGTTCGTGACTCACATTTGTGAGTCACATGATATGATTTTCGCACATGACTCAAATTATGAGTCATGGGTTTCACTCAGGTGATGCGAGTTGCGCACCTGACTTGGCTATTATATTTTGATTGGTTTTAGGCATGTTGCGCAGCGACTCATAGGAGTCAGCTGAGGGATTTCACATGACTCATAGTTATGAGTCACAAGGTTAGCGTGACGCACAAGTATAGGTCACACAAGGTGAAGAGCTACTATATAAAGGGTCACTAGGACCCCTAGTATTAGCTCTTCACATCTTCTTCTTGTTTATTTCCTACCTTTAAGATTTTTATCAATAAAACCTACCTTTACGCTCTTTAACCTTTATATCACCTGAAGCGAGAAAACTATTTCTCGTCCTACCAACCACACCTGAAGTCCTAAGCAAGGACTTCAGAAGATCAAGAGGGATAGGCGTGATACGATAGAAGTCAAAGGACTTGACTATCAACATCGCATAGGCATAGGTCTATGAACTATTACCTCATCCCAAGTCAAGAATCGTTACCTGTTGCATTACTCGTCCTCGAGGCAGGATTCTTAACACCCGCCCTCCAATCATACTGCAGGGACCCTGCGGGTAGCATGTGCTGCAAGATCCTTACATGTGTGGCAGCTCTAGCAGTGGAATCTGAAAGAGCGTAAGTAAAGCCCCCTATCAAATGGTTTTAATGATTGTGCAAACCAGGATGGACCGAGCTAATAAGAATCGGTCTATATGTAGTCGTCATCAGGCGTCTAGTGTGCATCCTGCATTCCTACCAGCTATCGAGGACTCCAAGTGAGTCAACCCCAAGGAAGTAAATGGTGGGATCGGAACTAACATATATCCATCTTCTAGAGGTCGCTTCGGCCACCTTGATTTTGCGCAAGGTTCCTGAGGTTTCCCAGACCCCCACTGCCCCAGCAAAGCGTACCTCTCGTGGCGTGACCAGGTGAAGGCCTATATCAGCATGCTTGCATGGGACCGCGACAAGGTTATTGATATGCAATTGGAGTTGGTCCTGGAATTCGCCCGCTCTCAATCCCCTATTTCGATTCGGGTCTGGTTGCTGAAAAAGCAATATCATGGTGATGATGGTATCAAGCTCGATCGTCAGCTGTAGCTCTTGGCTAAGGACACAGCCAAGAAGCTTGAGACGACAATCAAGCATCACAACATGGATGCAGAGAGGGGAGATGGTGTGGTGGAGGAAAGGATGAGTAACTATTCCACGCCATGCATGTTTAGTTTCAATGGTACTTATGAATTTCTCTAGTGGCTACAATTGATTGGACCTCCGCTTATTGCCCTCAGGCAATAAGAATCCACATCATGCACTGGACACTTGCTCCCCCAGTGGAACATCCATTTCAGGATCACCCCTGGTACTCACCTGAGCAGGACGGGAGTGTGCTCTGGGATATCCTCTCATCCCTGAGTATGAGAGATCTGCTGGAGATGGTTTTGGCGCAACAAGTTGAAGAGGCCACCGGTTACCCCTAGTATCTTCTCAGTATGACAGCTCATTCTTCCAGCGCCTTGCACCATGACCCCATAAAACCTCTCCCTTATGAGGATGTTATCGTCTTGCATGGAGATGATGACATCGGGACATAGCTCCTACCAAGCAAGTCGGAGCCTAAAAATCTATTGGATATACTGGTGCTGGAGTCACATGAGGAGGGGGTAGAGAGGCAGATGCCCAACCATAGACTTTGCCAGTATCCCTTCTTTGACGGCAGTCTTTGGAATTACCAGGTCCAGGAGTGAGATCCAGGGGGGGTCATGCATGAGGAGTAAAGCGAGTTTGAGGGAGAGCAAGAAGAGGAGGGTCCGGCGATCCTGGGTCTCGAGATAGTTTCTCTTGACAATGTAACTTTCAAAATCTATACTACATACAGCTAACTTGAGCATAAACTCCAGTGCTAACTACCGGCATAGCACTATGCACCGCCCTCCCGAGAATCTCAAACCATGTCAGAGAGTGAATCTTTTACTGAACCCAACGCACCCAGGTGCCCACCTGCTGTCACTTGTGCATGTTCTCTCTCCGCCATGCATTCTGTTTCTCGTTGCTCTGGATCCCGGGCACCCATGGCACAAGCAACCAGAACGACCAGCCAGCTATTTGTTTCTATACAGGCACCAATGCCGCCACGAAGTACGATTCTAGGTCCTATATCTAGTGGGCACCATGAATGGTATTGCCTGGAATACAAAGGGCCTTCCCATCAGTACCTCCAAAGTCGCTCCCATCACCACCTCCAAAGTCCCTCCCTGTTAGTGCCCCCAAAGTCCCTCCTGTCAACACCCCAAAGTCTCTCCTATCAGCGTCCTCAAAGTCCCTCCTGTCGCCACCCCCAAAGTTTCTCCCATCACCATATCCCAAGTCCCTCCTGTCAGGACTCCCAAAGTGCCTCCTGTCTCTACCCCCAAAGTCTCTCTTGTCAGTGCCCCCAAAGTCCCTCACGTCGCCATCCCCGAAGTCTCTCTTCTCGCCACCCCCAAAATCTCTCCTTACAGGTTGGCTCTGAGCCTTCTGGGCCTTCGGAGGAAGAGAAGCTTTAGTCGTTGCAAGATCTCCTGAAAAACAAGTCATGGATGGCTGAGTTCCTACAGGATCTGAGACTTGTGTCAACCACAAACGCATCCAGAGCAGACAAGTCTGGCTCCCTGCAGATTGAACAAGGCCATTGGTGTAATGGCACTTCCGACACCCTGGCCATTAGCACTGCTGAGACCGATCAGTCCTGGACCCCCAGTACGGTTACTACTCTTCCCCCAAACCCTCTGCCCCCCCAGGCACCTGATATACTCCCGCTCTCTCCCTCCTCTCCCTCTGCCCCCCCCTGTACCACTACACTTGCCACTCCTGCAAGGCCCCCTCCTTGCTCCAAATATTGCCTCGGCTGCTGGCTCCCGAACTGTGATAATATCTAAAGAATGGAAGAAAGGAGCAAAGGCAAAGAAGTCAAAAGGAAAGAGTAAGACAAATACCAATACAGCTAGCTGCGAAGACATGACTCCGACCCTCCAGGTGCCCTGGCCGGGAGCAAGTTGGCTTGCCAGCGACTAATACGCATCTTGTCACTTATATTTGTTTTTGTTTTTTTTAGACTAGGTCTTTCCTTCCTCTCAGAAGTTTCCTTTTCCTGCCTTAATGCATCTCCATGTTTCCTTTGCCTCTGGGCTTCCACTTTTTTCCTATTTTTATCTCTCAATGTTTTCTCTGTCTCTGGTATCCTTTTTAATCCATCCTGTGGTTTTCTTCTTCCCCAGCTTATTTTTTGATGCATCATGATGTTTTTTTCATCTGAAGGAGTTTCTTTTTTCTCTGTTTTCATCTCTCAATATATTCTTCATCTCGAGTGGTATTTTCTTTCACCCATTACGGGGCTTTCTTCATCCATGCTGAATTCTTTTGAGGCAGTGCAGGGTTTTCTTCTTCTTACTGCTCCCCCTATTTTCATTGTCTACCCGCATCTTCCCCATTCCTGCTGTCTCCCTTCCATTTCCTTTGTTTGAGGGTTTTTTCCACTCAGAACACTACTACCGTAGTTGCTTAGGCCTTTTGTATTGTCAGACTTGTCTACCCTAGTCCAGTGTCTTGTATTTTTGGTCCCCCTTGCATTAGCCTCGTAAATTACATTCTTAGCCACCATACTCGAGTATGGTAGCATAAAGTTTATCTACATTTGGTTTATCTCGCGTTCTCTGTCAGTATCAGGCCCGGAGCCCACAGGGCATCTGCAGTGCTTGAATGGAAGAAATGCCTGACACAAACACACTTTGCTATGGTTTAGCTGCCATGATTCCACATTTGGATATGAACATAGATTCATCTAATCCCATTAGGTATAGTTGGTACTGTAGGGGAATTGCATGACTAAACCATACCATAACTGGCTATGTCAGGCTTCACTAGCTCTTTGATTGGTGCAGTTATTTCCTCAGTTCTTTATCCAACTACGGTACTCACATCATATGAAGCTCAACAACTGTAAGTTTCGATCATGAACGAATGATCCAACAATCACAAAACAAGATTTTGTAGTCAAGTTTTGAACTGAATACCAAGTGCTAGTCTATGATTACACTAGCTACCCTTTGCCAGTGGTGCAAGCATATAAAAACTAGTGTGACCTACTACATATACAAAGCCTACATAAACACCACGCCTTTTTCAACCTCACCACGCGATCCTCCCACATCTCTAACCATCCCCAATACTCAATCTCTCTCTCAACATACCTATAGAACCAGCCCCTGCATGGAGTTTGCAAACCCATACAACAGGCGGTCCGGTTTGATATACCTAGGACCTTGGATTGACCCCTACAGCATCTGGAAAATTGAGGCTGAGAGAGGGCACAAATAACTCTCATAGTTCCCCGACTACTCTAACTCATAGCTAGACATCACATCGGCATCCGTCCCCCCCCCCAATTACAGCCCAACTGACCAGACCACCTAAATGAGTGTGTTGGAGTACCAGACCGACTGTGCCATATATCGAACCCGAAATTGAATATGACAGGCAAGCCAATTTTGAAACATCACCTCCGTCAGAAGACAGAAGTGAAGAGTGTCAAATTTCCTAGGGATTGGTGGAAGCTGAATTCTCAACCAACCTCAATCAGGAAGACAGGAATATTGCAGACCTGCCTCTCTCCCATGGCTATCATCTGTCGCAAGTTGGCAAAAGTTGCCATAGGGATGGTCTGAGAACTGTTCATCGATCTGCGACCTGACGACTCCCAGAGACAGAAAATGCTCCATGATTCTGGCTGCACCACTGCAGATAGTTCGTGAGGCTGAATACAGTCCACCAGTCTTCCCGTCATCAAGCTTAGGTCAGATATCATCTCTAGCAGGCCAGGGAAGTGTACTTTCTTCTGTTATCAGAAGTTCTAGTCCAACTAGTCATCTAAATACAAGACCGCACAATAATGGCTTGTCCGTAGCCGGTACATGTTGCAATACACTTGTGGGACCTGAGCTTGCCATGGTAGTTCTGGCAAAGTCTCTGATCCTCAATTGCACTCTATTTATTAACCTAACCATAAATCCAGCTGCTTGAATGACCAAGATACACAGAGTCTGGGACCAGGTGGTGAGTTAGACCCCAGATCTGGGGCATATGAAACAATCGGAGGAGATTGTGGGCCTCGTAAGTAAAGTCAGCTAGATAGGGGAAGAAGCAAGAAATTGTATTGATCCAGTTAGATATGCTAGAAGCAGTCCAGGATAAGGGTACAATTCGTCTACCATGTAAAGTATCACTTTGTAGCATTATATGAACTACTAGAAGATAGCCAGGGTATGGCCTGTGGGGTTGATTATCTCTGGGAAAAAGACAGGTTGATGTGCGAACCCAAAGGGCATGAGGTTGGACTGCTCAGGCTGCAGATGATGCTCTCATACAATTACATGTGACTAGGACTAATAACTACCATCACAAGACAGCGCGTGAAACTGCGATTCCTTGCACCACTGATCCCCGAGGCGATATATGGTAAGTACTTTGCCCAGAAGAAAATGTGGGGTATAGTAGACCCAGATTTCCTGGAGGTGATCAACCATACTATGGTCTGCTTAACGTGTGCTATACTCTGTCATATACTTAGGGTGTGGCAAACTGGTATATATACCGAGCCAACTGACTTCCAGCGTGAGTTAGTAGGAGGTGAGTATAGGCAAATTATCAGGCATACATGTGCGACGAATCTGGCTAACCCTCCATCAAACACTTGAGACCTCATTGCTAGGCAGATGGAGACATGGCAGAAATGTCCTCGGGAATCGAGAAGAGTGTTCTTGAGAGTATTTGTCAAGTGATTATCAATAAGATCAGGCAAAAATGCAGCATCCACCAAGACCGACGAGAAGGCTATGATGACGACTAGGACGCGGTCAGTGCAGAATTAGAAAGCCAAAGGTCGAACGTGGAATCACGACCACCCCCCCTCTGGCACAGCGACACTGTGACTGATTCACCCATCCTTATCCTAGTAAGGCCACTGGGTAGACAAAAGGAGTCACAGGATACCGATATCACTATAAGTTTTAATCAGGTGTCTGCTGCCCTGACGTTGCCATTACTTGATTCTGATCCAATTGGTGGATCCCTCCTGGATATAGCATATCTACCGACAGAGATTGTTAGCAGCCCTCCTCCAGCCTCACAGCTATCCCTTAGTCTTGAGTAGTCACCTGAGGAACATGGAGTAGTGGCTGCAGGGGATCCCACTGGACCGGACAGTCCATTGTAGTTGCTTATCATGGAGGAGTAGTGGGGGCAGAATTGGTGAGGTCGATACTAGGTTATGGGTATAGGAGGATTGGAGCAATCGTGATCACAAGAGGTACTGCACAGAGACAGAGAAGGAGCCAGTGTGTATAGGGGGACTGGGATGTAGTCGGGATTTCACTGCAATGGCATAATATTGTACATGAAGCGTCAGAGTCAACTAGAGGGATGCCCACAAGATTAGGCAAATAAGTCTGTTAGGTATGAATGAGGAGGAAACATCCACCATTTATTGTGACATGAAATATCAGGTAGTGAGAACCAGGAGCCACAAGGCTCCAGATGATAACTGATTGGTAGTGGGAGAATCTGGCCATGAAACCAGCACCAAGGGATGCAAATAGTATGTAACTTGAAAGATCTGGGTGCAAGGGATGTCAGCACAAACGTCTTTAGGGCACACTCATAGAGATCAAGACGACCAGTTCGGACCACAGATAATCCAGATCTTTGGGTGCTGGGTTGTCACATCGAGAGTTAACAGCAGTAGTTTAAAATATCAGGATTAATACTACCCGTCACAGGTAGCGTTGTGACATCAGAGGCCAGGAGGTAGGCAAAGTCAGATGGGACTGAGAAGAATCCGGTGATAGGAGGAAGTAGTACAGGGTCACAGGGATAGTCAGGATGTAAGGAGAAAAAAGTGTAGAATCTCTGGATGCAAGGAGAGGAAAGGGTGGAATCTCCGGAGGGGAGGAGAAGAGAGTATGGAATCTTCGGACTCAGGAGATGTCGGCGTCCATGTCCTGTGGGGTCAGGATGGGTTGCACAAGAGGAAGGCAAATCTGGATGCAACATGCTGCAGATGTCGCATCCAGATTAACGGTTTGCATTTAGGATTCCTGTGCATCAGATGCACAGGACCACAGGACGCAAGGTGAAATCTTTGCTGATGCTCTCTGAAGCTGGTATCTTGCTGCCTCAATCGTGAAATGTCCCAGAAAATACACAGTCATTGGCATGCCTGCCACATACTACCTCCTCTAATCACTGCTTTGTCACCCCCTTCAGGATGGTTTCCCTTATACTAATGGTATCTGGGGCTTCAGCTCACTCCTCCTAGCTAGTGTTATATGGCCTAGGGGTCCCTATTTACGGGATTTGAGTTCTGATCTTTGGCCCTTTAGAGTTTGGTTTTAGTTTCTGCATTCAGGAGTTTCATTCTTGGGGTGGAATGTGTTCTTGGTGCACTGTCAGGTAGTTAGCTTTCATTTATCCCTGAATGGAGTTATTGGGTAGAGTAGCTGACAGAAGGGATTACAGGCAGGAGTAGTTTTTTCTACCCCATAGGGTTCTTTTAGCTGTGTCATTTAGCCTGGGCCAGGGGGGACCAGTTCTCTAGGTGTCATAGGTAGCACTCTATATCCCTTTTTGCCCCATCAACAAAGATTTATCTGTTAAAACAAAAAAAAAAAAAAAAACAATCCCTAACTTTCAGAACTATTAGTGAATTGAGAACCGATCTTCTCAATTTATTCATTTTACTGGATACCTAATGTTGTTATGACGTTTCTTGACCATTTTCTGAGCAATTTTATTGGCCCCAATTACAATTCGCTTGCCTTGGAATTGGCTGCTACCTAACACAGAGATAGTTGTTTTGTAAGGTATAGTTGTGAGTGCAGTGAGTTATAAAGCAGTAACTGTGTTGCCTCTGACCTCTCTGATGACCAAGAGTGCTAAGAGGTTTCAGTTTTCTGCTAAAAAATAGTATCTGGTATCGGTTAAAATGTTTTGATTGCTCTAGATAGAATCGTATAAGTATAAGTCATATAGTTAGAGATGCACTAGCCTCATAACCTGTTCAAAATAGAGTGTAGGGCACAATCTTAATAACTGTGTATGAAAATACAACCCAGTACAAACAGTGTACTGTAGGCATACAAAGTGAAAAGGAGTGTAGTATGAAGGTAGATTGGTAGGTATTCTAATTTTTGATTCACCTAAGTGTGGTATTTGTTTTTTTTTTTCATGTAACTAATATATCCGTTGTTAAGGTACAGGAATATAGATGGAGAGCTAGCGATGGCCAAAACAAAACCTTGATTTCCAACACATTGCTCCATGCCCTAGGGACCAAAATGACCCCCCTAAGACCCTCTGGTATGGCCCTAACCGTACATCCCACCCTGTACAGGAACAATTGTCCTCTACAGGGAAGGTAAGAGAGGGAAGAATACACTTTAGCATCATCACCACAAAGGAAAGAATAGCATAGGAAACTGCCAAAGTGGCTCTACAGCCACGTGTAGAGGTAAAGTGTATTTGTTGGGCCAACGGTAAAACCCTGGAGAAATACTGGGACAGGGCCTGCCAGCTCAACCCAGGAGGTAGTTGTCATGATCTGTGACTAAGCAAGGCAGATTTCACACAACTCAGAATTCCGAGTTATCGGTATGTTGGGATTTTACATGATGCACATTAGTGCGCCATTGATTACTATGTTTACCTGTTCATGACTCATAGTTGTGAGTCATACGATGTTATAATTATTGCACATGACTCAAGTTACCAGTTATAAGTTTCACTCAGGTGACACAAGTTGCGTACCTGACTTGGTTATTATGGTTTGATTGGTTTAAAAAGGTATGTTTTGTAGTGACTCATAGGAGTCAACTGATGGATTTCTTATGACTCACAGTCTTGAGTCATGGGGTTCGCGTGACATAAGGTATGAGTCATGCTGGGCGAAGAGCAAGTATATAAAGGAGTCACTAGGACTCCGAGTATAAGCTCTTCACATGTTCTTCTTGTTTATTTCCTACCTTTAAGTTTATCAATACAACCTACCTTTACGCTCTTTAAGATTTATCTTAACCAATCCAAGAACTATTTCTCCTTCCACGACGCAAGATTAAGTCTTAAGCAAAGATTTAAGAAGTTAAGAGGAATAGGCACGATAAGATAGAAGTCAAAGGACTTGACTCTCTGGTATCACGTAGGCAAGGGCCTAAGAACTATTACCTCATACCTGAGTAAGAATCATTACCTGTCGCATTCCTCCTACTCACAGAAGAATTCTTAACCTTAGAATGTGTCTCTACAATATGACACTTAATGATACACCGCCGATCCATTCACTAGAGATAACAAAGGGGATATAGATCTCCAAGATGATCATTTACTATTAGGGGAATTTGAAGAAGCTCTAAGTGAATCAAGTCACCACTCCGCAAGGGCTGCAAGCCCCATCACACTAGAACAAGTTACACCTCTAAATGAAGAAGAACTACCACAAACTGCAGAATCCGAAAAGATGTCTGGTCCCGCACCACCGCCAGGAGCGCCTCTGGTAGGGCCTGCACCTCCAGCAATGATTCCACGAGATCAAGTAGAACAAATAATACAAGAAGCAATAAGCGAAATGGGACAGAAGCCAATAGTCAAAATACCATCAAGATACGATGGGGAAAGGAGCAAACTATGTGGATTGATGGTCCAACTCCTTACCTACTTCGATGGAGTAGGATGGACTATGGGGAACGACGATGACAAAATCAGTTATATGCTGAACCTATTGGAGGGAACAGCTATACAATGGGTAACACCTATAGTAATAGGCCAGACACCAGTACCAAGAACAGAGTGGGACACCTTCAAGACGATATTCGAAGCCCAATTTACCAACATGGAGTTAAGTCAATCCTGAGAAACAAATTGTAAACTATTGAACAAGGAATACGAAAGGTCACCAACTATTGGTACTAGTTTAGACTATGCAAATACGATGCAGACTGTGACGAAGCATCTGTCCTAAGATGGTTAATGAAAGGCGTAAAAAAGACATACCTAGATGCATGGAAATTTAGCGAGGAAAGATTTGCCTCAGTGTCACAAACGGTGACTGAGCAAGGCAGATTTTACATAGCTTGGATTTCCAAGCTGTAGGTATGTTGGGATTTCACATGACGTACATTCGTAGGCCATAGGTTATTATGTTTACCTGTTCAAGACTCACATTTGTGAGTCACAGGATGTTATCATTTTCGTATATGACTCAAATTACGAGCCAAGGGTTTCACTCAGGTGACGCGAGTTGCGCACCCGACTTGGTTATTATGTTTTGATTGATTTTAGGTATGTTGCGCAGCGACTCATAGGAGTCAGCTGAGGGATTTTACATTATTCATAGTTATGAGTCACAAGGTTCACGTGACATATAAGTATGAGTCACGCCAGGTGAAGAGCTACTAGATAAAGAGTCACTAGGACCCCTAGTATTCGCTCTTCACACGTTCTTCTTGTTTATTTCCTACCTTTATATTTTATCAGAATAAAACCTACCTTTACGCGCTTTAACCTTTATATCACCTTACACGAGAAAACTATTTCTGATCCCTCGAACTAGGCCTAAAAGTCCTAAGCGAGGACTGCGAAGATCGGAGGAATAGATGTAATAAGATAGAAGTCAAAGGACGTAACTATCAAGATCGCCTAGGCATAGGCCTAAGAACTATTACCTCGCCCTAAGTAAGAATCGTTACCTGTCGCACTACTTGACCGACCGGTAGGATTCTTAACACTCAGCTGAACAAATGGCTCATTAGGCTATTTGAAAGTAAATTCAGTTCGTGCAGCCGGACTGGATTCAAAGGAACCCGTCAAATACAACACAAAGCAATAATCTATACCCAAGGAATCAGGAATCACTCAGGAATCAAAAGGGGACATTCCAGAATACCACCCAAGGAGGTGAGGCAATCGATCTAGGTGCCACTCGAACGAGACCATCGTTGAACCTATTAAGAGAAGAATATACCAGACGATGAAACAAGAACCTATGTCTGAAGTGCAGGATAGCCGGACATATGGTCAAAGATTGCAGATGACCAGCAAATCCAAACATGACTCAAATGAAAAATCTAAGAGATTTCAAAAACACTCATTTGCAACCACAAAGCAATCTGAGAGAGATTGACATTGAAGATGAGTACGCGGAAGTGGTAAAAGATGTAGGTCCCCAGCAATAGATGGTCTGCGGAACCTGCCAAAAGAAAAACCCATCTCCTTGGCCAAGTATTATATGACCCTCGAAACAGCGACCACACAAAACAACCTTCATTACATCATGATTGAAACAAAAACATATAACGACAAAAAAAAGGCAGTGACAATAAACGCCATGCTGGACTCAGGAGCAACCGAAGACTTCAGCGAAGAAAAAGTCTGTAAGAAATATCAAATAAAAACCAAGAAAGAAAAAAAAAGAAAGACAGATTTACCTCACAGATGGAAAGCCCAGTGCCCTGGGACCTATTACCCATACTACGCAAGCACCTATGGAAATTGGAAACCATAGAGAAGTGGGAACCTTCCAAGTGGCAAACATACAACACCATAAGATCATTCTAGGAATGCCATGGTTGAAGCAACGCAACCTAATGATAGGTTAGAAAGAAGGGAAAGTTACCTTTACGAGTGAACAATGTACAACATGGTATCTCAACAGTTCACCAGTGGTATACGCAACCCCCACAGAAGAAGGAATCGAAAGGAACTTGGATGCAAGGTTTAGCCAAGTTCAAACCAAGGATCAAAGGATCAAAGTCCAAAGATTAAGCCAAGAAGGAAAGATACCCATCAGTGGATCCAAGAAGGTGGCAGGACATGACGTGTATGCCAATGAAGAAGTCACAATACCAGCCAAAGGGCAGGTAATTATTCCCATGGGAACAGCCATAGAGCTACCTCAAGGCACCTATGAGCATATAGCACCACACAGCACTCTTACAGTCAAGCATAGATTCACCACCAATACGGGGGTAATCGACGCCGACTACACGGGTGAACTGAAAGCAGTTATAGTCAACTAAGAAGACAAAGATTATAAGGTGAAAAAAGGCGATAAGATCGCAGAGTTGATCATAGAGAAAATCAACGAACAAGAACTCCAAGAGGTGAAAAACCTGAGTGAGACCACCAGAGGAACCAAAGGGTTCGGTAGCACAGACAACAAGAAGATGCGTGGGAAAAAACAACCAAGGATCGAAATCAACAAGATATCAGCACAAGTATTCGGAAAGTTCTACCCCAGAGGAGAAACAGCAGGAATCCTCAAATGGGATTTCCAAGATGAAGAGACAAGCCTGGCTCAGATCAACATTAGTACGAAACTGGCTATAAGAAGTCGACCATAAGCGAAAGAAGGAAGATTGGATCAGATGATACCCAAAGAATATCACCAACACCTGGACCTCTTCCAAGAAAAGGAATCAACGACACTACCACCTCAGAGACCCATGGTAGACCTAAAAATCGATTTCGCAGAATGCAGCACAGGGCTACCACAAAAGAGGATATATTCATGAGGAGAAACTGAACTCGAAGAACTCACGAAATATATTCAACAAAACCTAGCAAGAGGATGGATCCAACCATTCTATGCCAATGGAGGATCACCTATCCAATTTATCAAGAAAAAGGATGGAAAATTGAGGTTATGCATCAACTACCGAGCGCGGAATGAAATAGCCAAAAAGGATTGGTACCCCGCACCTCTAATTGGCGAAGGATTGGACCAACTAGCGTCAGCCAAATACTTTACCAAATTGGACATACGGGATGCATACCACAATGTCAGAATCAAGAAAGGAGATGAATAGAAAACGACATTTGCAACAAAATATGGGATGTAACAATATTTGGTCATGCCATTCGGGCTAATCAATGCACCAGCCTCTTTCTAAAGATGGATCAACAATGTACTCCACAAGTACCTTGATATATGATGTATGGTCTACTTTGACGATGTACTCATATACTCCAAAGATATGGAACAACATAAAAGAGACGTCAGCAACATCATGGCAGACATCAAAGTATCTGGAATGCGATGCAAACCTAGCGAATACGAATTCCAGGAAGAAGTAAATGCAATACCTAAGATTCATCATCAACGGAGAAGTAGTACAAATGGACCCTGTCAAAACCAAAGCCATATGGGAATGGGAATACGCAAAAAACAAAACAGACATACAATGTTTTGTAGGATTCTGCAATTTCTATCAAAGGTTTATAGAAGGATTTAGCCAAACAGCTAAAGCACTATACAACCTAACCAAGAAAGATGCCAAATAGGACTAGGGACCCAAAGAAAAGGAATCCTTCGACGAACTAAGAACCAAGATCACCCAAGGTTCAATCTTAGTACATTTCGATCCAAACAGAGAGACCATCATAGAAACAGACGCCTCCAAATATGTATGCTCTAGCATACTATTCCAAAAATGCGAAGATAGGAAATGGTGACCAGTGGCTTTCAGATCTAAGTTGATGACCCTGGCGGAATGCAACTACGACATCCTCGACAAAGACCTATTGGCAATAGTTCAAGCGCTGAAGAAATGGAGACGATACACACAGAACAATAGTGCTCCAGTCAAAATACTGGCCAACCATGAAACCCTAGTACCTTTTATGACCACAAAGGAACTAAATAGATGTCAGATAAGATGGATGCAGAAACTCAGTACCTACAACTTCAAGATCGAATACCGCCCACTGAAAGAATGGCAAAAACCAGACAATCTGACACAATGATCAAAACGACAAGCCAAAAACACGAGAGGATGAAAGGATTAAATAGAAACAACAAGTGCGATTACCAAAGGAATGATATTTCCAAATAGAAATAAAGGATAGCGGATACGAATCACTCAATGCAATCAATACAAGAACAACATTGGAAGAAGATATCAGAAATAAAAGTAAGAAAGATAATGAGTTCAAAGAAATAAGGGAGAAGTTGGAAGATGGAATCAAAGAAACCAAATGCATAGAGCTAGGACTATGCCAATGGAAAGATAGACACATGTGGTATGATGGAAAAGTCTGGATCTCAGATGAAGGAAAACTATGCACAGAGATCATACGACACCATCACGATCCCCCTTTGCGGGACATAGAGGAATGGCTAAAACTACCAAATTTGTCAACTGACGATATTATTGGCCAAAGATAAGGGAAGACATCAAACAATATGCCAAAAACTGCGACACATGTCAACGAATGAAAGTTGTCCCACATGCATCCTACTAATTCCTCAAATCCACTAAGGCACCAGAAAAACCATGGAAATCTATATCATTAGATTTCATCATGGACATACTGAAGTCAAACGATAAGAATGCCATACTAGTTGTAGTGGATCGCCTGGCCAAAATGAGTCACCTCATATGCTGCCAAACAGATTTAATGGCCGAACAATTCGCAAATCTATTTCTAAAAGAAATATACTGCCTACATGGATTACCAAAAGATATTATTAGTGATAGAGGATCACTATTTACGTCAGACAGATGGAAAAAGATAATGGAAAAATTGGGCATCGAATGTCGCATAAGCACAGCGTTCTACCCCCTAACTGATGTACAAACGGAAAGGACGAATGGCATATTAGAACATTATGTTCATACCAATACCAACTATTAGCAAGACGACTAGTATGACTGGCTACCATTAGCCGAATTTACATACAATAATGGAAAACAAGAAACCATTAAAATGACACCCGTCTTCGGGAATCATGGCCTAGACCCCAAGCACAAGACCATAGGACATGTGCTCCAAGGAAAGGTAACGGATAAAAAGGATCTGAGTGAACTACATGACCTATCATGAACAGAAATGGTCACAGCGTAACTAAGACAAAAAGAAGAATACAATCGCCACCGAAAACCAGATGCAAACCTACAATCACGAGACATAGTTTAGTTACTACTATGCAACATCAAAACCAGGAGACAAATGAAAAAACTGGATTACAAGAAAATAGGACCGTTCAAAATCTTGGCGACGTTTGCAAGTCGTGCTTATAAGCTCGACCTACCACCCACCATGAGAATACACAAGACCTTTCCCATCAGCCTCCTCGAACCTTATTAAAACAATCCTCTACCTTTTCAAGAAAAACCTCTACCACCGCCTATTGAAATAGACAGTGAATCAGAATATGAACTGGAGGAACAGCTCGACTCTCGATTACACTATGGCCGCTTGCAGTACAGAGCGAAGTGGACAGGATACTTACCAGAATACGATAAAACCTGGTACCCAGCCGACAACATTGGTAGCGCACAAAATACAATCCAACAATTCCACCAATGATATACAAATAAACCGACAACCGAGCGTGAAGGATGAGCCAGAAAACGAGCACTCGGCCCTACAGAACCTTCCGGAATACAATGTGTTCCAACATATCATACCAACGAGCCTGGCGAATAGTACCCCAACCCTGATCAATGAAGAATTGAGCAATGCGGAATGGACCAATGTAGCGGACCTCAATATAAGGAGGAGAACGACCCCAGAAGGGGAACACACCAACCTGTCATGGATGGGTTGCTACAATGACGAGTGCCAAGTGCACCATACGGAGAAGGAGGAATTGGGATATTGGTCCCAGGAAGGGAACCGATGGCCACTCAAAACATCACCCCTGGGATCACCTATGAGATCCCCGACCCAGAGCCAGTGGCTCTGGTACAATACATCAAACTGACTCTGAGGATGGCGTTGAGGAGGAGGGGGGCGAAAAAACAGAAATGGACAAAACCCAGGAGAACCCAATACATCTCCTGGGAAGAAGAGATGGAGAAGGAGAAACCAGAAGTGACGATAAGGAAGTTGTTGGTGGAGGTGGCGGAAACGAAGAAAGTGATGGAATAGCAAGTGGAAAAAATAGGACTGCTCCAGAGCGAGTTGAGGGAGGAAACAAGGATAAGGAAGGCACTCCAGAACGACAGGAGGAAAGAAGAGAGGAGCTAATGACACGAACTGTGACTAAGCAAGGCAGATTTCACCTAACTTGGTATTCCGAGTTATAGGTAAGTAGCGCAGTAACTCATAGGAGTGAACTGATGGATTTCGTATCACTCACAGTTGTGAGTCATAGTGTTAGGTGGCAGCCAATTCTAAGTCAGGCGAATTGTTGCTGGGGCCAATAATCTTTCTCAGAGAGTGGTCAAGAAAGCTCATAACAATAATAGGTATCAAAGTATAACGAATATATTGATAAGATCTCTTCCCATTCGCTGATAGTTCTGAAAGCTAAGGATTTTTTTGTTTTTTTTTGTTTGACTCATTTTGTATTTTGTTTATGGGACAAAAACGGCATATGGAGCGCTAGCTATGACGCCTAAAAAAGTGCCCCCCCCCGGACCAGGCCGAACGACAGAGCTAAAAAAACCCTCTGGGGTAGAAAAAACTACTCCCGCCCGAAATCCTTCTCGTAGACCACGAACCAATAACCCCCACCGCCAAGTGACAAAAGAAAGCTAGCTATCCGACAGTGAACCAAGAACACGCCCAACCCTAAGAACAAAACACCTAAAGGCAGAAACCCAAACCAAACCCACTAGAGGCCAATGGCCACAACTCAACTCCATGATAGGAACCCCTAGGCCATATGACGAGGGCCAGGGGGAGGGAGCCGAAGCCCCGGGCGCAGAGGGTATCGGGGAAACCACCCTGAAGGCGGCGACCGAGAAGCGAGGAGAGGAGGTGTGTGGCAGGCGTGCCAGCGACCCTGTGTCCTCTGGGACAACTGACGATTGAGGCAGTAAGGTGCCAGCTGGAGAGGAGGTGGTAGTAGGGTACCAGCCGATCCGACTGTGGAGCGGAGCCCTAAGCGAAGTAGGTGTTTTACCGCATCTCTCACGTAGTCCCTTGTTCTGGGAGAGATAGCGTCACTGTAGTGGAAGGGATCCCACCACCTGCCAGCCAAAGAGGCCCTAAAGAGTTGAGGAGGGGTAGACCCCAGTCCGTGAGCAACAGCTATCGGTAATCGCGTTCGTGTCCAACTAGACAGCCTCTTAGGGAAGCAAGAGAATGGAGAGATCGATCCAAGCCTCAAGGCTGTTCTCTCCTACTGCAACTGTAGTCCCCGCCGTCTGCTGTTGGTGGAAGAGGGGTTGCCGACTGTGCCAACGCCTAAGTGAGGTGGGGTAGGAAGAGGAGAAACATCACGAAGATGAGCAGCCTCAACCAGCGATGGAACCAAGGGAATCAAGAACTAAATCAGGACCCCCAGGGAGAGGAGAAGCGAGCCCACCTCCTGTAGCCGAGGCTAGATGGGGGGAGATGGGGGGGGGGGGGGTGGCTAGACGATGAAAGCCACGATAGTAACCATGGTGTTGAGTTTTCAATCGCCGGAGGTGTAGCAGAGACGGAGGATGTTCTGAAAGCTAAGGAGGCACCTCGATATTTATATTCCGCGTCTGAGTGGTCGCGGGCAACATCCATCTTGTATCAAACCATGTACTCTCTCCATTGCCTACCCCCTTACTATCGTAATGGGCATCCATTTGACCCTGAATAATTTTGCGTCTTACTCGGACTACGCTTTCCAAGTGTTGTCGAGTTTCCGTGAGGGGGTGCGAAACCTCTGCGGCGAAAACGCATGATTCCTTTGTCTCGCAGGGTTCAGTACAAGTGAGTGGTCTCGCTTCGAGCCAACTCACTGTCCTCCTAACTCTGATTGGAGTGATCAGCACCGTCGAGAGACTTATTAATATGTCATTGACTTCGCAACTCGACCACATCAACCTTTAAGGACTTTTCACCATGATCTGACTAGTCAACGTCATGGAAAAGTTCCTCAACCATAGATAGGCCTCTGGTTGGCTCTATACTATGCGAGCACTAGACTGGGCCCTGTGCCTTGTCCATACGGGCACGTCCTGATAACTCATTGGACTGTTGGTGATTTAGTTCCAATGCTTTCTGTCCATGTCCAAGGTGGTCAACCTTGCTCAACATATAGCTACATGGTTACCTGTCCGATTGACTCCATTCCACTTTGCAGACATGGCCTGAGGTCCCCTCTTACATACCTTGTGAAGAGCCTTCGGCCGGACGGGCGGTAAGGATGTATAGGGTGTGATGAAGCATGCCTCGTTTCAACCAGTTTATACTGTCGGGACACCAAATTCCAGGGACACTATTACTGCACGCAGGCCCAACACCCTGGCCGGAGGGGGGTATTGGCTATGAAATCTTCGCAGGTTTCGAGAGGTCTGTGCGAGGGGGAGGTCTGTGCGTTCATATGTGTAACACTAGCTCCCTCCTCATGGAGCTCGTCTCCAGTCTTTCCTTCTATCTTCTAATATGGTACATTATTTAATACCTTTCAGAACTCGGTGCAAGTAGGGTAGAAAACCTCCACGCGTTTACTTGACCATGCAAAGTAAAACCTTTCTCCACCATTCTACCTCAGCCCTGGCATCTCTGGGTTATCTCTATGAAACTCCTCCACCAACTCTTGAGCTTGTTCCATATACTCGGCTGGTTTCCAAGTATTCTCATCTTCAGAACACCCCTTCCATTTCACAAAGTATTTGAGTTCGTGGACTTGCTTATTGCGACCGCAAACTCTTCTGGTGTAGGAGAGAACATCCCTCTTCAACAAATTTTCTCTATTTCCTATTCGAGATCGCCTTCAATCTCTTCTGGCCCCCTTGGGGCCTGTTCCCGTTCTGGTCGTGCAGACAATCGGTAGGGCTCAAGTAGTGATATGTGGAATATGGGGTAGATTTTCCATCGTTCCCAAATTTCCTGCTTAAAGGCACAGTCGCCTCGTTTTTCAAGAACTTCGAAAGGTCTATATAGCTTTGGCCTTAGCTTTTGAGAGGGTCGTTTTGTACAGATATTTTTTACATTAAGCATGACTTGCTCACAGAATTGGATCTTCGGTTCCTGTCATGCTTTTTCATTGTAGTTCTTGGACATTGATTCTCTCGTTTCTTGTAACCTTTCCCGTACTTGTTGGTGTATCGTTTCCATTCAGTGAGCATAAGTGGTTGCTCCAGGGTTATGTGCTTGGTGCTCTATTATCCATTCAGTCTGCGGATGAAACCCATAGTTCGCATAAAACGCAATCAGTCCACGCGCAGAGGTGATTGAATTATTATATGCATGTTCGGCTAGGGGCAATGGAAAATACCAGTCGTCCTGATCGTAGTTGACAAAAGTCCGTAGGTAACCTTCCAGCACTTGGTCAGTTCTTTCAGTTTGTCCCTCAGTTTGGGGGTGGTATGCTAATGACATCTTTCCCTTAATGCATGGTAGATTGCAGAGGGATTCCCAAAATTCTCCTGCGAATTTTGCATCCTTGTCTGAGATTATCTCGCTTGGGAGTCCATGCAATTTCCAAACTTCTTTCAAGAAGGCCGTGGCCACATCTTTAGCGGTCGCAGTGGTAGGTAAGGGGACGAAGTAAACCATCTTGGTGAACCTGTTGACTAATACCATGATCTGAGTACTTCCATTGGATTCGGCAAGTTGGGTGATAAAGTCAGCCGAGATTGAGGTCTACACAGTATAGGGAATTCCTGAAGGTTGGAGGAATCCATAACGCGCGTGTCGTAGTGACTTGCTATATTGACTGTCATCGCATAAGCAAACGTAGTCGTTTACCCAATTTGTGATCCCTTTCCTGTGGAAATCTCTAGTGATGATCTCCAGAGTTTCCTCTTGTCTGAAGTATCCAGCTACCTTAGACTCATGGCAGCTTTTAGCAATCATGGTTTGTAGAGGTTCAGGGGGAGGAATGAATAGTTAGTTCTTAAAATACATAAGAGCCTTATCCAGTTTCCAATGCTTTAGGCCTTCCTTATCCTGAACTTTCAGGCTACCTAGTTCTGTTTTTCGAGATGTCCAATGTTGGTCATGGGCACCGGTATCTTGAACTGTTTTGAGCAATTCTTCATTGAACTCCTTAGGTGTTGCATTGTTGACCACTCGGCTAGCCATCATGGTAGACCTTTCATGGAATAGCCAATATCGGTCAATGTCAAGTTGATTGTAGTCCTTATTTTCTTTCGGGTTGTCATAAAGGAAACTGGTGTGCCTAGGTACTTCTTCTAAGCAGGTTCCAGTAGTTACAAAACCTTGGTTGCCTCGCTCAGTGTTACCTAGTTCCATGCATTCCGATAGGTCGCCTGTATGGATCTGTTCTAGAATCAGTTTTGAGATTTTGCTCCCAGCTTGCACTTTGTAATCTTCTTTTCCCAAGTTATACAACAAGGCTTTTACTTCTCCTTGGTAGTCTGCATCTATGATGCCAGCTTTGACATCGATCATGTGTTTGGTCGCTAGTCAGCTGTTTGGAACTATCCGACCAGAAGGTCCTTCTAGAACTCCGATTGCGATTCCAGTATTGATAAGTCCTTGCCCCTTCTGCAGGCTTACCAAATCTCATAGTGCAAAAAGTCGTAACCCGCTGCATGGGTGGTACCTCTTGAGGGCAGGAGGGCCTTGGATCTAGGCGCATTACTCGAAATTCATTTCTATTGCTTGTTGTGACTGGAGCTGGATCCATGTTGTTGTCATCTCCGAGAACTATGGAAATTTGGATCATATTGCAGAAGTGCTCAGGTTTGAGAATAGACTGTTCACTTTGCCCAGCTCCCCCTTCAGGACGGTACTCTGGCCGACTGCTCTGAGTATCAAGCTTAGCACTTCTTGATCCGGGTCTACAAACAATTTTGAAATTGAAGTCAGCCAACTTTTGAGCCTACCTAATTTGTCTACCACTCCATGCCTTAGTTGTTAGGAAATACTGTAGGTTTTGGTGATTGGTATAAACTATGATAGGCCTATCAGTTCCCATAAGGTAAGGCCGCCATTCTTGGAATGCTTCCACGATTACAAGTAACTCTTTATCGTGGATATCGTAACTAGGTTCTGCTAGGTTCAATTGTCTTGAATGGAAAGCAACTAGTGCAATGATTTTTCAATAAATTGATCAAGGACGCATCCGAGTACGAAGTTGCTAGCGTCTGTTTCCACTAACCTCTTCCGATCCGAGTCGAAGTGGCATAGCCTCAGTGCTGTAACGAACTTTTCTTTTAGCAATTCAAAAGAGACATCAGCCTCGCTATCCCATTTGAAATCCTTTGGATTTCCTTTTAGTAATTCCGTTATGGGTTTGCAGATTGTGGAGAAATTTTTGATAAATCTCCCATAAAAATTTGCAAATCCCATAAATAGCTAAATACCCCGAACTGACACGGGGTGTTTCCCTTGCCTAATGGCATTGACCTTTCTCTCCCTCATTTCAACTTTGGTGCCGCTAATGATACATCCTAAGAATTCCATGCTTTCCACATGAAAAACCAATATCTTAATGGATATCGCCAATTTGTTTTCCTGTAAATTTTGCATCACTTTTTGAACTAACGCCATATGTTCTTCTTCGTTCTTGCAGTAAATCAAGATGTTATCCATTTAAACGACAACTCCGTTGTCAAAGAACTTGCGTAGTATAGTCTGCATCATGCTTTGGAAAGTAGCGGGGGCCTTAATCATACCAAAAGGCATTACCCGGTATTGGAAATGGCCCCTGTAGTAACCGAAACCTGATTTCCACTCGTCTCCCTGTTGTAATCATACATGGTAGAAGGCTGCATCTAGGTCAATTTTGAAAAGTATTTTTGACCCCACCATCATATCCCTAAGTCTAGTCATTAACGGTAGCGGGTATTTGTTAGCTATGGTTACCTTATTTAATCCTCGGTAATCTACATATAGTCTAAGTCCCCCCCCAGGTTTTGGGGCAAAGAGTACCGGTGCTCTTGCCTGTGACTGACTAGGAACTATTTTTCCTTCCTTGAGCATTTTATCCAAGTACTTGCTTAGTGTCTTCCACTCTTTTTCAGTGAGTGAGTAAATTGGTCCCCAAGGTGGTTTCGTGCCAGGTAAGAGTTCGATCTTAAGGTCGACCAAGTGGTGTAGTGGTAACTCTGCTGCCATTGGGCCTTCAAATAGGTCTTTGAACTGGTGATACGGTCTAGGGACATTTTCCCATGCGATATCCCAATCCACTTCTGGATAGGTGAAGGGAGCTATCATCCCTTTGCTCTTGCATACATGTCCGACATATATCCCATTTTGCTCCCATACTAAATTGTCATCCTATTTGACATCTATTCCTTCATCGCTTGTTCTGACATCCTCACAGCATTTTTCAGTATTGAATTCCTACTTTGTTGGGTCCTTGATGCCACCTATCGGGTATTGGTCATACCACCACCCGAAAGGTATAATCATATCGAAGTTCCCTGTATTGGTAACTTCGCAACAGACTTTGAACATGTATTGGTTTTGTCCAATCTCTAGTAGTATAGGATGGGTGTATAGCCATCCGCCTCACCTAGAGGTAGTTTTGTCAAATCCATTAATACCTAAGGGTTTGATTCTGGTTACAGTAGGTAGTGCCATCTCGTGCACTAATTTACTTCTTAGTACGAAAATGTTAGAGCTAGAGTCTAATAACACGTGAATCAGAACTCTTTTTCCATTGTAGTGGATGAAGGCTTTGCCTTCAGGACATTGGTAATGTGCTGGTATTGGAACATTGGTTTTCGCTCACCTGAGAGGCCCCTTGGGGGTTACCCTGTTTTCATTTTATGGAAGTCATTTCATGGTTGGGTGTTGGCGCAGGGGATTGTTACCACGCCAGCGTGGTTTCGGCTCCTGAAGCCTCCTCAGACAATCTTTGCCTTTGTTACCCTCATTAAGGATATTTAATCATACCGAACTCCACAGATCCAATGGAGTTGAGGATCAACCTTTTAACGTGGCCTTAGGTATATTACGATACAAGTTACTTGCGGTATAACAGCTAAGCACTCTGTGCCACTATCCGGTTGCCAACTGACTACCCCATTGCCATAGCTGTGAGTGCTTCCAGAACTCTTTCCCCCACAACTAGACCATTTCCTCTGTTTGGTATCAGTGACTCAACTGCGCTTCCTGTGCAGTCCCCGAAAGCCGGCAGTCACCTGCAAGGTGAGAAAGTTTGCATCTAATACGGGGTCGCAACATTGCCTGTTGCTAATCTGTCCTTTCGTTCTTCCACCTATGGGAGAGTACAGCTTGGTAAGGTGTTGTCCTTCCCTTAGGTACCCTTCACTGTCATTCTTAGCTAAGTGGGCGTGCTGCCCATCCTAAAGGTTCGTGAGGGCTCCCCGGGTAATTCCTGTCAACAGACCATGTATTACAGATTTCTTCCTCTGGGGGGTATACTTCAGAAGACCGATGATTCACTATTCCTTAGTCTTCATCGCTCATCTCCCATATCCCAGGGACTGGATCTTGTCAAGCATGGTGGATTGTCAGCTTATTTGCCTTCTCTCACACCTTTAATCTCTTGGACCTCGGGGCTGCATTTTTATACTGGGTGAGGTGATTCATGGCAGCATCTTTCCGACAATAGGCCCACTTCCAGTTTGTATGCCCGCAATGAGTACAGCCTTTGTTCTCTCGTCCTGTCTGGAGTAGGGATTCTGGAATCCCTTCACGTGCTTTTTTTCCAATAGGTATACATACTTTTTCCATCACCAACTTTTTGTGGCTTTGAGGGCTCTTTATTCGTTGCTCTCTTCTTTGTCCCACCGAACTCTGAATTTGGTCTGGATGACCTGTCTCGTTTCTTTTTAAAATCAGTACCTGGTGGTGAAGGTTCATCGACCTTTCCTTTCTATGGGTTAGATGCACTGGGTTTGCCATGGTCATTTCCTGCCAATTTCATCCTCTCCTCCTATTCCTCATGTTGGTGTCCCACATGTCGGACATGAGCTCTCCAGGTTCCATCAGTTTCGTCGTCTTCGTACGATAACCGAAGTAATAAATCCTTTGGCAGTTTGTCTTCAACTGCCTTTCTCTATGCAACTCCCATGAGTTGTGCATGGATATTGTGTGACTCTATCTTGACGAGAAAATTTTCAATGTTGCCCAAATATTCTTCATGCTTCATTTTCTCAATGGCCTTTCGGTCCCTATTTGTAGGACAGTACCTGTCCTGGACTTCTGAGCAGAATTGTGCCCAAGTATTGAATACCAGGCGAGCCAGATATCCTTCCAACTGTTGCATACTCGGCCGATGATAATGGATAAAAGGCTCAACCTCAGGTCCCTTCATACGCACCAGGTCATAGATGACCTTTTGCCTCTCATCAGTCCACTGATGCTAGTTTCAAGCGAAATAATCCTGACACTGGATTAGCCAAGTAGTTACATCTTGGTAAGCTTTATTTTCAAAAGAGGGGGGTGGCTCCGCATATTTCTTCTGCGAGTTAACATATGCCCTCTCTAGTTGCTCTACCAGTTCATCTGCATCTACTTCTATTGTATCAGCTGCTCCAGTTTAGTGTAGCCTTCTGGGGACTAGTTGTTTCAAGGGTCGGGTTTCATCATCCAATGGAGGTCCATCATCAGAGTGATCATCAGGTGGTCCTCCACCTCCTCTAGATGGACCAGGGGCACCAGTGTGTTTTGCTGGTTCTTTTCCCTTTCCCTTTGGTGGAGGCGGAGCATAATAATCCGCATCTGGGGCGTCAGGTCTCTCAAATGCTCCTTGTCTTCCTCTTCTTATCGACACGGTGGTCGACAATCCTCATTCTGAGTACGCAGCGTTGATGGTTGCTTTAACTGTGTCTGCAATGACTGTATTCATCCTTTTATTAGGTTTCTCAAACCCTGTATCAATGTGTTTGTCTGTTTCATGGCGATCAATTTCGCGCTGCTTTGCTGCATCACGGGCAGCTTTCTGGAGATCCCTCAGCCTCCCTTCGAAAGCTTTTTCAAAGCTTTGTCGTGCGGCGACTTGGGCGAGGTCTTCTTGTCCTTGGGCTATAGCTTGCTGTTCAAGCCTGGTTTCCAAGGTTTTGATTGCACCATAGAGATGCTCGTCTCTTTGTACAGATTCTTCACTCCTTTGTCCCATATTTTGCTACAACTGCGAGGCCACTTCTCGGTGTTGGTCATATTGACCTTGATATTGATGAGGTGCCTGCTCTACAGCTAGGCGGTAACGGTCGAATTCTCTAGAGACTTTGGTTTGCAATTCTTGACCTCGCTTATTCCATTTGGTCATTTCTTCCGCAACGATAGTTTCTCCAGCCTGAAGTCTTTCTTATAGCTTCATTAGGCTATTGGCTATTTGTCTTCCTCGGGTTGACAGTGCATGGTAAGGGACCATGCTGTCGTTTTGGGTCTCATCGACAGTCCAGTCTAGTTGTCCGAGCCATTACGATACTAAGACAGCAAAGGCTGAGTCTGGGGACAATAGTGGGAGTGAAGCCAAAAAGGATCTTGGGGACTGCGCAAATCTGGGTCGCCCTCCTAGGGGGCTTGGTTGCCTGGGAGCAAACAGGGAGGGTGCCCGCGGAACAACTGCGGAGTCTTCTATCCGGACATCGGTAATGGTTCGTTGAGCCATTATAGGTATTGAAGAGTAGAGGGCTCTGGCTTCTTGTGAAGGCTTTGGTGACCAGAGGTTATCAATATAGTGTTAGGCAGCAGCCAATTCTAAGTTAGGCGAATTGTAGCTGGGGCCAATAAGGTTTCTCAGAGAGTGGTCAAGAAAGCTCGTAACAATAAGAGGTATCAAAGTATAACTAGTATATTAATAAGATCTCTTCTCCGTTCGCTGATTGTTCTAAAAGCTAAGGAGGCACCTCAATATTTATATTCTGCATCTGAGGGGATGCGGGCTACATCTATGTTATACCAAACAATGTACCTTCTCTATTTCCTACCCCCTTACTATCGTAACGGGCATTCATTTGACCCTAAATAACTTTGCGTCTTGCTCGGACTACCGGTTCCATGTATTGTGGTGTTTCCGTGAGGGTGTTCGAAACCTCTCCGGTGAAAACGCACGATTCCTTCATCTCAGAGGTTTAAGTACAAGTGAGTGGTCTCCCTTCGAGCCAACTCGCTGTCCCTGTCCTCCTAACTCTGACTTGAGTGATCACCTCCGTCGAGAGACTTATCAATGCGTCATTGACTTCGCAACTCGACTGCATCAACCTTTGAGGACTTTTCGCCACAATCAGACTAGTCAACATTGTAGAAAAGTCCCTCAACCATAGATAGGCCTCCCGTTGACTCTATACTATGTAAGCACTAGACTGGGCTCTGTGTCTTGTCCATACGGGCACGTCCCAATAACTCATTGGACTGTTGGTGATTCCGTCCCAACACGTTCTATCCATGTCTGTGGTGGTCAACCTCGGTTAGCATGTATCTTCATAGTTACCTGTCCGATTATCTCCATTCCACTTTTCAAACATGGCCTGAGGTCCCCTCCTATATATCCTGCGAACAGCCTTCAGTCGGACGGACAGCGACGATATATACGGTGTTATGAAGCATGCCTTGTTTCAACCAGTTTATACTGTCGGGACACTAAATTCCGACGACACTATTACTGTGTGCAGGCCTAAAGGCAGGGCCAGCGGGGGGTGTTGGCTATGAAATCTTCGCGGTTTTCCAGAGGTCTGTGCGCGGGGGAGGTCTGTGCCTTCATATGTGTAACACATAGGGTTCGCGTGACAGGTGGTATGAGTAACGCTGGGTGAAGAGCGAGTATATAAAGGACTCCCTAGGACTCCAAGTATGAGCTCTTCACAAGTTCTTCTAGTTTATTTCCTACCTTTATGTTTTATGAATAAAACCTACCTTTATACTCTTTAACCTTTATATCACCTTACGCCCGAGAACTTTCTCTCGACTCAAGAAGTACGAAGAAGTCCTCCTTAAAGGACTTAAGAAGTGCAAGGAATAGGCGTGACTAGTTAAGAAGTCAATGGACTTAACTACCTTAGTTGTGTAGGCATAGGCCTACAAACTATTACCTTACCGAGAGAAGTATCGCTACCTGTTGCACTTCTCCGCCTGGTAGGATTCTTAACACACATCCAGCCACACAACCTCTCCCCACCCAACAATCTTTCACCAAACACTCCACTTCTTTCATTGTGACAGGCTTGGCATCAACATCCATAGCCCCCACTTCATTGTCAAACCCCTCTTTAATAGCATTGACGTAACTGTAGTCATGATCGAATGAGAGGAGCGGGTAGTCACCTCCCAGTTGATGGTATGACCCTGTCTCAAACTCAATGAGGCCGCAGTGATGTTTCACCCTATTGTCTAGTGGAACGGTAACATCGAGGATAACCCAGGCCATACCCAAGGAAAAGGGTGAAGGTTCAGCATCCGAAATCATAGACGATGTAACCCCAACCGACAAGGCTGAAGCCTGGGGAGAGTGGGAGGGAGATAACATGTCAGCTCGCCCGACTGCACCTGGGATTACTGGGCTTAAACCACAGATATCTCACCCAAAGTACCTTCGAGGCTTGGTAGTGCACACCAACTCAACCCTAGGTGAGGGGAAGAGGGAAGTTAATGCTTCAAGTAATGTGAAACAAAATAAACAAACAAAGTACAAGATAAATAACCAGGCCGAATAACTTTAAAGAGGTAAAGGAATATCCCTGGCATGTAAAAAAGAGTGTCGCAAGATGATTACCAGATATTGTAAAGCACATAAAATATAAGGGGGCACACGCCATTATATAGACAGAAATCCTCCCTGATCACTGATACAAAAGAAAGCTCTTGGCATCGTGCGCAGGTGCAATATCTCCACCATGTTCCACTGAGTTCTGTTATGTGGCAACACGTCCCAATCACAATACCAAGGAAACTCTTGACATAGCAACCAAAGAGACCAAACCAATAAATGCAACCAAAGCTCCGTGCATATTCCGTCTCCATGGCTGGGTGGCCGTGATACCGGCGAGGGGGTGCATGACTATAGAAAAGTGGTGATAGTTCTCCGGTATTGTGTCGTTCTAGATTAGGATATATTTTCAATGACTAGAGGTATAGTGGTGATGGAGGATGTCTGCTTAGTGAGGTGGGTAGTAACTACTATATATACAGGTATGCAACCATCGTATAATAACAGAAAATAATGGAAAAAACATAAGTGTGCACATGTTTGACTCTGAAAGCCTGTCAAGGAAATGCCAATAAGTATAAGGAAATCTAATGTAGTGTGAGGGAGTAATTATGAAATAATTATGAATCAAATGACCATTAATGGTGCATAAAAGATACATAAAAGTAAGGAAATATCCTGAGTACCAATTAAGAAATCCAGGAGTAATATCCCTAATCGTTATCATGAAATATTAATGAAATGTACATATTATATGCCCTAGCTGTAGTAATATCTGTATTTTAAGGAATAATACCAAGTAGAGGAATATTAGATATTATCACAAAAAATATACATATGAAGCAAATTAGAAATTTCAACAGATACTGCCTAATAGGCCACAGCTGATAAGGATACTCTCTACAAAGCCACAGTCAATAAAGATGAAGCTGAGTCTCAATCTCTCTTATCTGTGGAGAGAATTAGCAAGCTGGAGGAGGGCTTTAAAAGCCTGATATTAGTTGTTGATAAGGGATTCAATCGTCAGGAACACTAGGTATAGTTGATCCATGGGCATTGGAGTTGGAATTTAGTGTTCGGTACGGGGTGGGAAGGGGCGGTTTTTTGGATATTCGCCCGGCCCCGCTCCCCGTACAGGGGTTCTTAGACCTCCCCCCAGGTTCTCCCACCCATATTATTTGGTGGGAGTAGTAGCGGGACCCCGCATAAGGGGTGGGCGGGGCGGGGACCTGTATATGGGCGGGCTTAGAACAGCAGAAAAAATATGCCGCCCTGGCCAAGTTGCCGGGGTGGAGCCGGGGGCCACGTAACGAACTCTAGGTTGGAACGGTATGGTGCAAAGCGTCTATAGCGTGTACCTATCTAGGTGCACCCATGTAATGCTTAAATTTTGACAGGGCAAAGGGTTACAAATTTGACAATTTTATCAAATATTCAATGCCTGATTCGGCTTTTAACAGTATTGCAATTGACTGGCTGCTCAGAATCTGGTCTCTGAGTCTGATTTGATGGAGACATAACCATATGGTAATATATGAAATGTAATATTTCCGTGAAGGAGGTTTTTTGAATTTGTTTTTTTCCTTTTCTTTGATATACATAAAATTGATTAGCAAGCTAGCTCAATAGTGAAGAATAGAATTAAAAAAAATGCAATATGAACATGTTTTTTTTAGAACCTACACTTGGGCTTTTTTTGCCAAGACAGGAAAAACACATTTGAAGGATGGCAACCAGAAAACATAATTCCAAGTAAATCAAGTTTCAGTTTTCCTCCAACTTCGACATGCTACTACTTTATGAGAAAGATATTTAAAAATATTTTAAGTACATGGAAAATATCGGAATGCAATAGCAATTATTTCTATACAAAGAAATCTAACTCTAACTATAACTCTATGTAATGTTTTAGTATAGCAATATCCTAAGACTTACTCAATAATATTATATTACAGCTATAAAGTATGGTTATTACTTTAAACAATACATTGTTGTCAGGATTATGTAACTTTTAGGCTTTAGGGGTTTCATTTTTAGTACTGTTTTATGATGTTGTTTGTGTAACAAACCTTTATAGAAAAAAAAGCAACAACTTTAATTCAAAATACTACAAGAAGCAGTTGTCCAATTGAGATGGGATTTGGTGCTACTGATGCTCAGGAAGTGCAAGATATTTTTAGTGCAAAAAAATGCATTTTGGTATTTTTCACATTTTTTGGTTCAGAAGCTGCAAATTACAGTATATAAGGCTCATGAATATTTTTTGAGCTGATAAATATATACTCTACATGTCTATGAAGCTTTCTAGGCCAAAAAAAATTGTTTGGTATTGAGTGCCCAAGTGTAGGTTCTAAAAAAAACGTGTTCATATTATAGAGAGTTGAACATTCAACCTTCAAAATCCCTATCTTGTATTTCTAACCCTTTACCCTCTTAAAATTTAAGCATTACATGGGTGCATCCAGATAGGTACACACTATAGATGCTTTGCACCATACGTTATCCTGAGAACCGTGAATTAAAAATCTTCGTTGTATGATACGCACTACCGATCGGGTGTTATTCAAGGGATTCTATCACGACGGACATATGCAGGACAAGATGCTTGAAAAGATCGGAGATTTGAAGGATACGCTTAGGGGGATGTTCGAACGCACGCTGCAACTGTCGTTGGCCACTGTGAAGAGCGACATTTTGTTTGCTATTGCGACGGGGGAGCTTAAGGAAGCTAAAAAAAAAACTGATTCAGGAAGACAAGGAATGATAAACGGTTTGACCTTTTTTTCTTGTTCCTATGTCTATTGGAGTCTGGTTGGGCTATAAAAGGTTGCATGGATAGGTGTTTAGACACTCTGTTTGTCTTTAACTGAATTCAATTTATTCAATTGATCAGGTTCATGATATCCAGGGGAGTTCCAGACGGGTGACGACATAATGTATGTTCCCACTTCAGGGGCAACCTTTTCAATACCATGCATTTTTCAACAAACCTTTCGGATACCATCGGCTGGGAAATGTGCCATTGACAAAGTGAAACCTTTGCAAAGAATTACTTCACCTTTGACCCATCATAAAATAATGAGGAAAAGTTCAAAAAGTAAACTAAAATAGGGAAAGATAAATCTGATAATGGTTAGAATTTTAATTTTCTTTGTAGTTAGGAAAGACTCCTGTGTGTTGGTCTGCCCTTGCTTCAAAGTGGTGTGGTTTGAGTGGAAAATTGTACTGAGAATTCCAAGGAAATTGCGAAAACCTTCACAAAAGAACTTAGTTCATCTTCAAAAATTGGGAAAAAAAGTAGAAAAATATCTAGAGGCTATTGAATTTTCTAATTCGTTTCATATGTATATTTCTCTTGATAATATCGTATATTCCTCTACTTAGTATTATTTCTAGTTCACGAACATTACTACAGCGGAGCATGTATTAGGTATATTTCATTGATATTTCATGATACGATTAGGGGATTATGGCTTGCTTTTCTTATCTGGTGTTCGAGTTTATTTCTTACATTTTATGCATCATCATGCACGGTCATCGGTCATTTGATTTACAATTATGTTCTAATCATCCGTTCACACCACCTCAGATTTACGCATATTTTATGGGATTTCCTTGGCAGTTCTTTAGGGTCAAACACGTTCGCACTTATGTTTTTCCTACTTATGTTACGGTCAAACACGTAGATACTTATGTTTTCCCTTACATTTCCTCTTAGTTACGCGAAGGATACGCACCTGTATAAATAGGGATTACCACCCATCTCGCTTAACGGAATTAAGGACAGGAACTACTACCAATCTACCTTCATACAAAATTCCTCCACGCTTAGCGTGCCCGCAATATACTCTTACTACTGTGTCGTACTTTCGTACAAAGTTATTAAGATAGTGCCGTACCCACACATTTGAACAGAGGCTTCAGGTTATTTCTAATAATTTTTTACAAATTCTTGAAAGTTAATTGGGTTATTTGAGGAATAAATAGACAGAAATAGTTGTTTAGGATTTAGCTGTTCATTGCTATGTGAAACCTTTTGGATGGTATATTTCCCGGGGGATGGTATCCGAAAGGTAGGGCGCTAATTGCATGGTAGTCAAAAGGTTTTCTCTCCCACTTCATGCGAGTTCATCTGTGAAGGGTAATGTTAAGCGACTAGCTCCCGGAGTAAGATACTCGGGAAGGGGAAAAGGGGGGGCGAATCTCCCTAGCGCCACCTAGATCTCAAATCGTGCCGGGGCTACAGCTTTTTGAGACTAGCAGCGCTACGGTACCACTCGCTTGCATCCGGTGGAAGCGGCATGTGACAACGGCGTTTGGCCCTGATTATCTGGTTTGTCGGGGTCGACCTCTCCTGGCCCTAGTAGTATTTTTACTATCCCTTGGGCGGTCGGAAACTGTAAAATTCGTAGCCAGGCACACAGTTTCTATTTTAAGTAAGACTATACCGAACATGGAAAGGCTGAAGAGTCATGTCACAATGTCAGTTCTCACCGATCAAAAATTGAATGCAGCAAAAGTCAACAAATTGCAAGAACACTTGCAATATCACGGAGCTAATTGTGTCCACTTACTATCTACAGTTCTCAGTAAGCCAGAGGTCAGCCATTGCCTGATTGCAGAACTGTGGTTGACGAGTTCACTTACCGTGTGCATTACCAAGCAAGACAGAGGTCAGTCATTTCCTTGTTCCAGTCTCATAGTTGGTCGGTTCACTTACTAAAGACAATGCTCAGTGAGCCTGATGTCAGCCATTACATTGTTGCAGAACCATGGTTGACAGTGTTCTCATATATGCTACAAGACTCACAAGCCAGAGGTTAATAGTTGTCTTGTTCCAGAACCATAGTTGGCCGTGTTCACTTACCAACTACATCACTTAGGGAGCCTAAAGTTAGCCATTGCTTCATCAGAGAACGATAGTTGATCGTGTTTGTTTACTGCCTACAATGCTCATAAAGCTGGACGTTGGCCATTGCCTCATCACAGAACCATAGTTGAGAGAGTTCACTTACTACCTGTTACAATACTCGGTGAGCCAGAGGTCAGCCTTTACTACCTTATTACACAACTGTGGTTGATTGTATTTACTTACTGCCTATAATATATAGTGAGCCGAAGGTTAGCTATTACCTTATTACAGAATCCTGGTTGATCATATTCACTTACTACCTACAATACTCAGCAAGTCGGAGGTCAGCCTCTATCTTTCTGCAGAATCTTAGTTGATCATGTTCACTTATGGCCTATAGTATTCAGCAAGCTAAAAGTTGACTATTGTGTCATTGCAAAACCATGGTGAATCATGTTCACTTATCACCTACAGCACTCGGTGAGCCGGAGGTTAGCCATTTCAATCGAAGGGTACCAAGAAGGCCAAGAGTACCAAAAGTCCAAGCACGAGTACTGCAGGAACCACAACAACCGTTATCTCAACCTGAAGCAGTTCAGCAATCCTATATCCCACTTGGTCCTCGGCAGGATCATATCAGTCAGCCATTGCTACCTTGGACAGAGAGTATAGCCAATCCACAGAGGATTTTTGAGCTGTTTTGGGATGATCAGGTGATTGGTTTGCTTGTGGAGGGAACAAATCAGTATGCTATGCAAAAGGGGGCAGGAGAAGGTATAAAGGATGGAAAACCATTTGGCCGTGAATGAAGAAAGGTAGTAGACTGGGAGGTATGACTCTTTTTAACTCTCCTTATCTATATGGGAGTAAAGAGGGGTAGTGGAATTGGACCCAAGAGCTTTTGGGATCGGAAGGAAAATGTGATATGGAAGTCAATCTTTAAAGTGATGGGCTTCAGGTGGTTTTGCCAAATCAAGAGATATCTGCATATCTCTGATCCAAAGCTATAGCTTACTCGCTCGGAGTGGTTTCAGAAGCTAGAGCCACTAAATACAACAATTCAGTCCCGCTGTCAGTAATATTATCTTCCTGCATCAAATGTAACCACTGATGAAATGATGATTCAATTCGGGGGAAGAAGTCACCATACATACCACATGCCTAGTAAACCGATTAGTGAGGGCTATAAGGTATTTGCACTATGTGATACTGGCTATACATATAGCTAGATATTTGCTTCTTGATCTGATTCGTTTACGGGACTTGTTCATCAGGCAGACCTTACTGCAACAGGATCAACTGTATTTTAACTAGCCTACTCTCTTCCATATCGCTCCAGACTTCATTTCAATATTCATGTGGATAACTATTTTTCCTCTCTTACACTTCTTATCAAACTTCGAGATATTGGTATCAGGGGCTGTGGAACTGCTAGGGTAAATGCGGGTGCCATTCTACCAAGTCTCCACGATGACCGGAAACACATCGCATGGAACGAGGTAACAGGTGGGCGAGTTGGATGTGACAGAAAGGTTTTAGGCACTCAGTGGCAAGATAATAGTGCAGTACATTTTTTAACAACAATTCACATGCTGTATGAAAGGACTACTACTCAGCGGAAGAAGCCCAGGATCTCAAGTAGCAATAGACCCGCAATCCGGTATGTGTTTGGATCTATTGAACGTGCATATGTTCCTATCCCTGTCATCACCAACGACTACAATCAATACAAGACTGGAGTTGACGTTGCAGATCAGTACTGAAGGTATTACTTTACACGGTCATCAGCAAAAATTCATTCTGCGTCAGATCCGCGCGTCTCACATCCCGATGCAGCGCGCTCGTCCCCTGCGTCCCCTGCGTCCCCTGCGTCCCCTGGGTCCACTACTCCGGCGCAACGCCCCCCTGCGTCATCTGCGTCCCCCTGTTCACCCTGTCGATTCCCTCCGTCTCCAAGCAGGCGCCGTCCGCCCATACGTCCGGACCGCGTCCGGTTTCTGATCCAATCTTGTCGTCGTCCTGACGCCGCGACCCGAGGTCAACTGCGAGATCAAGCTTTGTCCGCATCCTGATGCTCTGTTCTCGCTCCTTTCCTGATTGCTAGTTTCCAGCCGCCGTTACCGCAATCTGTTAACTACCAATTTGATTCCCGGGCCCGGCATTCTTCATCTCTGACGGCCACCTCGCAGTTCTCGTTTCCTCCATGTTTACCCCCGGTCAGCACGTCCGAGTCTACGGCGTCACCTTTCTGATGCCAAAATGAAAGTTTTGACGCCCGAGCTCCCCTCGCGATGTCCACATCTGCTCCTGTCTCCAAGCTGATGCCAGCTCCGACCAAGGCCCACGTCGCACACCACGTCGCACATCATCACACCCTGTTCTTGGTTTACTAGTACACATTCTCTGGTTCTGAACACAATCTCATTCAACTTGAATCTTGTATCATTAATTTTTACTCTACTATTACGCAATTATTTCTACCAACAGTTTGAGTTACTACGCAATGGTAGGGATTTCGACGCTCCCTGCTGGCCCTGTAGTGTATCCTGCCTTGCGACGCAGGATACACCACAGGGCCTCCATTCGTTCCCTCGGATGCGATCTCAATAGATCTCATTGAACATCCTCAAATCGATTCTACTATTCACCAGCCATCGCCGGTCACCGGCTGGGACCAGGTGCGCCTGGCCCAGAATGGTCCCCATGTTCACTATTGGAAACTGTTGTGCCTCTGTCCTCTGCTCCACCATGACGAGACCGTGGGCATCGGATGGCCGCCCGGAATTAACCACACTTGTCATTTCTACCATTGCGAGTCTGTAGACCCTATCCTGGTGCCTGTAGTCCCGGATCTTGAACAGCGCCCTGAGTGTAGCGGGAAGACGTCCTCTGAGGGCACCATACATGTGCTCCCCTCCTGCCTGCACCCAAACCAAATCATTGCGACTCTGCTGCTTGCGGAAGAGCCGAGAACCCGTACACCGCGCCCGGTGGACATCATAAACTTCGGTTTCCTGGAACGCGGGAATGGGGATTTCAAGTTGTGTCATCAGTTCAGTCAGAAGTAGTCGAAGTATTGCAGGATCTTCGGGAAGCGAGCGCTCCATTGGCAGGCTGCGACGGCCATACCGGATCAATTCCTCACAAATGCTGTCGGTCGAAATTCTGACCGCCTTGCACAAATCCACGATGTTTGAAACGTCACGTTGGCGTCCCTTTAGGATCCTGCGGCATGTGACAGACCCAGATGCGGTATCTTCTGCCTTCAACATGTCAACGGCCTCCGGAGGTAGATCTGCGCCTCGACGTTGAAGCGCGTCCAGGTTCCAGAGTCTGATGTGTATCCCGTGCTGTCGACTGTAGCTCTGTAGGATCTGGCGCGCGGCGTTGTTTTTGTTCGAACGCCGCCAGCCGTCTTTGATTTGTTCCTTATGTACGAGCTCGCCAAACTCCGTTGAATACATTTGAATGTTGCCGAACTGATATATGTGATCCGGAAAATGGCCGAGCAGATGCATCTTAATAAAGTTAAAATGAGATTCCGCATGGATCAGTTCTAGGCGTAAGTCGTCGTCCTCCCCACGATGTTCCTCCAGCATCCGACGCTGCTTGGATTTGGTGAGAGATTGATCCACACGCCCCCGTAGACGTCGCTGCTCTCTTCGTTGGTCGTTGAGCTTTTCTCGTGTTCTTTTAGATATCCGAAACTCCAAGAAGATATCCTTCGTCGAATGAAAACGTGCAAGATATTGTTCCATATAATCTATGGTCACTGGGGTATGGCTACGGTATTGAGCCATCAAACTGAAATCGAGCAATGACCGGACGCAGATGAGCGCACGTTTGAAAGGTGTTGCTTGCGTACTGTCAGGCTGTCTGAGAGCCACAGCGAGGACCCCCAAGAGGCAACGTCCTAGGTTCCTCATTTCCTTTCCTTGCCACTGCGTAACCTCACTGTAGGCCTTTTGGGGGATGAAGAATCCCGGATAGGGTGGTAATGTGCTCCAGGCGTCGTCAAAGGCCTGCTGTCGCCCGTGCTTCTTGAGAAATCCCTGAACCAAGTCCATCATGTGCTTGAATAGTCCAAGATAAATGGTATGTAGCAAATCTGGCTGGTGCAGATTGGACGCCGAAGCACGTGGAAGTCCATGAAAAACGTTTCGCCCTACCTTGACGCCAAGGGCATGAAAGGTGCCGTGGACTGCCTCCGAGTCGGAGTGCGTGATGCTATCCAGACTATCTTGTTCCAGAAGATCATATTTCACATAATCCCGCGTGGGATATGGTTGCTTTTCGGCTGAACCTAACTTATCCGCAGGGACCTCGCATTCAGGACAGGCATTCGATTTTACACCGTGTAGCGCAATGTTTTCCATATGGTCTGCAATCCATGCGGCCAGGATAGGGAAGCACCTCCGAACTTGGCCGTCTGCACACTCAATCGGGACGCCGTGGAGCGCTGCGTCGTGTAAGGGCTCGAGAATGAGTTCGAATACTCCTTGGAGTGTGTCGGCATTGATTTGTCTATGGAGTTCGTTCGCGGAAGAAGACTTTGGCAACTTGGGCGGGACTGGGAGGAGCCCAAGAAGGAGAACTGCCCTTGATCCAGGCTTGTTACGCCTAGTCGACGGAAGATTTCCAACAGTAATATATACGGGCCAAGCCTTCTTGTCTCCAGAGAAGTTGGTAAGATGCGTCTGATCGGACATCCCAATAATCGGAACAACAGTCGCACCAGGCGGGAGCGTTTCCTGCACCAGTTAACCGGCGTTTGCATGACTGATGAGAAGTGGGTAATTTACCTCGACGTCCCACGACTAATCTGCAGTATGCATTTCCGGGTACACCCTCTGTCCGTTGTGGTCATACTCCCGTCGCGGCGTAAAGACCAAATCATCTCTGTATGCTGCCTGCCGCAGAAGATATCTGACACAGTCTAGTATGTTCCGGTAGTAAAACGGCAAAGTTCTCTTGCCATCGTCAACTTGGCCTTCGAACCATCGCAGATATTGTCCGTGCGGATCCCACAATCGCAGGTGGTTCTCAAGGGTATGCATAGAGCTATAGCCAGCTGAGGCTGAATCCCCGAGACCACTTGAAAAGTATTCATTAATTCGTGACTTTGACACCTTGCTCTGAATAAACCAAGACGCGAGCTTGAATGCGTGTGCACTCGTCAATGGTGCCCATGGATCCTTGATCAGAATACTGTGCTCCTCCTCAAATCCTATCACGTCTCCAATAGATCGCCCAGCGAGTGGATAATATGCCGTTTCGATGGCATCAGGGGATCGGTAGTCGGTATTGAGTGCTTCCGCGTCAGGGACATGCGCAGGATTCGGGGCGTAGCCGCTTGGACCTGCGTCGGATTCATAATCGGAATCGATCAGATCATTCTGTCCAAGAAGGCCGCCGTCATCGTCCTGTTCAGATTCTATGCGGAGCGGAAGCTGGTGTACTAGGCCAGACGTGAGAACAGCGCCCAGGCTGGCGTGTGCTATTGGTAGGTGCTTCTCGTAAGGACCTGAGGAGGCATAGTTGCGGCGGCAGAATGAACATTTGATAGGCATAGCTCGAGGTAACATACTGAATTGAGGGAAGCCAACTTGAATGTATATGTTGTATGGCCCAAAGGGAATGTTCACGCGTAACGGTATGTTGGAACGCAGGGTAAGGGGTTTGGGCGCTTGAAGATGTAGCTAATATTGAAGTGGGTTAGTGCAGTCGCACGTGACGTGGCATTAGGAGTATTCTCTGAGTACTACTTTCGAAGCAGCAGAAAATGTCTCAAGTTCTGTTCGATAGTGATCCAAGATGTGGTTTGAACGCGCACAATGGGCGTCCACAGTTCGAGAGTCTAAGGTCTGAAGTCTAAATTACTAAATGATCTCGGAAATGATTTCAAGAGCGGTTCAAGATTCCTATAAGGACTCCGACTCTGATATATAAAGTGAATTGATCGGGGCCAAAGGGAGATCATACCAAGCGAAATATCTACAACTAACACCGCATTCCACATACACAGCGCTCACAATATCGACCTTCTCATGGCAGAGAATCTGACGACATGGCGCCAAAGAACAGCAATCTCCGGTACGTCTACAATCCAAATTCTACAAATATACAAAAAGGTCTGTCAGGACAGGAGCGCCAGCCGAGCGGGGTCTACATACTTCCAGCCATTTCTCTTACTGGGCAGCTTAATGCTCAGCGTCCAGGCGGCCGGCGTATAAATCAATATAAGACTTCTCTTAACTTCGGAACCGCTCGAGATGACCCTGTCTACAAGGCATGGCGCAACGCCGTCAAAGATCAACTGTCGGCAAGGAACTATACAGATATCAACTCTTTGCCCAACGGGGATTTCCGCGAGATTTGGGAGGGGATGAGGAGATTGCGCCCAGCATGCGATTTACTCGTAGCAGCAGATGCTGCGAATAACATACAAAGGATTCAGGAGATAGACGATGCCATCATTCAACTCATTAAGGATGCAGGAAAAAAACTCACACATACCATTCTGACTAAACGTGATGCGAACCAGGAGCCGGCTGCGCCGCAAATTGACCCACGGCGTGTTATTGTTGACGAGACCTTGCGGCCGCCTGGAGCTCCGCCTCACTGGGAACCAGCTGGGGAAGCAGGGCCGAGTCCGTCTCAAGACCCTGCTCGGCAAAGGGCCCCGGATGGCGAAGATGGCCAGATCGCACGTCAAGGTCCTGTACTGGGAGATGCCCACGAAGAGGGCGTCCCAGAAGAGAGTACCCCGGTTCACTGGTATCCGGGATTATTGGCGCCCAAGGCAGGACCCCCCAAGGCAGGGCGCCAGAATGCACCTCGACGCCCAACCCATAAACAGGGTCCCGGTAGTCAAGCTGGACTGGCCCAAGATCAAGCACGGGCTCCCATAGAATGGGCTGATGTCCAAGATCACGGCGATCACTATGACCGCCCTACAAGAACGAAGCAGGCACCGCACGGTCTCCCAGAGCGACCACCAGACGACGGTGAGGGCGATCCTCGAGCACGGCCCCGAGAAGATGTTCTCACAGGACATCAGGCTCATCGCGGTAACTCCCATCAACCTCGTGATTCTCCAGCTGAAGTGGTCGCTCAGACGCGTCCACCAAATGCCCCAGAACAATTGAGTCCATTGTCAGCAGGTTAGTTAGTTCTCCAAAGTTGCTAGATTCGAGCACTTACTTACAAACATCGACTTTGTAGATTGGAACGCGCCACTTGAGCGCCCACGTGCAGTACGTATTGTTTGGGTCCGTCCATCAAGACGTGCACAGGGCCTACACGGTGAGAATAAGAAGGTAGCGAGTGGACCGCCAAACTATCGTTCCCTCTATTGGCGTCCGCCCCATGTCCAGGGAGTTAAATTCGGTGAATTAGAAACCGGCGATATGCACGGATTATGTGCTATGATTAGGAGATGGGTTCCATTGCGCCGTATCCGCTATATCCTTGGCGCCACAAGTGAAGGGCGCAGAATGCTCCGGGAGTTCCCTGGTGAACCTCTATCATTAGTAGAATTTGTCTTCATTGCCGGAAATGAAACTCTCCGGACATGGCTGCTATCGAACCCGGTATATGAGGACCCGCTGGATCTCCTAGTCTACTGTTACCGCGATCATGGAGATGTGCAGCCAGAGACGCCTGCATTGAGGGGGCAACCAT
>LN890943.1:1233387-1265280 GCA_900010015.1 Tuber aestivum | reverse complement strand
CCAATTTTCACGGTAGCCGTTGTTTGGGTGTTACTAGTTGATCGTGATCCTTTCATTGCCATGTTGAGTGTTATTGGGTGCTTCGTAGGATGGGTTTTCATGCCGTGCGCAGCCACAAATGTGTTACTGAGGATGTCGGAACCTATGGTCCCGGTGTCGAACAGGACCTTTGCTGGGTGCCCGTTGATATTCACTGTTCCCTCCAGTGACTGGAAAGGGTGTATCCTTGTATTCGTCGGGGTTGTCTTATAGCAATCGATCGTCGCTGTTACTGAATTGATGTTTACTTCTTCGAGGTAATCATCTTCTTCTTCCTCTAGCACGTTGGTACTGGCTTCCTTTTTTACGGGTTTGTTCTTTGATTTCCGTTTGTAGCAATCTTTAGCATAGTGGCCCTTTTTTCCGCATTCAAAGCACTCGTTATTTTCCTTTCGCTGTCGCTGTCGCTGGTTGCTCTGAGCGCTTGTTCTCTCCTTTTTGTTCTTCTTTTCGGCAGATCTGTACGGCTGTGGTTTTCTTTCTCTGGTTTCGTGTATTTTATACGCGTTTGTATCCCATAATATAGCATCGTGTTTTTCTGCTCTAGCAATTATTGCATGGATGTCATCGGTTGCCGCCTCGTGTGGCTCCACAACTTGGCGCAGCTTGTTGTGCATGCTTTCGTAGAATCGTTTCTTAAGGGTGTACGCTGATATCGTTCCAGCCGGCAATCGGCTATGGTACATGAGTAGTGTTGTTGCCGTTTTGGTTATTTTATCCGTTCTTCCTCCATGGGTTTGTTGGATGGTATTGAATTTGTCAAATATTTCGTCCTTGTTGCGGGATGACTGGAATCGTGCCCTTAGGAAGTTGGCAACCGTTAACGCACGTACTTTATCTGGTTCGCGGTATTCCGTGATACACTGTTGGTAGGCTTCTGTCGCATCATCTGTACAAAAGGCTCCAAGGTAGATTCCTGAGCCGTAATCCTTAAACTCGATTCCGTGTGTTGTCAGGTATTGTCGTACTGTGACAAGCCACCGTTCGAATGCTTCTGGCTTAAGGTCTTCTCCCTTCCCAGAGAATGTCTTGGGCTGTGGGAGTTTTATTTTTGGCTTTGACCTAGGCGGCTCAGCCGGCGGGGCTGGGGGGTCCGGAGGCGGTGGTGTACCATGTTCGGACATGTCTTCTTCGCTGTCTGAGGAACTACTGTTGTCTACTGGAAGTCGTAGTGGCTTTCGTTCCTTTTCTGGTGAGTCCGGGAATTCTCCGGGTGTCCTGCCTGTATCTGGTTTTTTCCCTTTCTTCTGGGTCAGGCCCTCTCGTGGGATTTCACGCCCACTTCGAGTCGTAAGTGGATCTATATCGCACTTATATTAATGCAGGAGCCGGCCGTCGTGGCCTGCCGCTTCTGCCGGTACCGTTCGTTGCTGGATCCTCGTGGGTTGATCAGGCCCTGATCCGTGGTATCGTAACCACTCGTTGAGGTTAAAAAAATGTAACGTGTTCACGCCGGGGCGCTAATCACGCTGTCGGGTACAATAGGAGGGAAGTGACGCCTACCGGAGACTGTCAACTTCTAGGCTCGCTAAGGGAGGCTTCGGCGGTGTACTTGAGAGAATAAAGATAACCGTTCAACTGAGTATATTAAAATACTGTCTGTCGAAGTCTGCCGTTTTCCAGAGTGGAAGACGGCGGTCTTTTTAAGTACATGTGTTTGAGTACGATCATGAATTCTCACTCATGTTCTTACTCAATCAAAGCATAACAATAAACAAGTATCAACCGATACTTAAAACAAAACATAAAACAAACTAAGTATCAACCGATACTTAAAACAAAACATAAAACAAACTAAGTATCAACCGATACTTAAAACAAACATAAAACATAAAACAAACTAACCGAGCACCAGCTCCGGTTACATATGTATCAACTTCTCTGAAGTTCAGCCAGCCTCGATCATGATTGGAAATGGGAAGAAGATTACCACAATTGCGTAGTAGAGATATCTGCCTCAATACAAGTGTGGGGCAGGTAAAGCTTAGAACAGTACTCTTGGTATTGGAGATTGGGAGTAACTTGAGAAGTGTTGTCCTGATTGTAGATGAGTGATTCTAGGTTGAGTTTATGGGAACTGAATGTATCGTCAGAAAAGGACCTATGACAAGAGTAATCAGACAATGACAAGGAAATGTGTACTTCATAAGAGGATATGAAGAGAAATCCATGACCGGCTTGTGGAATTTAACTAACAGTGCAAGCAGGAAGACTTGACACAGGCAATTAGATCACCGAAAACCTGGATGTAATGACCAAAGAGTGACTGAAGAAGTCAGTGACAGGATTTACTATTTGTTTAAAATGCAATCTTGAAATAAAGAAACCATGCGGATGTTTTGCCAAAGGATAACAGAACCTGAAAATACTTAGCAGTGAAAGAGTGAAAGCAGATGAGTTACTCCAAACTATCCATTTGGAGGTATGCCAGTGCAGTCCCATGGGTGTTGCGGAAGTCTTGGGAGAAAGGTATTTTGTAATCTTCATAGAAGAAAACAGTGGTTGAGTCGCCATTGCAGTTATAATGCAGAAGTCTGAGGCTGCAGAAATATTTATAGAGTATAAGGTCCAAGTTGAGAAAGAAATGAGAAAGTATATTAAGAGCCTACAGTACAATGGTAGTGCAGAACTTACTGGGAATGCTATCTGGTAATACTTGTGGCAACATGGTATTATGCAACGTAGCACACCATCCTATATACCACAACTTAACAGAATTGCCGAATGCATGAACTGCACTATAATAGAAATGGCTAGATGTATGATCTATGAGGCAGGCTTGGACAAAAGGTTTTGGACCTATGCAGCTCTTACTACTGTCCATATCATAAATCGACTTCCTTCAAGTACTCATAAATATCAAACACCCTGTGATATATGGTATAAAGTGCAACTATCAATACCCTATCTTCATGTCTTTAGATGTATAGTCTATCGCCACATCCCCATACAAATACGACAGAAACTCTATCCCAAGGAAAAGAAGTGTTGGTTGATTGACTTCTGTAATAACAGTGGGAGCCAGGTCTATTCGGTCTGCGATAAGGAAGACAAAAGAGTTGTAATAAAAGATTTAGCATTTGATGAGAAGGCCAGAGAAGAAAAGAGACTTTTAAGAGAGGAAAGGAAAAGAGATGAGATGCAGGTTGAGATAAATGACAGAGAAGGAGAAGTAGTAAAACATATAGGTATTGGCAATGTGGAACAAGATACAGACACAGAATGCAATGAGGGAACCTTTCCTTTATCACTGATTGATCTAGCAGAGAATACTAAACCAGATCACAGTAACATCTATGATATCATAATCCTCAATTCTCCATGCAATACAGATCAGGAGGTAGTTCTCCCTTTAGATATCAGAGAAACTACTACTGTTCTACAAAGATCACAGCGTAAGCATCAGCTAAGTGAGTTGTTCTGCATGGGTGCATGGCAAGCACTAGTTGTAATTGTGGAGGAACCTCAAATGCACCAACAAGCTCTCACCTCTGATGCTAAAGTATGATGGAAAAAGGCATGGGAGAGTGAATTAAGTTCACTTTGTAAGAATAAGAAATGGGTTGATGAAAAATTATCTGTTGGATGGAAGGTTATTGAATGCAGATGGCAATTCAAAAGGAAAGAGGATGGACCCTTTAAAGGTCTGCCTAGTAGTCAAGGGTTACATGCAGGAACGCAGAATCGACTTTCATGAAATGTATGCCCCAGTCACTAAGTTTACAATGCTGCGTGTCCTTGTTGTCTTAGTTGCTAAAAATGATTGGGAACCTTACAACATGGATGTCAAGACAGCATTCCTGCATGATGAATTAGAGGAAGAGATTTACATAGCTTGTCCAGATGGTGTTACCAGAGTCTCAGAGCCAGAACATACCTGTCACCTGATGAAGTCAATTTATGAATTACAGTAGTCTCCCCGGGCTTGGTAATAGAAAGTAAATACCTTTTTGAAAGACCAAGGTTTTATGTGCAGTGTTCAGAATTATAGTCTCTATGTCCACTATGAATGACAAGTTATTGTATTAGTTCATGTTGATGATCTGGTGCTAGCTACAATATCATTAACAGATATTATATAGATCAAGGGGTGTTTGAAAAAGTCATTTAAGATGACTGACTTAGGAGAACTATATACCTTCCTCAGTATTGAGATCATAAGGAACCACCAATGGCACTTACTTAGCATTCAGCAATCACACTATATCAACAAGATCCTCTATCTTCATAGTATGCAGAATGCACATCCAACAGGAACGCCTCTCAATACTAAACTCTGACAGTCAGAGCTTGTTTTATTTGATGATAGTAACATGATCCAGGTTTCTCTGGAACAGTACTAATGCACAGTTGGATCAGTAATGTACAGCATGCTTGGTACATGCCCTGACCTTGTCTATGCTGTTAGACTGGTTAGTCAATTCAGTCATGCTCCGAAATGGCAATACTAGTTGGCAGTGAAAAGGGGATTCCGTTACCTGACTGGAACAAACAATTTTGGTATATTGTATGGGACTAGCAATGAGATAGGAGGATGCTCAGATGCTGACTGGAGAGGTGGTCATGATTAGAAGTCCATTGGGGGCTATGTCTTCAACTTGAATGGGGGTGCAGTTTCCTGGACAAGCAAGAAGCAAATAACTATGGCGCTTTCAACTAGGGAGGTAGAATACATGTCGATGATACAAGTGGCAAAGGAAACAATTTGGCTAAAGGTACTACTCAAGGAACTCAGAGCATATCAGCATCTCTTGTCCATGTCAAGATTGAAAGTGGACAATCAGGCAGCCATTTCTCTCACCAATAACCCAGAATACCGTACACAAATCAAGCATATCAATATCTAGTATCATTTTATTTGACAACTCGTTATTTGAGAAATGGTATACTTACAATATTGCCCTAGCTCAGAGCTCCTTGCCAATATTATCACGAAGTCCTTACCACATGTCATGCATGAGAAGCATACAGTAGGAATGGGAGTTGTTCAGATACCGGTAATGAAAGTGTCTACAAGGGAGCGTGTTGAAACTCCTGGATGTTCTATTAAATAGTTAGCAAAACAGTATATGGTTATAGGATGTAGTTGGAACACATGCAGGGCATGCTATAGTTCATTTTAGATTGATATCGAAGAAGTGTATCAATGTGTTTGGAATAGAGCTGGGATCTATTAGCTTAGGAGAAAGAAGACACAGAAGAGTGTGGATGGTTTCATTAGTTAGTGTTTGGGACTATCTGGTTAGCTTGTAACAAATGATACTGGCTTGTGTTGGACCAAGAAGATGGTGAAACATATTGGGAGAGTGGTTGCAACCATTACTGGAAATGTCTTTATCCTGCAGTGGATGGGTTGGGAGCAAGGACCAGCGTTAGGCATGGGAAGCAGAGTGAAAGACAGTGCGAGGAGCTTGGGAATTTTCTTGATGTTTCTCAAAAGCCAGATTGTGTATAAGTAGGACACCTCCGATATGATAAAGAAAAACAAGAGCCAATAAGCCACTCTCATACGATCATAGCCCATTTTGAAGAATTACAGAGCTCGTCCGCACTCAACCACCGCTCCGCATGGCTTATCCACATCAGATCTCCCAATCCAAGTCTCGATTTGCTCCCACCCTGCGCCTTCATCCCCTCTATCGTGGCACCATAGGTATCCTGCAACCTCAACCCATCAGCCATTTTTCTAAGCCTCTCTCGTCTCTGATAGATTGTCGATTCCTACAAGACTTGCCCCGATATTTAAGGAACCAGTAGAAACCTAGATATATCTATTAGCCGATAATATGGAGTAGGATTCCGAGTATCATTGCCCCTACATACATTTCCGATACGCTCTCGGGAATCCTCTGAGTGATCCCCGCCTCCAGGGTCTCGTCTATCGCGTCTGGAGTTTCGTCCTCGTCCAGCCTAGCACGAAGGCATCTGATGATATCACCCTTGCGGGGACCTACAGACGAACTTGCCACCCGTCCCGCAAGACGCTTTTCGACCTCTGTCTGAATATGTGGCCTTCCGGTCAAGAATATTCGTGTATTGGGGGATATCTTCAGGATTTGGTTTAGCGAATCCAGGAGGTTTACTCGTTGCCCCGCTGCCCATTCGTCCAGGGCGTCAAAACACATGAATGTGCGCTGCGAGGACGTGACGATCTGCAGCATCGTCAGGAGATCAGCCAGTTGAGGCGCCCGTCCATCAATCACCTTCTTCTGCCCCTCGAAGGCCCTCGATATTTCCTCCGGAAATCGGTCCATTCCGTTTATGATCTGTTTCGGTAGGGGATCCAGCATGTTTGTCGCAGACTGCTCTTTTCGCGCCACGAAGTCAAAATAAAAGCACGTAACGGCGATGTTTTGTCCCTTGACCAGGTCGCAACTTATCTACTACCAGCGAACTAATATCGCGGCTTGTTAGAGCCAGTTCTCTTTCCGCTCTCCTCCCAGTGTAATCCTTATTACCTGATAAATGTCTTTCCGACACCCGGATCTCCATAGCAAAACAAGACTACCTTCCCGTCCCCGCCTTCCCCACCCTTGTCACACCATCTCCCGTACTCCTCTGTTTGCATGAGCCATCCCCCCACATTGTCGACACGGCGTTCTTGAACGCCCCAATGTCGCAACCGCGGCTCCAGGGGCCATAGCCAGGTTAGGAGTTGAGACCTGTCATTGGCGACAGTACAGTTGTTCCACACATTCACATAGTTTGTATTGCTCGTGTTGAACGAGTCGTTATTATCTCTGACCGTAGCCCTGGATATCTTCCGTTCTCTGCCCTTTCTAGATTTAGATATTTCTTGAAACTAGTAAAAACTGCGGTGCCGGGGGAGGGCCTATTGAGTATGGTCGGTTGATGATGTTCTTGGTAGTAGAAGTGGAGTGTGTTTAGTAGAAGAAAAGCGGGGTCCTTCGGGGTTAGACTAAGGCAGCGTCTCGGATCTCGCCACATGTTACACCACAGAATCCAAGAAGGGTTCGATTAAGGCTCCCAAAATGTGTGAAAGCGATAGACTATCGTTCTTGTGGCTAATGTATTAATGTCGTCGTTCGTTTTCAAGCACAACGCTACTGTACTCGAGTACGCATAACAAGTGTGAGCAATTGAGTAATTATACACCAGGAAACCACCCCACCTTTCATCAAACTCTCCCCCTAAACCGTCGGGAAGTGATGAGCCAGCTATTGGTTGAACACCACATTGGCGATTGAAAACCAATGGAGGTGGTGGTGGTTCCACAACCGGGGATTCGGAGGGGGGTGGGGAGGGATGGGTGAGGTAGCACAGGTAGTGTTGCGGTGGGGGAGGAACTCGGGGGGTAGTGACCCCGTGCACTTTTTTATTTATTCTAGTTCCCCCATCCCCTGCTAGTCATTTTGGTACCCTTTTAAAGGATCTCAGAAAGGGGGTGATGTGCTTGAGCAGACCGAATACTACTATACCACAATCTGCCATCTACCCCCATCCACCACCTAAAGTAATTCCAAAGGCCCATCTCTCCCTTGTCAGTGTCGTGACCACGCTAAAAAGTGTAGAAGTAAAGGAGATGCCATACTATCGCGAGTGTTGGGACGGCCTTCGACGTCTTGACATGGGGGATATAACTCCCAGCGCACTCGGCCTCGCCCCGGCTGTAGATTACGCCGCGCTAACCCCCCTCGCTTTCATGCCAATACCATTCGACCATTCGCCTATTGGTTGGGAATGGGAAGCATATTCAGGATTGTAGGGTGAGGGTTTTATCCACATATATAGGCTTACCTTGAACTATAGCCCAAAGCTCCCGGCTGTGCTCAAGTGTTTGTGTAGGGAATCGATCCTGGTGGTTTGGCGGTGATGAGGGATATTAGCGGGAGGAAGTGAGTTAGGCGGTTACGAGTGTAGAATAGGCCGGGAATAATTAAGGTTGCTGTCTAAGTGATGGGCCATTCTGTATGGGAATCCACAGGACGGAGGACCTCTAATTTGTGAGAAGGAAGAGAAGAGAAGGGACCCGATTTCAATGGGATACCATCAATTGAGCAGCGAGGGTTTTTGTCCAATTTTGGTGTGAACTGGTCCGATCACTAAGACTTTTTCCTACCCGCTGTAAGAATAGCCACCGCGAGTGACAGTGTTGGAAACCGAGTTGTGAGACCTGTGAGCAGAGTTGTTGATTCATGTTTGGTTTTACTTTCTATCGTGGATTAGTTTCTATTTCTCGTTGTCTCATCAACAGCATCTGGGACACTCCCGATGCTGATCATCTACGGCCTGCATTATGTGGAGGAAAGGTTTTTCTAGTTGACTTTTTGTCACTTCTTTTCCATGGAATCAAAGCAGGATCTTTTATTCCTTATTGTTTTATGGATTATCGAGTCTTTCCCTATCTTTTACGTTTCCATTCTTTGATCTTGTCTCCCCCTAGTCAAGCAAAATGCCTTCGCTCCCCCAATCATCCCCACCATCATCCCCCTCATCATTAAAGTATATCTCAGCATTATAGTCCCCCTCCTCATCATCGCCAAAATCATCCTCGGCCTCCTCCTCTTCTTCCGCTACCTCATCGTCATCGTCGTCATCACCGCCACCAACATCCTCGCCCAGCAACCTTTGCAGGACCCCCTTCTTCCCCTTCCCGCCAGCCTCTCCAGCCTGGCCCTCCCCATCCCCCTCATCCTCCTCACCCAACCCACCAATAACATCTAGAGCCGAAAAAATCAGCTTCTTTGCCTTCCCCTTCTATTTACCTCCACCATCCTCCGCATCGCCATCACAATCTATCCCCGATGTGTCGCACAGCTTCTGAGAAGAACTCCTTAACGTACGGCCTAGAATCCAACTTGGGTACCCTCCCCTTCTCCCGCTCATATTTTGCCGAGTACTTGCTCACGTCGTTGAACGGGTCCTCCATACTACCCTTCTTGCCCATGACCGTGCACAGTGAACCATTATGGATTTTGTCGCGATACAGGCGGTAGCGCGGTACTATGTGGCATTCCTCCTTACTCAAGGGGTTCAGAATGAGCGGTGGTTGTGGCTGTTTTAATCCAGTCAGTTGGTCATTGCATGTGCTGTAGTCGTAGGTATAGAGCGAGGAGATACGGGAAAGAGCTCGGTAGTACTGTAGTCCGGTGGATTATCCGGGTCGTGAACGGACCGCCTATGCCTCCTCCTACTCCTCCGCCAAATTTACCACCGCTGCGGAAACCGCCGCGCCCACCTCTGGACATCTCCCGCCATGCTCGGGTAGGAAGGTCGGCCTGTTGCAAAGGGGACTTGGAAAGATAGAGTGGTTAAGCAGGGCGGATTTCGGGTTTATTGTGAGCTGTCGATGGTTTCAGTCGCCGGGTTAGGGGTTTTCAGCGGAAATACAATCTTTCGGCTGTAAATATCTTTTGCTCCTTTTTTCTATGTCTGCGTGTGTGCGTGCGTGGGTTTGGTACACGTGCAGATGCAGGAACAGTTTGGGAAAGGGGGAAAGAACGGCAAGGCATTGGTAGAAGGTGGAAAAACGTTAATTTGGGTTGCATGTATGATAGATTTTCCGCTGGATTTGGATGGCAAGGAACCGCTCATCCCACTCCCTGATAACTGTTGTTTCTAATTTAAATGTTTTCTACAGTAAGTTACATGGGAGGCCTCGTTCAACCATTTGTACTTTTTTTCTTTTTCTGCTATGGGGGACGAGAAACAATGATAAAAAAACTCGCGCCCGCCGATTTGAACCACCACCCGTTCTGTTGCCAAAAACAAAAAATATGTCTTAGCAACAGCATGTCTCAATCGTGCGTCCAGCGGGTTATGAGCCCGGTGTCATGGTGGCGTTTATTGCGAATACATATAGATTCGCTGCTCAAACCTGACAACGAGTGATGGCTGGTAATGATACCACCAGAGATCTAAGGTGATGCGACTAGCTTTGGAGTCGCCATTCCATAAAAATTATGTCTACGCAAGCTAAGAAACTAGGTACAAATCTTTCTCCGTTATCTACCATACCCTTTTATTGTCACTGGCGGTGTTATTCGTGTCTCAATAAGTTATACAACCGGACTATGTTGGACCTCATATGATAAGCTATTTCATGTTGATTTTAGTGCTTATCAGTCAAACAGACTAGTTTCCTTTTTAGTTAGTTTCTCCTAGTACTTTCCCCACCACTCTCTTCAACGTTAGTTACTGTTTGAGTTTTTCTTTATTTCTTCCCTATTCGTTTCACAACTGCACAACCATGCCATATTCAACTATGGTATTCCGAGGTTCTCATGTTTTTCTTCCTCACCGAGGTTTCGTTAAATTCTTTCCTCCGAGGCCCTCATGTTACCGACCTCGGGCTTTTGTTATTTCTTTTCTTTCATTTGATAGTTAGTTAGCATAAAAGCCCACTGCTAGGCAGGTGGTAAGAAAATAAAGCTTCTTTTCTCGTCTGCAGTCATATCAATTCACATTTCACCCGAGTGATCTTTCATGATGGCGGATACCAGAGTCTCGTTCAACCATAGCAGCACCCTGCGAACAAATAAATTCTAATGCGGAAAGGCAAAGTATATCATATATATTGCTCAACTAACCAGCTAGAATGCCGCAACAAAAAAAGCAAGCGGAGTTAAAACGAAAGTCGGTGCTCAACCCCGTTGTACAAGGTTCTGTAGTACTCTAGGTCACATTACAATGGCAGCCTACCCTTGCCTCAAGCGCGATCCCCCCTTGCATTCAAGCGGCCAAAAAGCTCAAACTCTATCCTCTCAACAGCTTTTGGACCGCTCATAATCTGGCTCACCATGTCTGAACCAGGCGGGAAATCGATCTCAAAACACGGCTCGCCAACTCCCTTCATATTGACGAGGACTGCCTGGCAAAAGTGCCAACGGAGAAGATGATCGTCCGGGCGAAGCGGGTCATCAAGGAACGATTGATCGAGTTGTCGGCCAGCGATTCCGTAGCTGGTAGCAATAGGCGTGAAGCAGACGATCTTGTGGTGATCCTAGACAGGTATTGGTTAGGAACAGCGCGAATCCTTTAATCTCGGGCCAAGCGTACATCCGGATTGATTGAGATCTGATAGCAATCAAACAGTGCGTGCATGTCTCGGGTGAGCAATATCCCATTCTGCACTGAGTTGATAGTTCCATGCGACGCAGAGGCCGGCGGAACGGTGATCCAATGATCGAGATTACATTGGCCCCAGTGCTCTTCATATGCTAAAGGAAACACATGAGCAGCTTCGAAGGGCTCCCAGTAAGTAACACCATTTATCACTGCTGATCTGCCAGTTATAACGCAACGCCGATCCCGGTTACGTACAGAGTCAAAAAACGATTCGACACGGGTCCCGGAGTGCAACGAAAGAGTACGAAGTAAAGGGACTTCATCGGTGACAGTGATGGAACCTATCGCAGGTGAATGGTAGTCGATGACCAAAGGATAAAGGGGGCCTACCCTTCGTGAATATGTAGTAATTGCCTGGTCGAAGTGGTTCCTCATCCCTCTCAACCAGTCGTTGGCTGCTGTCTTGTAGGTCAAAAGTATCGGTTATTGTGCAGAAAATCTCCACCATAGAATAGAGGTTAGAGTTGGTAATACCCGGTGCGACCCGGAGACCTCCGAGCACGGTGTCGCGATCGTTGGAAGCGTAGATGTGGGTATCGTGCCATGCCGAGCGATTGGTGGGCTGGATATATGTGACCTTATCTTGGTCTGTCGATGCTATCGCTTGAGGTCAAAGTACAAATCGATGGAGAAAGGAATTTTCGCGTAAGTGAAGAAAGGAGTGGTTGCAGTGACGAAAGGATTAGGTGAGTGGTATCGTAGGTCGACAGCTAAGGAAAAGCAAAACACGCACTTATCCCTTCGTTGGTTCCCGAATTTCACGCACTTTTAGTCTCGCCCTAGGTGGAGGATCGGCAATAGCTAGGACCATGAAGGCAACGATCAACAACACATCCAGATTAGCTAAAACAATCAGAAGTACCAACAAAAATCATGAAGTCTCAAGTAAGGTTACAACAGAAGTTGTCAATTTAACCAATGAAAATAATTAAAACAAAAACTTTTACAAAGGAAAACATTAGATCCAGCAATTGTACAATAATTACAAACAAAGTTGATCCTCCGAACTTTCCCATGAGGGCCATCAGGTGCCAAAATAAATGTATTATAGGCTGAACTATCTGGAGGAGACTTGGAGAGAAAGCGGCAGAGAAAACAGAGCCCGAGAGACTTTGTAGTGTTGTTTCGAATAAGTTTGCAAAGAACAGGATCCTTCTGCATAGGAGGTAGACATGTTGATTTCGTAATGTACCCTTGCATACGGCTGGAGGAGTTGTTTCCAAGAGGGACCATACTAGGACAATGTCAGCCATTTGCCCTTAACGTGAGTGGAGGAGGAAGAGACTGTAGTTGCATAGTAAACCCACCATTCAAAAGTATTGTCCCATACTCTGTTTTCCCGCAAAAGTCGATATATTCATTAACCAAAACAACAATAAAAGAAAACTATTGAAAATTACTAAAAACCACCAAAAGCAGATATTTATAAGGAGAATCTTTTGCTGATTTTTATTTTATTTATTTTACAAGTTGGGTATTCACTTTTGTACAATGGTTGATATGGAACACCAAGCGCTCATACAAATTTGACAAGCTCTGGTGGGGATTTGCTTTTTATCGCACCATGCCTTTGTAAACCCAGGTGCAGCTCATCTAAATATGAAATTTTTCCTATTTTTATTACACAATAGTGTGATCCTTGTGAAAAGAAACTTGGATAAATTTTTTGTATTTTTTTTCAGAATACTCTAATATATAGATATAGGCTAGTTAATTGCCTGTGTTTATGTACTTTTTGGTGGGGTTTTAGAAGGTGGGACAATACTTTTGAGAGGTGATTTCATGAGTAGGATTAAGTTGTCGAAAGTACTTGTGAACAAGATCCCAAGTCAGACATTCTCAGCACATAGAATGAGTTTGCCTGCCAGCATGAGGAATGATTTTCCTCTAAACTCATTTTTTGCCTTGTAACAAGAAAGGAGTTGATAACAGTTGTGTCTAATAGCCAAAAAAAATTGGCATCCAGGTCCAAACCATGCATAGTTGGGTAGAGTAATAGCTGTGATGCTGGTCAGCTATATCAACTACACCCATATGGATTTTATAATCTACTGAGGCTGGTGGAACTGCTAACTCCCAAATTGGTGACTCCTCCCAGATATTATCAATCATATCACAATATGCTGTATGGGCTCTAGGACAGCTTGGTTGACGATGGGATGGTATTGTATAATTTGTAGGAGTATGATACATATTGTAGGCTGTAGTTAAAAATCGAACAAGAGTTTTGTCTTGCCATACAATGGCAAGAACTTGGTGTTTTTCTGGAATAATCACAACTATAGTTCCCCATGATAGAAGTGTTTTTTTTCTATTAACTTTCAAAACTTGTAGGTATTCTGCAGAATTAGGCCTTATAGTTCCACATTGTTACACATATCAATGCACAGACCTCACCGCGCACAGACCTCCTGAAAACCGCGAAAATTCCATGGACAACACCCCCTCCGGCCCCGCCATTGGGCCTGCATACAGTAATAGCATCCCTGGACTTTGGTGTCCTGTCAGTATAAATTGGTAAAAACGAAGCATGCTTCATAATACTGTATATGTAGTCACCGTCTATCCAACTAAAAGCTGTGAACAGAATATAAGAATAAGGACCACAGGCCATGTCTGACAAGTAAAATGGAGTAAATTGAACAAGTAACCATGGAGCTACGAGCTAAGCAAGATTGACTATCTCAAAAATGGGCAGAAGGTGTTGGGACAAAATCACCAACAGTCCAATAAGTTATTGGAACATGCTAGTATAGCTGAGGCTTGGGGCCCAGTCTAGTGCTCACATAGTATAGAACCAACCAAAGGCCCATCGGTGGTTGAGGGACTTTCTTGTGATGTTGACTAGTCTAATCATAGTGGAAAGTCCTCAAAGTTAATGCAGTTGAGTTGCAAAGTCAACATATTGATAAGTCTCTCGACGAGGCTGATCACTCCTGTCAGAGTAAGGAGGATGGTGAGTTGGCTGCAGGCAAGACCACTCACTCATACTTAAACCTTCAAGATGAAGGAATTGTGCCTTTTCACTAGAGAGGTTTCAAACACCCTTATGGAAATATAACAATACAGGGAGACCATAGTCTGAGCAAGATGCAAAGTTTATCAGGGTTAAATGGATCCCTATTATGATAGTAAGGGGTGGGAAATAGAGAAGGTACATTGTTTGATATTAGATAGATGTAGCCTGTGACCACCCAGATGCGGAATATAAATATCAAGGTACCTTTTTAGCTTTCAGAATATCCTCCATCACCACTATACCTCTGGCGATTGAAAACTCAATACCATAGTTACTATCATGGCTTTCATCATCTAGCACCACCACCCCCTCCCATCTCCCTTGGGGTCCTGATTTATTTCTTGATTCCTTCAGCTCCATCCCTGGTTGAGGCCTTTTATCTTTATACCATTTCCCCTCTTCCTACTCTGCCTTGCTTAGGCGTTGGCACTGTCAGCAACCCCCTTTTCCACCTTCAACAGACGGTCGGGACTACAGTTGCAGTAGGACAGAACAGCTTACAGGCTACGGTCGATCTCTCTATTCTTTTGCCCCCACAAGAGGCTGCCTAGTTGCACACGAATGCGGTTACCGATAGTTGTCGTTCATGGAATTGGGTCTACCCCTCCTCTACTCTTTAGGGCCTTTTTGGCTGCCATGTGGTGGGATCTCTTCCACTACAGTGATGCTATCTCTCCCAGAACAAGGGACTACATGAGAGATGTGGTAAAATACCTGCTTCGCTTAGGGCTCCTCTCTACGGTTGGATCGGCTGGCACCCTACTGCCTCCTCCTTTCAAGCTGGCACCTTACTGCCACACACCTCCTCTCCTTACTTCTCGGTCGCCGCCTTTGGGGTGGTTTCCCTTATACCCTTCAAGTCTGGGGCTTTGGCTCCCTCCTCCTGGCCCTCGTCATATGGCCTAGGGGTTCCCATATTGGATGTGTGTTGTGATCGTTGGCCCTTAGGGGTTCGGTTTGGGTTTCTGCCTTTAGGTGTTTCGTTCTTGCCATTTTGGCAGGTTCTTGGTTCACTGTCAGGTAGTTAGCTTTCTTTTGTCGCTTGGTGGTAGGGGTTATTGGGTGGAGCAGTTTATGGAAAGGATTCTGGGCAGGAGTAGTTTTTTCTACCCCAGAGGGTTCTTTTAGTGCTGTCGTTCGGCCTGGTCTGGGGGGGGGGCAGTTTTTTAGGTGTCATAGCTAGCACTCCATATGCCTTTTTGTCCCCTAAACAAAAATTTAAATGAGTCAAACAAAAAAACAATTCTTAGCTTTCCGAACTATCAGCTAAGGGAGAAGAGCTCTTATGAATGTATTTGTTATACTTTGATACCTACTTTTGTTACCAGCTTTCTTGACCACTCTCTGAGAAAGCTTATTGGCCTCAGTTACAATTTGTTTGACTTAGAATTGGCTACCACCTAATACACATGCCACAATCTGCAAATCCTGAAGAGCCTGAAAAAGGTATACATTTGTAAAATAATTATCACAGAAAAGAAGAAATCTGTTCTGCTGATAGGGAAGTGGTGGAACTAAATGGAGGATAGCGTACGAGGTTGGACTTAATTGACTCAGAAGATTTCTGTCAATTGGATAACAGATATGGAGTCCAGCAAATTGGTTAACTTGCGAGGTATATATAAAGGAATATGTATAACTATAGTCACAAAGGGCTAAGACTTTATAGCCTTCAGGAATAGGCTTTTTTGGCATCCATACAGTATGTACTAGGTGTACTACAAATCTAATCATTATTTCATTGATAGCAATCTCTGTTGCAGAAGTACAGTATCTCTGATACCATGGCTGTAAATTTGTAGATAGAGGTTCTAATTTTTGGAACCAGTGCAATCGTGGGAGGTTATAAAGTGGAGGAGAAATATGGAAAAATCATTTGTGTAATGTGTTCACACCGGGGTACTAGTCATGCTTCTGGGTACAATAGGAGTAGTGTACAAGTTGATCTACAACCTATGGGCATACTACGCTAAGGGAGGCTCCAAGAGAAAGATATAAGGAATAGGGACTTGTGGAGGTAACCGTTCAACCAAGTATATTAGAAATACTCTGTCTGTCGAAGTTTGCTGTTCCTTTGAAGGAATCAACGGTCTTTTAAATACAAAAGTCCGTCCATGTCCTGCATGGGCAATATCCTAAACGTTTCTTACTCAAAACTACAAGTAAAACAAACTGAGTATCAAAGAATACTCAAAACTACAAGTAAAACAAATTGAGTATCAAAGGACACTCAAAACCACAAGTAAAACAAACTGAGTATCAAAGGATACTCAAAACCACAAGTAAAATAAAACATAAAACAAATCCTTGAACCGACCAGACTGAATTCCAATTTGAGTTGTTCAAAGCGACTATGGGTCATATGTTGTGAGATTCTATCAATGATTCAATTAGATTAAGCAGAAAAACTATAGTCTATTCCTTCTATAGATAAAACATTTAAACTTGTTGTATGACCAGTATGCTTTTTACTTTTAAGGGACAGCAGGGAATGGTAGGTAACTATGGGTTATGGCAGCAAACTGTCAGTGGATGGTCCTTTACTCTTATATGTCGGGCAAGTTCAGGAAAAGATCGGATAGGATGTCTTGTAACAAGTTTGATTGTTTTATCTATTTACGGAATATTAATGGCAAGATAACAGATCTATGAAGAGGTGAAAGTCTATTCTTTCGCCAGTAGTCAGGTACTGTACTGAAGTGATAAAGTCCCATATGGATAATAATTCCTATAAAAATCAGTAATCATTCAGGACCTTAAGTAGAATGCCATTTTCTTTTTCCTTCACTTCTGGCTCCTCTAGCTACTGCATAATTATTGCTATTACAGGCAAGTTTATCAAACTGTTTCTTATCAAAAAAACAGCATGAAAAAGTCCAGCGGAGATAGTTTTGGACTCAGTGGATCAGGATTCTGAATGGGGTCGAAATGGCCAGTAAGTGTTACTGGTAGGTGAAGAACTCAATCATGCCTTGGCTCTGGATGATTATATGGTTGAAAATATGGTACAGGTGAAAGATTAATTGGATTTTGAGGTCCTCGTTGGTCTGGTCCAACTTCATCTTTACTTTCGATAAGGTTACCATCGCTACCATCCTCGTCCAAGTTTTCGTGGTCTGCACTATGTGGGTTCTCGTGACTGCTGACAATATCACATTCTTCCAGTCTGTATCCTCTTTCTTCAAACTCAATCTCATCCTCACTACTGTCATAGCCTTCATGTTTGCAGCGTTCCCAATGGTCGGACCGGTCTGGTCTTGGGGGCTTGACTGGACCTTCAATCCCGATCGATCATTCGGACTGGACTTGACTACCTTACACAGTCCAGTCTAGTCTAGACCAGTTTCTGACCAGTCCGAAAGACAGGATCTGAGAGTAGTCTGACTCCTATTATTTGATGGGATGTAGTGAAAATAGAACTGTTAAGAACCGACTACCACCATATGTTAAAAATAATTGAGAATCAGCCTCTCCCACAATGAAAAAACCAGGGAAGTGAAACAAACGTAGGAAATGTTACCAAACTTGACTTTGGATAGGGAAAACAATATTCTCCTCATATCACCATAGACGCCTTTTATATCAATTTCTTCACCTCTAGTACTAGGACATTCCACCATAGGCTAACTTGGTCTCCCACAAATTCAAAACAAACATCTACTTTCAGACAGGTTGGGCGAAACTCAAAGATACACTAACATAACAGCTGAGGTTTTGCATAAGGGCCGTGCACATTTTATCACTCGGTCCTCTCGGTCTGACCAATCCCCAACCAGTTCGGTCTTGCAACTTGACTGCCCGGTCAGTCTCAAATCTCTCATGGGACTAGACCAAATTTTAACCAGACTACCTAGTCCAGTCTAGTCCATCGCTGACCATTCGGAACCCTGCATGTTTGGCATGAAAGTCCATTCTTGGTTCTTGGTATTAACATATCAAGTTTTAGTTTAAACTCACGCTAGGTTCAAGATCAACTTGAAGTCTGAACTTACATGGACTTTAGGGTTTACGCAGAGCTCGTATTCGGTATGGGTACAGAATAATATCGGTTTCAAATTCGGGTATCGGATACAGGTTCACATTTAGCTATAAGCTTCTGTTTAAGCGGAGGTTCAGGTTCGAGTGCCAATTCAGGTTCGAATGCCGGTTCAGGTTCAGGTACAGGTTCAGGTGCAGGTTTGTGTACAGGTTTAGGTTCCAGCAGAGGTTTGGATTCGGGCGCAGGTTTGGGTTCAGGTTTGGGAGAGCGTACTGGCAGGTTCACTGGCAGGTCCGCTGGCAGGTTTGGGCGGGTACACTGGCAGGTTGAGGTTTGGACGAGCACAGGATCACGTTCAGGCGAATACAGGTTGAGGTTCGGGGAGGCACAGGTTGGGGTTCGGGCGGCGGGCACAGGTTAGGGTTGAGGCGGCCAGCGCAGGTTGGGGTTCGGGCGGTGGGCGCAGGTTGGGGTTCAGGCAGGCACAGGTTCGGATTCTGGTTTGAGTGGGCGTAGGTTCAAGTTCGGGTAGGTGTAGGTTCAATTCCAGGCTCAAGTTCAGCTTTCTCAGTTCAAGAGTGAGGTCCTGAATATGATCCAACGAAACAGCTGGTGTATGAGTACGAGTACTGCTATTCAAGCTCATGATACTTCTTACATCACGATTGCCATGATTCTGTCTGACTCTACTCTTTTTAGTTACTTTGCCACAGGTTGCTTCCACAGCCAACCTTTTTAGTATTTAGTGCAAGTGTCTGAAAACGGGGTAAGGGATCCGAACTGCCAAGCGGGTAATGCTTGCTTATATAAGCACACAAAGCTGTCTACCTCAACCCGGGCCAAGTGAGCTAGGCAGCAGTTATTTTGAGTAAAACAAAGGTCTTGGACACTGAGGCAGGAGGCGACACCTTGGAGAGGTGTAAAATGTCAGTTTTCAAGCAAGGAGAATTTCTGATATGATAGATGAATAATATCAAGTAAACTACAAATACGGTACTGAAAGCCAACCCTCGAAGCTCTAAGATAGATTTCACTCCCGCTTCTATATCGAACCCAGGTCCCGACCCTACTCTCCTAACCTTTTGCTTGTGCGAGAAATGTATGGCAAACTGGAGGCTGTTTACCAGGGGTTGTTTCATGACTCTTCTCATGTGTTTCTTTTGATGTATGTACTAAGCACTCTAACATTTGGGAGAAGAATCAGTATTTTTACTCTTCTGGCCTAAACCTCCTATCATACCATGGATGGGAACATCACACTCGTAGCGCGCCGAACAGGCCCACCGAACTTTCCATTGTGGAACTGGTGCATGCCGGTATGTGGGGAACTTCATGACACGGCCCACGGCATCATGTGCCGGGAACATTGACGATTGACAGTCTATCTTTATCAAAGAAACGGTGTGGAGGATAATTACTGGTATCCGAGGGCACGATTCTGGAGGAGCATAACCCATCCCTGTGACTGGAGGTAACCCGATGGAAAGGATCTAATAATACTGTAAAATCTCGAAAAATTGGGCTGGCTTGGCAGTAAGACGCATTGAGAGAGCCACAGATGTGCTACCGCATTTTTTGGGTAAACACGAAATCGCACTAGGTTGTAAATGTGGTTGTTAGTGGGGTTGCCACACCTTAGGCTCCTGTTATCCATGGACCACGGACATGGTGAACTGCCTTAAGTTAACATCAGGAGTACCATACCGGTATTGGAGACTTGGAAACTGTGCTTCTCATATGTAGTTATTGTGTTGACAATACAGGAAGGGGTATGCTGGATGAGATGCTAAATATGTAATAGTAAATTTGAAGAATATAAAGTGCATACAACCCCATTTCCTCTGTGGTTCATATTACATTCACATGTAATATTTGATGCCATACTCTGAATAATAGACATTGACTAACTCCTCAATCCGACCAATGATGGAGTCTTATCAGTGAATATTCTGTTTGAGAATGAGGAAGCCAGGCCTGCAGATAAGTGAAAGGTTAGTATTCCAAAATTGATCATAAAAGGACTTTTAGATGTGCTCATGATTAGAACCTTGTACTATAGATCTGGCCAGGACATCATCTGCAGCTAATTTTAAACTGTAAAGGTCCCCAGTATAGCAAACTAAGAACTCGTCCTCAACAGTCATATACTCACAAGTATAAAATAAAAGTTCTCCATTGGTGGGCCCCCAAGATGATTCCAGTTAGTAGTCGAGAAGAGGGGAATGAAGCTAGTCAATCAAGACTCTGATCACCATTTATTCGAGAAGTTTCAGACCACTTCATGGTACCAGCTATGACACTGTATGACTAGCACAAAAATTATGAAAGAATTGTGAATTCAAGAAAAGAAGAACTCTATTTTCAGGAGAGCAGGAAATACTGTTAGTGGCCTGCTTTGGAGAAAATTTTATATTCAAGATATCAGAAGAAAATAGAGGAGAAAAAACCTGTAGGAAAATGCTAGTTACATTGACAAGCCCATCAAGTCTTCTGTGAAGCCTATGCAAATTGAGATCTGATTGAATTCAGATTTTCAACTGGATGGCTTTCAGGTTTTCTCTCACGGCATGAAATTTCTTTATGATTTGTAACAAATAAATCCTCCAAGATTTCTGAGAACTGTTTAAACCTAATTCTCAGTTGACTCCAGTTCAATAATCATAACTCTCAAGTTCGGCCTGGAACTAGTGATGTGGTGAGAGATGTAGGAAGGTACTGGCTATACTGAATAGTCAATATGGATGAGACTTGGCTACTATTTAAATTTCTTGATAGATAGACTTATGTAGACAAGGGTAGTAAGTCTGTACAAGTAAAAGTAATGAGTAGTGGTTGGAATAAGCAGCAGGCCACTCTTACTCTTTCAACTTTTGGAAGTAGGAGAGAAAATATTAAGCCTTTAATAATCTTTAAAGGTAAACAGAGTTACAAGGAATTTGGAAGATCTGTTAGGCGGCAGTCAATTCTAAGTCTGACGAATTGTAACTGGGGACAATAAGGTTTCTCGGAGAGTGGTCAAGAAAGCTCGTAACAATAATAGGTATCAAAGTATAACGAATATATTGATAAGATCTCTTCTCCATTCGCTGATAGTTCTGATAGCTAAGGAGGCACCTCGATATTTATATTCCGTGTCTGGGTGGTCACGGGCTATATCTATCCTCTACCAAGCAATGTACCTTCTTCATTTCCTACCCCTTTACATTCGTAACGGGGATCCATTTGACCCTGAATAATTTCACGTCTTGCTTGGACTATGGTCTCTGTGCGTTGTGTTAGCGGGTAGGTAACTCTAAGGTCAAGCGAGTATACACTAGGCCCTGTATTCTTCTGTCTAGGAGATAGTCAAGAAGGCTCGTAAAGATAGAAGTAAAGTAGAACGAATATATTGATAAGATCTCTTCTCCGGTCGCTGATGATAAACTTAAAGCTAGGGAGGCACCTCGATATTTATAGGAAGCGCGTCTGGGTAGTCGCGCCCTACATCCAATCCCTTACTGACTATGTACCTGCCATACCAACGATTCAGTGTCTTTGAGTGCGGACCCCATTTGACCCGGAATGCTAACTTCCCCGCTCTCTTCCTTAGTGGAGTGATCAGCTCCGTCAAAGGACTTATCAATGACTCTTCTATGTGCATAGCTTAGAGTGCATGACGAAGATAACTAACTCGACTAACGAGTTGTTATTAACCAATCGTAAACTAGTCTCCGGATGACTCTAGTTATACGCGAGCAGAGGATGGTGCGGCTACTTCTCGGAATAGCGCACCAAGACTTCCAGAGGTCATAGCTCAATAACTAACCGACCAATCTGGTTCACATAAGTCTTATCTTATAGAGCGGAGCTGCTTCTATGTTATCCAGCAAAAACCCCTCCGTCGCATGCCTCGTATCTCCGCGGAGTGGGCTGCATAGATGCCTTATCGTTCCGTGCGATAATATGATATCGTTACAATAACTACGGCGGGGCCCGGAGTCGAACACGTGACCTTATACATTTAGTCACGTGCCGCACCGATTACGCTATCCAAGTATAACACATTGTGGTATTTCCACGAGGGCATTTGAAACCTCTCCGGTGAGAACGCACAATTCCTTCGTCTCGGAGGTTTAGGTATAGGTGAGTGGTCTCGCTTCAAGTCAACTCACTATCCTCCTTACTCTGACTAGAGTGATCAGCTCCGTCGAGACACTTATCAATGTGCCATTGACTTCGCAACTTGACTGCATTGACTTTGAGGACTTTCTGCCATGATCGGACTAGTCAACGTCGTGGGAAAGTCCCTCATTCACAGATAGGCTTCCGGTTGGCTCTATGCTGTGCGAGCACTTGACTGGGCTCCGTGCCTCGTCCTTACGAGCACGTCCCAATAGGACTGGTTATCTTCAAAGCTTCCTAGCTCCTAAACCAACCAACCAATTAGGTCGTAATGACTCTTATCTGAAAGAGCCGGACTTCCTCTGTGTAACACAGCAGAAATCCCTCGCTCGCGTCACCTCAATCTCCGTGGAGAGTCATTTGAAGTTGAACCAAGTTTTATTAGATAATATTTTATCGTAATAATAACTTTGGGGGGTACCGGAGTTGAACACGTGACGTTAAGAGTTTAATCACGTAACAATCCAATTGCGCTAGGAGGTCTTCGTGTGGGGGAGGTCTGTGCGTTTATATGTGTAACAAGATCACAGCATCACATTGTAAGGTGAGAGGAGCAAGAAAGGTGATATGATTCTCGAGTTTCAATAAAGTGGAACAAGATTGCCTATCCAAATACAAGTATCTTGGTCAAATGTATTAAGAAAGATCTGGTCTCCGCACTTCCTCCAGGGCCCCGAATGGTGGTCCTTGATATGGCCAAATTTTACTCCACTGCAGAAGTTCTGAGTATATTGCGATCAAACAACATTGTCCCATCCCTTATACCAGCAGGTTGTACTTTCCTGGTACAGTTATTAGATGTTGCCATAAACAAAGTATTCAAGGAAATTTTTTCCAGCATTCTTGATCAGAGATTAGATGAATAAGAAGAAAACTACCAGGTCAACCTTCAAGAAATCCCTTGCTCTAATACCTACATTATTGCTGAGTGGAAAGTCCTTGTTATCTGGGCTGTGGGTGAGGCTTTGGAAACCTTTAATCCACAGTATCAAGGCTGTAACGTGTTCACGCCGGGGTGCTAATCATGCTGTCAGGTACAATAGGAGAGAGTAGATGTCTACCAGAGACCGTCAACTCTTATTCTTGCTAAGGGAGGCTTCAGTAGTGTAATAGAAAAATAAAGATAACCGTTCAACCGAGTATATTAGAATACTGTCTGTCGAAGTCTGCCGATTCCAAGGTGGAATTTTCAGCGGTCTTTTAAATACATGTGTTTGAGTATGATCATGAATTCTCACTCATATTCTTACTCAATCAAAGCGTAAAAATAACCAAGTATCAACTGATACTTAAAACGAAACATAAAACAAACTAAGTATCAACCAATACTTAAAACAAAACATAAAACAAACTAAGTATCCGAGCACCAGCTCCAGTTACAAAGGCCTTGTCATCAGCATATTCTGGAAGCTGGGCATCACACTACCTATCAATGGATCCTGCAATCATGAGTTAACTGTAAAAGGAATTGATTCTTCACCATTACATCTATTACATGTTAGGGATTAGAGGAAACGGAGGAAACAGTAAATAGAAGACCACAACTTTCTTCACTTGCAAGCAGGGGCGCAGCCTAGGGCCTGGGAAGACAGGAGAATGGTTGAAACTGCTGGGTGGTATGGCATTGATGGAGGGGTTATTGGGGTGGCAGATGGCTGTAACGGGGGCTTCCTCAGGAAGATGGATCCCAAGGATGCGACCGCACCAAACTTCGAATCTCTCGAACAAAAGCTCTTGCAAAATTGTAAAGAATAAAAGTAACGGTAAAACTTAACATCGTTAAGCTCTGGCTTATCTCAATTAAAGTCTCTTCAGAGGATGTTGATGGTGTCGGGGTAGGAGAGTTCTCGTATAATCTTTAAGTAGTCAGAGTTATACCAAAAACTCCCCCATCAGGTTACCCCGACCAACATGAGTATGCCCTTCTTCATAAGGGTTGCTCCGGCACTATTACCGTATCCCCGAAGGGCCTAAGGTGTCGGCGCACTCTAGTAGAAATCTCCCATATGCACATTAGTCCTGCGAGGTGTTTACCAATACACCTGCCGAAGTGAAAACTTCTGCACATCGGTGCCTCGTCAGTAGCTAACTATCGAGCCACCTGGGAAAGCTAACTAAATGACTCTCTACCCATGAGCAATGATCTATGCAAGCACCCGTAGACATCATGTGTCTTCCGGTTAAGTTCTATCTATCTTGATTGCGAACTTACGGGGTCTACGACGCTCCCACGGAGAGCTGTGACGGCGGCGGGACCCATGGGCGCTACCCACGGTCCCTTACCCCCGGCACACCACTCACCGTGATAAGTATCATGCTATTAGAGTCTTCCAACAACCCATAAAGAGCCTATAGCAAAGGGGCACGTGTAGGCATGATTGGCGTAAAACCTTCCTCGATGTCTCCGGCACTACCCGGGACTACTCGGGGGACCCCTCCAGATAGCTCACGCTAACTCCGTCAGTTATGGTCTGTTTTACTCCGTTCCTTTTGGAGAAGGTACCTGACCTTCTCACCTTGCCCCCTTATATATCCTGCGAACAGCTTCTGGTCGGACGGACGGCAGCGACGTATACAGTGTTATGGACATGTCTTCATTGATTCCATTCAACTAGTAATACGGCAACTCCACCCATTTTGGCCCATGACGCCCGGGGCGAACCTTGGGGCCGCAGGTACCTCTTAGGAATATTTCTACCAAGTTATAGCATGTTCGGAGCACTATTACTCCTCCCGTAGCCTTCCAATCAACGTGCAACCAAGTGCTCGTCAATTGTCCTTGTATGACAAACAATCCTAACAGTTTCCGGAATTCTTCCGAGAACGTTTCCGACAGAAGGTAGGGTAATAGTGTCCCAAAGGTAGGGTAAGTATGTCCATGGTGACACGAAACAGGTCTCCATGGTAGGGTAACGTGACTTTCCTAGAGAGGGTAAACTTACCCGGCCTTCCGACCTATGCTTAGGTCGGAGCGGTCATAGTCACTTTATTCCCTCTACCTAGGCACGCTATTCCTTAAGTACCTTCTGTTCTGTGGGATACCCGGACCATCGGATATCCCTTGGACATGTTAATGTCCTCCTATTCTACCATTCGACCTCTTGGTCTTACGTATGGGCGTAGACATAGGTTGCCATAGCTCTATTTCATAGGATCGTTACAATGGCCCAGGAGAGATACTTGAGGGCTCGGAGGAAGATATGGAAGAAGATTTTGGATCTGAATATGTTGACAGATCTGAGTACTCAGTTTTGGCAATGAGTTCTTGTTACTGCCTGGACTAATAAAGTTATTATAAACACTGGCATGTGTGAGCTCTATTGTATGATACTAACTTGAAGATCTAAGTATAAAAAAAAGTGGAATTTCCAGAACATGTAATTGTACCTGTATCTCCAGGCATGTAAACTTGGCCATCATCAGCAATCACTCCATCTTTTCTTATATTCAGCTGGAGCGGGACCTAATTACCGAGTCCTACATGTTAGCGTCCACACTTAGCACCATTTCGGGTTTACCCAAAAAAATGTGGTACTCTACATACCTAATTTGGCAATAAAACAACCTCAGGTATGGTTTTTTTTTCTGTTGGGGGAGAGTTTTGGTTGTTTTTGTCTAAGCGCATTTGCTTTCATGTTTATTTCTGATATGGCACTTTACCTACTCGAGTACGTACTTTGTAAGAGATCAACATTTTAGTGGTGTTTTGTATGATACCCCTTCGTCTGGATTCGTCGCTTTTTATTTCCTTAGGATATTCCGAGATCAGGAATAGCTCAAGTGTCGCAATCGCAGAGATACTTTCTACTGGTTGGGTCACAGAGAGAGCTCCATGGCCATACTACCTTGGGTAAAGATCTGAGGTTAACCTATGCCACTAATCATGCTAAAAAGCTGGGAAATCTGCATACAGATTAGGGGATTGCGAATCCTGTTGAGGCGCACTGCCAAGCCAGCCCAATTTTTCGTGATTTTACGGGTACCTCTCTTGGACAAGGAATCTTAATTGTTTTTTACAGTATCATACCATGCCTTACGTGCCACTTGTTTATGGAGGCTAACTCTTGGCCGCAAAATCTTGGCATATCACCTACCGGTAGACCGCTCAGATTGCTAAGCTTTTTCCTCATTTATGAGCCAACATCGGTGCTAACATAGTTTTTAAAAATGCTCTGTTGGGCTACCGGTAGTTACATATCCCATAGCATCCTGCCTTTGCCTCAAGCGTGAGTCCCCTGTTCATTGAGAGTGCCCAAAGCCCCATGGTCCATTCCCTCAGCAGCTTTTTTATCGCCCATGATCTGGCCCGCCGTGCCTGGACTCGGTGGGAAACCCATCTCAAAGCAAGTCTCCCCAGCCCCTTTCATATTCGCCAGGACAGCTTGGCGAAAGTGCCAAAATAGCAGCGGGTCGGGGGGGCGAAGTGGGTTTTCGAGGAAGCGCTGATCAAGGTGTGAACCGGCGATTCCATAGCTGCAAGCAACTGGTGTGAAGCAGACGATCATGTGCTGTTCCTACATAGAGATTAGCTACGACCACCAGTGTTCCCAACCGTCCCGGGCGCCCTACAGGGCCCTGGCGGGCTTGTAGTCCCGGGCGTCCCGGGCGTGGTGGGCCAGGACGGCAGGGCATGGCGTCCGTCTTTGATAAAGACTGCTGTCCGAGGGGTTGACGCCCGGGCCCGGGGGTCTTAATACAAATGGCATCTTCCAGCCGTCCTCACCAGGGCCCGGCCGTCATCTTCAGAGCCCGGCCGTCATTGGCAAGGCCCGGCCGTCATCTGTAGGGCCCGGCCGCCATTTGCAGGGCCCGACCGTCATTTTCAGGGCCCGGCCGTCATCTGTAGGGCCCAGCCGTCATCTGCAGGGCCCAGCCGTCATCTGCAGGGTCCGGCCGTCATCTGCAGGGTCCGGCCGTCATCTGCAGGTGTATTTGCAGTGAAACACCTATAGGGCCCGGCCGGCCGTCCCGGGGAGAGGTTAGGACGGACCACAGAATGGGCGTCCGCCCAGGGCAGAGTTCGAAGAACCGGCGTCCGTCCCGGCCGAAGCTGAGGACGGACGGACTGGACGTTTGGGAATACTGACGACCACAAACTCCTCAATCTTAGACTAAGCGCACTTTTGGATTAATTGAAACTTGGTAGGAATCAAATAGTGCGTGCATATCTCGAGTGAGTAACATCCCATTCTGCACAGAGTTGATGTCTCCATGCGACTCAGATGCCGGAGGAATGGTAATCCAACGACCAAAGTTATGCCTCCTCCAGTACCCCGTATGTTTTAAGGGAAACACATGAGCGGCTTCGAAGGGCTCCCAGAAAGTAACACAACTCACCACTGCTGACCTGCCCGTTATCACGCAGCGCTGATCCGGGTTGGGTACGGCCTCAGTAAACGCTGAAACGTGGGTCGCAGTCTGCAACGAAATCTGATGAAATAGAGGGACTTCATTGGTGACAGTGATGGAACCTATCACGAGTGAGTGGCAATCGATGGCTGAAGCATAAAGGGGGCCTACCATTGGTGACAATGTAGTAATCTCCTGGCGTAAGTGCGTACGCATCGTTCTCAACCAATTGTTCCCTGTCATCTTGTACAGTGTTCTCAACGGGCCGGGTAGGCCAGGCTGAACCGAAGCCGGGCCCGGCCTGCCACAACTATGGGGGATTTAGCCCGGCCGGAGCCTATAGGCTTTGAAAAGCCTGGGCCTGGCCTGGCCGGGCCCAGCTATAGGCCGTATAGGCTAAGTACCTGCCACCTGATAGGCCGGCCCAGCCTATATGGCCTAGCCAAGCTGGCCCCAGCCTATGAATACGGGCCTACAACCCCCTCAGATCCTTGATTTCCATTCGGCTCATCTCCCATTCCACTAAACTAGTCATAGTGGGCACATTCACTGATGGATTCCTGCTGAAGAAACTGAATCAGAAAGGAAGGATTGTGAGATAGGACTGCATTGGAGAATCTGGAGGTAGATTTCCTAGACTTCTTTGAGCTGGTTGTGGATCGGTAATCGCATAGTTATCATACTTCAACCAACAACTGAGGATAGAGATAAAATAATAAACCACAATGAAAGTTGTAAGGAATCGACCCACTCTTAAAACAATCAGCTCTAAAAATCCCACTTGCAGGCCTATAGGCTCCTACCAGACCTGATAGGCTTCGGCAGGCCTGTTGAGTTTAGCCTATATCCGCCTAGGCTCATCGTCAGAGCGGCCTGCCTTGGCCCATCCTACGGCCTATAGGCTGGTCTATCACTGGCCTAGCCCGTTGGGAACACTGATCTTGTATGTGGAAAGTGTCTGCAAAGATACAGATAATCTCCACAATAGAATAGAGATCTCTGTTGCTCATACCCTCTGACGCAAAGAGGCCTCCGAGCACAGTATCACGATCGTCGGAAGAGTAGATGAAGGTATCGCGCCACGGAGAGCGAATACGGCCTGGAGTTAGTTGGGGAGGGCCTTGGGCGGTCGATGTCATTACTGCAATTGCAGAGTAGGAAAGAAAGAGATGTTCAAATTGATGAGTTAGTAGTGGTTCCGCCGGGAAAAAGTGCGAATTGTTTATACAGAGGAGAGAGTATGGTGCCGACACCTTAGAATCGACCCTCAGTGCCATCCGGGTCCGGGCACTAGTCCTAATGTAGTATCTGACTATACTGCTTTAGGCAATGTATTGGTGTATTACTCAGCAAAAACCTGCTTTTCACACACAAGTGCTAACCTCTTGGCTCCACCCAAATTTTGCCTCAACTTTAACAGCTATTATAGAAACAACCACACCACTTGAGTGAAATCTGCTCTGTAAATGTGTTCTTTATATATTTTAGGAGGATTATACAGAAGCAATAAGTAAAATAATGATATGTGACATTGTTGTTGCCCACCGAAAAGTTGGGAAAGTTCGGTTGTCATGAGGGTTGATTCTAAGGTGCCGGCACCATACGAGTACTCGAGCGCATAAGTGCTATGATGGCTATCATACTAAGAAAAAACAAACACGCACTAACGCTAATTGAGCAAAACGTAACCCGTGGTTATGTAAGCACAAGAATCTCTTGACCCGATCTAACTTTTAATATCCCCTGCAACGCTACCCCAGCTGTCCCCCCAGTCAGCACCATTTTACTGCACCTAAGTGACCTACTTGGCAATTTAAAAAGTCTCCGGACGCTTTTTGGCCTTGGCGCCAAGGGAATTTGGAAGGTCCGAATGACAGGCATATGATGAAATCTTTCACTTCGATAACAGTGCTTCAAATACTGAAAAAGAACCGGAAGCTAATAAAACCAAGGGTAGTAGTTAGGAATAGTTGTAGAAATCTAGATAGAATGAAAAATAAATGAAATAGATAAAGGAAAGGCTTTAGGCCTGAAATTTATTAGCCCCACTCTGCTGAATACAATTTTCCATAATCTTAGGTAGCTTTAGTACAATCTCTTGATTGATTTCATCAATCATAATATACTCCCACTCTTCATTCAGTGCTATTGTCATAGCAGCTGGAGGACAGATCTTTCCACTTCCTCCACAGCAAAGAATATGGCGCTTCATCAGCCACCAGATTCGCTCAATGAGATTAAAATCAGGCGAATTTGGTGGCCAATCTACCTTCTCAACTCCAAACTTTTTCCTTTCATGATTAGTAAAGTCTTAATTATGAGAGGGAGTGTTATCCTCCATTAATCTAAATTGAGGATTTGAGTTTCTTTGTTCTCAGCATGTTGGCCACAAGAGTGGTTTACAAAGAAGATATACATATCTCCAAGAATCAACCCCACTAGAATCTTTTCTTTCCAGCTTCTTAATCTTGTATTTTTTACCTCGCTAGGATTGATTTGTTTTAACCCTTATACCAGCTTCTTTTCCCCTAAGTTGAGCCTGCCGAGCTTCATCCAATTCCCTCTCCCGTAGTAGTTTCCACTCCACTGATTGCTTCCACTAATCATTTAACCTTTTCTTCTCTGCCGTACCCTTCACATTCAGCTCTGCTATTGTACTAATAGCTTCAGCTTTTTTCTTCTATTTTTCTGCTGCCCAGAGGTAGAACACTGGCAGGCCTTTCCAGCCCCATGATATTATACCTCAGCACATTATAGCTGCCCCCTGCTTCTTCCTAGCCCCAATGCGATCCACATTCTGCTGCGCAGTTTTGTCATTCCAGACATGATTCAAGCCAAAAACCGCCCCAACCTCAATTGACATTTCATTGATGAATGCATAATTGGCCCATTCCCTTCCTGGCAACCAAGTTTCTCGAACCTGACAATATGCCTTTGCATTTACAAGAATTAGATTCATATTATTAATATTAAGAGCCAGTTTGGATACAACAGTTCCATTCCATTCAGTGACCATTTGTACTCTGAAAAAAGTGTTCTTTTAGTCATGAAACTGAAGGAAAAGGGCCATTTACATGAGGGAACAGAACAAAACTATTGTATCTAAACAAGCTTAGAGAATGATCAACCTACTAGTCTGTTTAGTTTACAAATGGGATTCAAAATGAACTTAAACTGTTGCTGGGATGCTCCTAATCCCCTCTCTACTAATGCATTGAATATTGTGCATGCAAGAAGCCAGCATCTTGCTGAAGGTCAACCAGCTTCATTCACTGGATGGTGAAGTCACGTTGAATGAGTGTGATAAGGGAATTCTTTTCAGTGGTTGTAAGTACTTGAGACCTTCTGTAATGAGCATTAGGATTGAGTACCTTTGCTGAAATAAGTTCGATCATAGAAAATGGTTCATCAAGGTTCGCCTGGGAGTCCTTCTCAATTCTTGCCTTATGGGCATTTGTAACAGTGTGGATGCAGGTGTCATTGGCAGTCGGTACTGGAATTCCCCTTAATTTTTGAATTTTTCGATAACTAACAGGCTTGGGGGCATTTCAGTATACTATGATGACAGCATGGTGCTGGTGTGTAATCTGTGAGTGTAATATAGTTAACAATTAGCAGTTATTATAGAAATTGACACGCGATAATACTCACTTCCCATCTTGGTAATTATGCTATTGAAATCAAGTCATACAGTATCTAAATACTGCAGTTAAACTACCTACATCGATGGATAAATCAACAACCTATTTCGGCTATGAGGCCTTGGCACCAAGGCCAAAAAGCATCTGGAGACTTTTTAAATTGCCAAGTAGTAACTCACAGTGATAAACAAATAAATCCCAGGAACTGTGCAAGTGTCAGGGATAAAGTTTTCGTACAAAACAGGATTTATTTTGTGGGTTAATCTAAATTAACTGTTCAGATACCTTTTTGTTTAAAAAAAAAAGCTTTTCGCTTGTATTCTCTACATCTTACGAATACTAAGAGTGAAGGGCTTTCTGTGCAAATATAATACATCTGCCCTAATACACCAATACATCTCCACTCTTGAAAGTAAACACCACCTTAAGAAGTAGTGATATGCAACCCCAGCAGGCATGTTGGCTCCCACCTCACCCCTTTATCCTTCCCCTTAGCCCCAGCCCGCGATGCTACCTTAGCCCTTTTCTTATCCCTCTGCTCCTTCTCTGCCCTACCTAGTTTATTATATGGTTCCGGCTGTCGATACTAAGCACCTCAGATTTTGCAACGGGAGATA
>LN890943.1:1219682-1233305 GCA_900010015.1 Tuber aestivum | reverse complement strand
GATATCATATTTGAAACAGTGTTGCTAGAAAATATCAAAAACAACTATGCAGGATCAGGGAATTGAACATACCCATACTTTTTGAATTAGTTCCTGAACCCTAAGGCGTCCCCCATTGCAACATCTGAGGTACTTAGTAAAGACAGCCAGAACCATACTCCTATCTATCAGAAGACTCTGATGAGTCATCCACCCGTATCCCCTTCTTCTCATCCTCTGCCTGACCCACTTCGACCATGACTGCATCTACCCTATCCTTCAACAACTCCTCCACCTTCCCCAAACGGCCAGTCAACCTTATCTATCAAGACAAGGTATCCTTCCCAACCATCTGCACCTCGTTTCACATCCTAGCCCAACTATTTTCCTTCCGTACTGGCCTGAAACATGAACTAGTAAACCACTATACCAAGTACCACTGACCCTTCACCTATATCCCAGTCCAAAACGATGACTGTACCAATCTCACGCCCCTTACCATAGCCACCACTGTACAAGATATCTTACCTGCCTTTTTCCTGCATTCCACCTCTTCCTCATTCACCAACAAATGTGATCCCTCACAAATCACATTTTCCATTCTTTCCAACTTGTCCAATACCAACTGGATGCCCCTGTCCCAAGGCACCTTGCAAACCTTCACCATAACAACTGACCCAGTACCTCTTGATCCTTCAGGGTCAAACCAGTTGCCCATCTTCCTCCTCTTACCATCCTCCATAGCCATCTTCCCCATCATCTTCCAGGCCCTCTTGCTCGACAGAGACATCTTAGGCGGTAAATCTACAGGTATTAACTTGAAGATCCTCTTTGGGGTAAATGATTCTACCTTTTTAACGCAGGTCCTCACCTGCTCTCCCTTTGTGGCCAGATACTTCTTCAAAGCCACAACTCACCTCTTCAACTCCTCTACATGTAATTTCTACCATTGGTTCTTGTAAACCAAACCATAGACATGGCCCCTGCTAGACATCTTTACTTTACAAAAAGAAGAAAATTAAATTCAAGTGTGGTAGTTGTGATTGGTTGAAAACTCAGACTGGGGTTTGTGTGACAAGGTATAAAATCAAAGACTGGGGTTGTAATAGTAACTGCCAGTGAGCATGATCTTCAGATACTTTATGCTTGTGCTTTATATACTACAAAGAGTAAAACAGAAGTAGTAATCAGATTTCCTAGTATAGTTGATTATACACCACTCTCAGGGTGGAAAACAGCGACCTCTCACCTACTGAACCTAACTTAGCAAATCAGCGTGGGAGCTAAACTGCTTAGAACCACCTCAAACAATCACGAATGATTCTAGTTGAGGTACCATGACAGCAGGTCCCTGCAGCAAAATATTAGGACCTGTTTAGGAAAAAAGGAAGAAGTGGCAACCATTGCATTGTGAATTGGGTTGACTGGTAGAAAAGGTTATTCAAGTTGCTAATGGTCAACCATGAAATGAAAAGGTTGATAATGGGTATGTCAAACAGCCTTTTGGCAACAGCCTGAGCCTTTTCTAAAAGGAAGAAAATGGTCATTTGTATAGGCTAACAGAATGGAACCATTTCATCCAAACAGGCCTTACAAACACGCCTGCAGCCTTTGCTTAGATAATAAATCTAGTCTCCTGCAACAGCCCCAAATACCATGAAATCCTAAGCAAACAAACCGGTACAGGATACCTCATTTAAGGCATTCTGAAGTAAAGAGAAAAAAGTAAAGAGAAAAACTTGAAAACTTCCACAAATATTTCCCTCCACAGTAACTGGGTACCAGTACTTGTGCCAAGGGCCCGGGTGTGGCTATACCACGACCCACGACTACTCTCTGGCTTGCAACTGTAGGCACTCTGAAGAGAGTGCCAGACAGCTCAATGGTCTTTGACAACTCAATGGTCTTTGACAACTCAATGGTCTTTGGGTGTTGCCATAGAAACTCTGTTTTCAGAAAAACTGTATTGCTATAGAAACTTTGGTGTCAAACATTATTTGTGATTAGGCTATTGTATAATCTCATAGTTGTTCAAATGTATAGGTATGGCACTATCTCAATAACTATGTATGAAAATACGATGTGATAGAAAGAGTGTATTGCAGGCATGCTAAGCGAGGAGGAGTTCTCTATGAAGGTAGATTGGTGGTAGTTCTTGTCCTTAATTCTCTTAAGTGAGATGGGTGGTAACTCCTATTTATACAGGTACATATCCTTCGTGTAACTAAGAGGAAATATAAGGGAAAACATAAGTGTCGATGTGTTTGACTGTAACATAAGTAGGAAAAATATAAGTGCAAACATGTTTGACCCTAAAGAACTGTCAAGGAAATTCTATAAAACATGTGTAAATCTGAGGTGGTATGAATGGATAATTAGAATATAATTGTAAATCAAATGACTGATGACTGTGTATAATGATGCATAAAATGTAAGAAATAAAGCCGAACACCAGATAAGAAAAGCACACCATAATCCCCTAATCATATCATGAAATATCAAATGAAATATACGTAATACATACTCCAGCTGTAGTAATCATAATGTTTATAGTCTAGAAATAATACTAAGTAGAGGAATATATGATATTATTACGGAGAATATACATATGAAATGAATTAGAAAATTCAACAATAGTTACACACTGGCATATTATAATACAACTGTATAAACATCTGCTTGTATTTGTTAGTAAATACTCAATCACTCTATTGATACCTACCAAAGTAACAAAAAAAATATATGCAGATAACATGAATATGCTAAACTCAATGTCTTGTATGTTAGCTATTAAGCTAAATTCAAGTCTGTCAATTCTGTAGTCTGGTAAAGATAGAGTTAATTTAGATATAGGAACTAGGCTGCCCTACTGAATGATTAGAAGTATTATGCTAATATACAATAGCTTGATGAGGTTTCTATGGTGAGACTCGAGGACCGTTGAGCTGTCAAAGACCGTTGAGCTGTCGGGCACTCTATAAAGAGTATCATACCCATGGTTGCGAGCCAGTGGTGGGTTGTGGTACAGCCACAACCTTGGCACTAGTAGATGTGCCGAAAGTCGTGGGTGATGTTATACTCACACAAATACTGCATATGCTAAGGTGATAAGCCGCCAAGCAACGCCTGAAATTCCCTGAAATTCCCTGACCTTCTCTCATTGCCCTGGCCCTATTGCTCAGAACCTTTAAAAGACCATCGATACAAATATAATACCACCCAGGTGCTGCTGATTCCTGAAGGACTAACCACCGACCATGGGAAACAATAGCTGACAATCCCACTCACCTACTCAATATCTCCGCCACCCCATTTGTCTCCCAAACACCTGTGCCAAACATACCGCTCAGCATGGATTATTACCTCAACAAAGGGCTAGAAGGGGTGGAACGCTAGTACTATCGCAGTGCCTACTCCTTCACTCGACAAATTCAGATGCAGGCAGATGAATTATGCTTGGGCAACTTGAGTGCTGGGCAGTATGCTGTATTTTCCCCAGTTACGCAAGCTAAGCTTGCGAAGCTCAAGTGCAGCCGCGACAGCAGCCACAAATCTCTCCGCTTCCTCTACCTAAACGTCGCAGAGACCTTGATTGTCAAAATCATGCCTGGCCCAATTTACGAAACAGCAATCCGCGAGCTTGTAGACCAGGTGAGGGAAAAAATAAGAGTGATGGGGCTGCCCCGGGCTGTTCGCGATATGGGAGGTACAACCTGTCCAGGAGCAGTATCTCAAAACAAAGAGGATTCAGCAATTTGACCTACCGCTCTTTGTCCTCTCGAAACAGACTGGCCAACCCAGTGTTCCCTAGCGTCCAGTCCGTCTGTTCTCAGCTTCAGATGGGACGGACACTGGTTTCTGGAACTCCGCCCTGGACGGATGCCCGTCCTGTAGTCCATCCTAAGCACTTCCCAGGACGGCTGGCCAGGCCCCATAGGTGTCTCACCTGCGAATGGCCCTGCAGATGAGAGCCGGGCCCTACAGATGACGGTTGGGCCCTGCGAGTGATGGCCGGGCCCTATAGATGACAGTCGGGCCCTGTAGATGACGGCCGGAAGATGCCATTTGTATTAAGACTCCCGGGCCCGGGCGTCAACCCCTCAGATGGCAGTCTTGATCAAAGACGGACGCTATGCCATGGCGTCCTTACCCACCCTGCCTGGGATGCCGGGAACTACATGCCTGCCAGGGCCCTGTAGGGCACCCTGGACGGTTGGGAACACTGGGCCAACCGTGGTCTTCGAATGCGGGGTTCCAGAGTCGCTTCGACGTTTGAGAACTAATTCAAACTGGTGGCTAGCAAACTCCACCCACGATGTCAAGATCGTCCTTCTCATCTCTGTCAACAAACCCCAGTGGAAAATACATCTAGAGCAGTGGGAAGACCTCACCATACCGAATCCCTATATTACACGAAACAACCCTAATATCCTCCAGACTAGTCCGAAAAAGTCAATGAAATCAACATCGACGGAGGTACTATTACTGGAGCTCCTTTGAGGCTCTCTTTTGCCAAAATATTTCTTAGTCCAGCAGGGCCAAGCGAGGGGGACATTGTCTTAAGTGTACAAGCTCTCCTGGATTATTCTGAGAATGTCTGGAGTGGTGTGCCATAGGTAGTAAGCTAACCCCCCGTATCAATAGCTTAAGATTGAACTCAAGCATGATTTGTTCAGCAGCTAAAGGCACAGAGGGAGGAGGATACATCACTTGTAGATGGCATTGAGATAGGTGGGAAGCAGCGGATAGGGGAGGACCATGTAATGGCAGGTGGAATAGTGGCACTAAGGGGCTTCTGATCGCTGATGCTTGCTTTTTTTGATTGCTTTTTTTTTGACTACAGAAGTAATGATATAAAAGGCCACAACTTATAAACAGTCACAACTCAAGTAGAATGTTTGATAATCGCATATGAGGTGAGATGGAGACTGACCCTTTAGCTCGGAGCTCCAACCACACTGCTTTGTCCTCGGTCCCTCATGCCTCCGAGAGTGGTGGGACCTCTGATACCTCTTCCCTTAGCCAGATTTCTTACTTTGACACCATGCTCTGGCCAGACCCTTTTGGATATAATACCACAAACTTTCTATCCGACTTGAAAACTAACATAAATAGCAGAATGCCGAAACCAGTAAAATCTTATTCTGAAACCCATCTTGCGCAGCCCCCCCGGGATAAGTATGTTAGGTTTAGGGGCAGCGTGCAGCGTTTTCTTATATGTGGTTTCATGGGGTATAACAGAGTGATCATGTATGCATGTGCCGGCCTTTGGAGATGAGACCCAGATTGGTGATGAACCATTGGCAGGATGAGCAAGAAGCATTCCTAAAATTCAAAAAGGGATGTCATGTTGACGAGGAGATCTCAAAGGAGACAAATGAGAGCGAAGGAAGGGACCCACAATGATAGGGGAAGCGTCTAGAGTCAGTAGCAGGGTATTATGTTCTTCCAACCTCTGAACTCACCTCTATATTTTTATTTACTAGTACATATTGCTAAGGGCCTGTTTGGATGAAATGGTTCCGTTCCATTAGCCCATACAAATGACCATTTCCTTCCTTTTAGAAAAGGCTGTTGCCAAAAGGCCGTTTGGCACACCCGTTATCAACCTTTCCGTTTCAATGGTAGACCATTAGCAACAACCTTTTCTACCAGTCAACCCATTTCGCAACGGAATGGTTGCCACTTCTTCCTTTTTTACCAAACAGGCCCTTAGAGGTCTCCTACCTTTTTCCAGCGACTCTTCTACATGTAGGGTACGAGCGAGATTACGAAAAAAAAACCAACCAACACCGAGTTGTCAACAACGAGTGTGAAGCCTTTTCGGACGATTTTTGTGAAGCAGAAGGACTACAGTATTTGGAATCGGAGAGATTGTAAGTTGAACACAGAGGAAGGATCGCTCTGTTATTCCGTTTCTCTACTTGGCTCGATACCTGTCCCCTTTCCCTTCTCAAATGTTGCTATCAAAGTCCTTCCTTCCTTTTCTTTCGTGATTTTGACCTAGTGCATATTTGCTCTTTTCAGCACTCGTGCGGGATGGGCCATAAAAATTAGCATACAGCAGCTCCATTACTTTAGGATTCCCCATGCTTCTGGAATACTCTCACCAATAGCGCCCATGGGCCGCTATGGTATCAAAGTTTTGCTGGCTGGTCTCTACGAGTACTCAGAGGGTACGAGGACTAAAGAGAAACAAATTCCTAGTCCAAGCCCAGCTTTGTTTACCTAATTTAGCCTGGACGGAGGTGCAGCTCTCGAGTTTTGTATGTCCTACAACCCAGATGTGTTCGGCTGCCCGGGGGTTCCTAACGCAAATCGCGTAAATTTCAGCACGGATTGGGTAACTTTCACTAGAAATTGCCCAATTTGCAGCCTATACCAGTGGTAGCCCAGCACCCGTTGCCGGCAAAATGTAGACCACAAAACTTGGGAGTTGTACCTCCATATGTCCGTTTTCCGTTCGCGAATCACGTCCCGAGCCAAGCTTGAAACATTGGAGCCCAACAAAACCAATAAGCTTTATTTTTGCTTTTTCGGGGGGTGAATCTTCCAAATACCCCAGAGTTAATTCCCACAAAGGGCTGGGTGAAGCGGAATTTCTGGGTGTGCTGTTTGCGCAGAGTCATAAGGGCTGGTGAATGGGTTTGGAATATTCGCGTTAAACCCTTTAAGTCCATTCTTGGCCCATCTACATGTGTGATACGCAAGGCTACTATATCTGTTGGGCGGGATGGGGCAGAGCAGGTTCTCGGGGTGCTTGTAGACTGTGTTCGGGGTCCGGTATTCTGGCTATCACGATACAGAACAGGCTCTGCCCAGCCCAAATCACCGCACGAGGCCCATGTATAAACAAGGTTTCGTGGTGTAGTTGTATTCTACACCACGTTGCGAGTGAAAAACATTGACTTCTCACCTACTAAACCCAACTTAGCCACTATTCGTGGGGGCTGAGCTGCACACCCCCCCTCGCAGGACTGCTGCTCTACTCTTGTTCACCCCCGGAATCCCAGTACGTTCCCCAGAGCCCAAAGGCAATCCCGTAAGTTAGAGCCCAACAGAAATTATAGACGAGATCCGAACCTTGGTATTAGAGGCACTAGAGCAGGTAGACAAAAATTACAGGGGACCATTCCTACTGCCCAGAATAACATTTGAGGCCGGGGAAAGCGTTCGGAAGCAGACGGATAGTCCTCCATTCATCGGGTTCATTCAGCAATGGATTCGGATGCCCTATGGGAGGGGACAGTATCCACTACCGGCGCCACCCCTTCCTTGAGTTGATAACTATATTCATCAAGATCACAAAAAATCACTCGATAAACACCTATATTCCAAGCCACGCATCGCAAAGACCCTGGGCCGGCTCCAGCTTGGTGGATGACAGCGGGCTCATGTCGACCAAACGCAGGAATATATGGAAAGCCGGTTAAATTTAATAATATTATAGAACACTCCAAAGGAGAGAACCCCACGACAACGTTCCAACCCCTAGCGGAAGATTGCCAAAGCCACCATCTCCAGCCGGCCCCACCGTCTACAGCACTTGCCCGCGCACTACCCCAGAGTACCAGCACCACCAACGCATCGGCATACCTCCCCCCGTTCTCACAACTGCTGGGTGGGTGATGGAAGAGGTTAGAGGATTCGGGAATGGTGGGGTGGTGGTACCTTTCCATCAACGATTACTTGACCTTTTCGAATAATACCACCAATAGTTGCCGCGGATAACGCTTTTTGGAGCTAGGCAAATAATTTACAAAAAGTGAGAAGCCCCATATATACACCCCACCCACCGGCGGCCCACGCTCCGGATATGAAAATATGGTCACATTGCGAGTGCAAAATTGCGATTGCACCCCCCCGCCTCTTGTCGCCTCCTACCCTTTTTCCGTGTTTGCACCCCCGGCTGCATCATTCCCCTCCTATCTCTACGCATCCTAATCGTTTCTTCGAGCATCTCCCTGGTCCCCTTCCCCGCCATTGCCTTCTCCCGCTGCCACCACAGATCTTTATGTTTCGGCTTATGCGAGCTTTCGCTCCAAGCGCCCAGAGATCACCCCACCCGCTATTCCTCGCGTCTCTACACCCCAATTTCCTGAGGCTCTTGGGAACAGCCCAGTATTTGATGTAGCCCATCAGAGTGCCTAAGTCGAGTATAATGTGCGAGTCACGTTTGGTAGGTGGGAGTATGATGCGCGGGAGGGTCAAACTGTAATTGCCAAGTTGTTACATTATATACGAACTCTGAATTGGCATGTCGGGTTCGCCGTCGAAGGGGGTTATTCCAAAGTCGTCTACTGTTAGATTAATCTTGTTCTTCGTGTCGGCGCGGTAGTCGATGCCACGACGGAAGGCGACATATGAGTACTTGAGATCTTCGTGTCCTTTTTTTTTTTTAGATGACTCATGCATGAGTCTCTGCAGATAGCCGAGGTGCTCATAGCGCTGCGAGAAGCGGCAGTAGTGTTTGCGGTTAGTGCCGCCTGTGGGGCCAGAGGGTAGCATGGGCATTGTTCTTGGTTCGTGCACGAGGCGATTACAGCGCTGGGGTCCTTTTCGATAGGGGGGTTGGCAAAGCCACCGGCATTCTTGGTCAGGGGGGGGATTGAAAAGCTTAGCCAGCGTCCTTGATGCAGTCCTCTAGGATGGTGGCGCGGGCGTAGGCGACGGTCCTGAAGCCCATCGGCGCCCATTTCCCTGATCGAAAGGAGTTGGCCATTCGGATTTAGGTGCGAGTAGAGATGTTCAATGGTTTGGCGGCGGAAAAAGGATTTCCCTATCGGGAGGATTCTGTTTGTAGCAATGATCAGATCGTAGGGTTTTCTCGGCTAAGCCTTATTCTTCTCCACCGGGGCGCCCGGCATGTAGTATAGGTTTTCGAAATAGATATCCGGTACTCGAGGAATAAAAAGAGTATCGTCCAAGAGCCTCGACGACCACTGCCCATAATCCACTCCTCTCCCTCACCGCCGGGAGAGCCTTCCCACCCGGGCCAGGTGGCGGCTTCCCTGTTCTCTCCGGAAGCTCATCCTTCCTTCTCTCCTCTTCCGCTTCGACAATACTCTGCCAAGAAAGTACCCGAGTGCCCCTACCCCCCACATCAAGCACATTCTTAACACCCTGCTCCCCCCCATCCCGGCCGAGCACCCGCCCAACCGTTTCCGCAGCTCGGTCAACGAACTCAAGCACTGCGCGTACAGCCCCAGCATCACCCCAGTGAAAAACACGTCGGCATCGATACCCGACATTGGAATGTTAGTCGGATTCAAGGGAACAGTCAGCTCGCACATATTCCGCTTCTTCGAGTAGATGGGCGAGAATTGGAAGTGTGGACCGCCGAGAGCCCTATGCGTCGAGTTCACTATATGCAAGATGGCGGCCTCCGCCATCAGAGACTCTGTCCGGTCCCTTACCGATGGCAGAAGTCGGGTGTGAGACGCCGCGAACCGACCGACTTCAGTGAGAGGGGTGTGTCCGAAAGAGACAAGGAGAACCGCCGGTGCAGAAGTCCTCATCTCTTCCTTCTTCTTCCACCCCTACCCCTTCGGGATGCGCGGTCCACTGGGCAACCCGTGCATATAAGGCCTCCGCAGGGGTCTTTGGGGATGGAAAATGATGGAGCTCCTTCTTGACCTCTCACTGCAGAGCCTCTCGGGAGAGCTCCTCAACCGTCTGGCCCGGCTGCAAAATCGGGTCATGCGGCCATAATGGCTCTCGTAGATCCTGTATTCGCCCTAAGCCTGTATCACACGTAAACCCAAAGTTAATCTGTGAATCTAGCTTCGCCAAGTTAGCGATTCAGTTCATGAAGTTTGCATAATCTATTTCGCTGTGCAGGAAAAGCCAAGACCCTAGGTGAATCCTTTGCGGTCCCCAGTTGGTCCACCGTCACTTGTATCACTTGTTCCCGGGCACTTTTGCCTCTTATTCCACCGCGACTTGGAGCAGTCACGCGAAATCAAATATCGAGTGATATATGGCGAAAACCTTCTCCCAAACCCCAGTGCTGGGTATATCACGAATTATGAGATGAAAGGGGAATCGCAATCCTTAGTTTTTATATAAACACCCAAGCTACCCCACCCGGGACGCCCTACTACTGAAATAAAAGGAATGCAATTTTGAGAAATCATCTTCCTTAGTTTGTTCTTAGTGACCGGGCAGGCAATGGGGGAAGCTCGTGGGACAGGTATCACATACTCTAACGCACTGCATTCACTCAAAAAAGCCATGGTTCTATCCCCGACACTCCAAGTTGTTTGCCCATTTGTTGCGATGTCTCCCCAACCCAAACTACTCTTATCCCTGCAAAAACTGTACTCTGCTGGGAAAAAAACAATTATATCTTCACCACGCTGGCTGGGCACTGCAAGCAATACATGAGGGTCTTTTCATCCCTTTTTTCGTCATCCCGGCCTTGTGCTGATATAAATGTTGTCATTACAACAAGATAAATTCTGGGCCTGACTTGCCCTGACAGGACACTGTATCAATGATAGCAAGTAGTAAAAATCTTTAATATTAGGGTCTGTGATACTGGCTTAGATTTTGTGTAACATCCCTGCACGCCATAATCCTTAAAATTAGTAGTAGAGTAATACGAATAGAGTAGACTTTCAATAACAGACAAGCCATCTAAAGGACTACTTGGGTGGAAAATCTACTGTACCATCTTGGCGGTTCAATACAACAATCAGATCGCATGATTAGGCATAACAAGTGTGATCAATGGAGTAGAGCATGAGTACAGGGACACCTGGTCAGCATGAGTTTTAATATCTGCTTTTTTACTCTATTTATTTTCTCTTGAGTTTTCCTTGAGTGCAGCACTTTAGATCCTATACAGTATTTACCATATTATTATAGACATGCTGGAGGAGGCTCCGAAGATATGTTGGAAATGTATGATACAAAGGGACGATGGTACTGGAATTTACATGGCACATTTTCCCTTGATTTTCCCTTAGTAGATATGTGGCATATGCCTAGATTTCTACAAGTTTCAAGTTCTCTAAACACTGAAGCAATCTTGGAAGAATTGGGAATCCTTTGGAGATGGGAGGAGCTTAGCAAAATAACATAGGACTCAGGTTTGGGAGATGCTTATGGTTCAAAAATAAGACTGATAAAGGTGCAGGGAGAGAATAAATTGAGACCTAGAATAGCAGCAGTAATATGGATCAGTATTGCACAGCGGTCACTCATGGCGGATAAGCTCTGCCACATGCTAGCTGTTGCCCCCCCAACTCCAATCCTGATACCATTCCTTCAATTTCAATACTGGTAGGTTGCTGCCATAGGGTTATTCCAGTGGACAAGGGGGCATCAACTGTGTGACTGATCCACTTCACCCTCTAAGAGCATCTTTCCACTTATCCAAATATCTTCAGTAGGCCTTTTTCGATAATAGTAGAAGTCTACAAACCCTATCTGAATTCGCAGTAAGTTCAGGCCCTTTTAGCAGATCCATCTCCTGATACCAGGAACGTCCCATCTGGAATACCAGTATCTTCTTATATACAGAGGAGTCCATGCGCAACCGAACCTCTTATGGTACACAAGATTGTTTGCGCTGAAACTATTTCGGGAGTCTGATAGCTGCGAAGGAGATTTTTGGGAGAATACGCCACTTGCCTCAGTGTAACGGACAGGGTCCGGGCAGGTAGTCCCAGGCACGCCACGAGCAGGCTCCGGAGATATTAACAGGTACGGCATCGTACTGAGGGTCTGGGCATAAGGGTTCCGGTTTCCCACCGGAGGTCTAAACAGGAGGAACCTTGGTATCTATGGTGAATCCACTTATTGATGTGCGGCCGAAGAGCAAGGTCCCAGGGGGCCAGTATCCCACTGAGGTCTATGCAAGAGACAGGTATTCCACCCCCAGGTCTAAGCGTCAGGACAGGTTCCCACCTCCGAGGTCTATACAGTAAAGGCCCCAGTATCCAAGGTTTCTCCATCTAATTGGTATGCGGCTAAGGAGTGAGGTTCAAGGAGGGTTTCCGACATCAAGCCGGAGTCCACCTGCGAGGAGCATAACCAACTAAGGTCCAACTAAGGAGCATCCAAGCGAGCCACGGTAATCATCCAGTGTCCTACTGGAGGTCTAGGCAAGGGGCCTGGTTATCAAAGGTTAATCTGTCTAATCGGTATGCGGCCGAGGAGCGAGGTTCAAAGAGGGTTTCCGACATCAAGCCGGAGTCTACCTGCGAGGAGCATAACCAACTAAGGTCCAACTAAGGAGCATCCAAGTGAGCCCAGGTGTTAGGCGGCAGCCAACTCTAAGTCAGACGAATTGTAACTGGGGCCAATAAGGTTTCTCGGAGAGTGGTCAAGAAAGCTCGTAACAATAGTAGGTATCAAAGTATAACGAATATATTGATAAGATCTCTTCTCCGTTCGCTGATGATTGTGAAAGCTAAGGATTTTTTTTTTTTTGTTTGTCTGATATATTCGTTGTTAAGGTACAAGAACCTGCATGGAGCGCTAGCTATGGCAAAAACAAAACCTTAATTTCAGACGCATTCCTCCGCACCCCAGGGACCAAAACAACCCCCCCAAGACCCTCTGGTATGGGCCTAACTGCACATCCTGCCCCGCAAAGGAACGATCGTCCCCTACAGGGAAGGCAGGAGAGAGAAGAAAAACCCTTCAGCGTCATCTCGACAAAGAGAAGAATAGAATAGGAAACGCCCAAATGCCTCTAAAGGCGTCTGCGAACGAATATGTCCGCTGTCAGGCCCACGATAGGACCTTGGCGAAATGCCATGACAGGGCCGGCCAGCTCAACCCAGGAGATAGTGTAATACCACGGTAGGCCAACCGGTCGTTCGGCCGGGGGCGGGCCGCAAGCGTGGAGGGAGGAAGGCAGGCGAGAAATGCCAGCAACCTTTGATGGAGGGGGGCAGCCGATACTGCCCAGGAGGGAGGGGGTAGACCCCAGCCGTGAGGAGCCTGGTGGTGGAAAATGTTGGATGGCGCCTGTAGTGACACCAGAGCCAGGAAAGAATTGCAGAGCTTCTGCGAGGATGGCAGAAGTGAGAGTAGCACCAAGTAAAACTGGCGTGGAGGGGAGGCGGGAGGGGCAGTCTAAAGCACTACCTCCTCAGTGTCGATGGAGCCCGAAGGCCGAGGCAGTAGGGTGCCAGCCGATCCTGGCCATAGGGTGCCAGCCAATCCCGGAGGAGAGGAGAGGAAGAGGGCGGGGCAGCAAAGATCCGGCCAAACAATACGGTGGGAGGCTGCAACTAGGGTCACAGGAGTAGGCAAGGCTACTCCTGATAGCCCAGAGGACCACCATCCCAACTGACTGTCTAGCCATCACAAAGCCGCCCAGGCCGACCATGCTGATGTCAAGCGAGGTGAAGCAAAAGTGGGGTGGAAAGGACAGAGGCCTCACAATGAGGCCCCCAGGGGAAGGAGAGGACTCCCATCCAGCAGAGGCGAGATGCCAGATGAGGGAAGGTAGAAGAGAGGCCCCGACGGGCAGGGGAATGGAAAGAATGAGCCTGCACCCCCCGGCGGGGGGTGCGTGGCTATAGAAAACGTGGTGATGATTCCTTGGTGTTGAGTCGTTCCCGATTAGGAAATATTTTTCAATAACCGGAGGTGTAGCGGAGATGGAGGATGTCTGAAAGCTAAGGA
>LN890943.1:1205418-1217466 GCA_900010015.1 Tuber aestivum | reverse complement strand
CAGAGGCGAGATGCCAGATGAGGGAAGGTAGAAGAGAGGCCCCGACGGGCAGGGGAATGGAAAGAATGAGCCTGCACCCCCCGGCGGGGGGGTGCGTGGCTATAGAAAACGTGGTGATGATTCCTTGGTGTTGAGTCGTTCCCGATTAGGAAATATTTTTCAATAACCGGAGGTGTAGCGGAGATGGAGGATGTTCTGAAAGCTAAGGAGGCACCTCAATATTTATATTCCGCGTCTGGGTGGTCGCGGGCTACATTTATCTTATACCAAATGATGTACCTTGCCAATTTCTTTTCCCTTACTATCGTAACAGGAATCCATTTGACCCTGACAAACTTCTCGTCTTGCTCAGACTACGGTCTCCGTGCTTTGCCGTGTTTCCATGAGGGCATTTGAAACCTCTCTGGCGAAAACGCACGATTCCTTCATCTCGGAGGTTCAAGTACAAGTGAGTGGTCTCGCTTCGAGTCAACTCGTTGTCCTCCTAGCCCTGACTGGAGTGATCAGTTCCGTCGAGGGACTTATCAATGCATCATTGTCTTTGCAACTTGACTGCATCAACATTGAGGACTTTTCGCCAGAATCGGACTAGTCAACTTCGTGGAAAAGTCCCTCAACCATAGATAGGCCTCCGGTTGGCTCTATACTATACAAGCATTAGACTGGGCCCCATGCCTTGTCCATACGGGCACGTCCCGATAACTCATTGGACTGTTGGTGATTTCGTCCCAACACCTTCTGTCCATGTCCGAGGTGGTCAACCTCGCTTAGCTCATAGCTCCATGGTTACCCGTACCATTGACTCAATTCCACTTTACAGACACGGCCTGAGGTCCCTTCTTATATATCCTGCGAACCGCTTTCGGTCGGACGGACGGCGACGACGTATACGGTGTTATGAAGCATGCTTTGTTTCAACTAGTTTATACTGTCGGGACACAAAATTCCCGCGACGCTATTACTACGCGCAGGCCCAACGGCGGGGCCAGAGGGGGGTGTTGGCTATGAAATCTTCGCGGTTTTTAGGAGGTCTGTGCGCGTGGGAGGTCTGTGCGTTCATATGTGTAACACAAGGTAATCATCCAGTGTCCCACTGGAGGTCTAGGCAAGGGGCCTCATTATCCAAGGTTAATCCGTCTAATTGGTATGCAGCCGAGGAGTGAGGTTCAAACAGGGTTGTTGGTAGTCCCAGCAGGTTCTAAGGCGCGTTGCCAAATGCAATATTGTTAAGGGATTCATAGGGGTCAGAGGTCCTGAGATCCTAGGGGCCTACCAGGTTCAGGAGGGAAACTACCATCAAGATAGCTAACCGGGTAATGGGCGAACTCGAAGGAACGCCATGGGCGTAACAAGGTTCAGGCAGGAGAACTCTCATTGAGAGAGTTAACCGAGGACCGGTGGACACGAAGGAAGGCTGCAGGCACAACAAGATTCAGGCCGGAGAACTCTCATTAAGAGAGTTAACCGAGGACGGGTGGACACGAAGAAAGGCCACGGGCACAACAGGGTTCAGGCGGGAGAACTCTCATCAAGAGAGTTAACCGAGGATGGGCGGACACGTAGGAAGGCTACAGGCACAACAGGATTCAGGCGGGAGAACTCTCATCAAGAGTGTTAACCGAGGACGGGCGAACGTAAAGAACAACCAAAAGGTATTAATCAAAGATAGCGAGCCATACAGCAGGCTCGCTACTAGTGGTCAAGCTAAGACTAGCAAAGCAAGAGCAAGAAAAAATAAAGAGTAACCATATATCATAGTGGTTCTCTTTTGTAGTCTGGAACGCGGAGTGGTAAACAATCTGAACGTAGTTTCATGATAAACATGAGAGCAAGGAGCGGACGTAATTCCTAAGTATATACAAAGGTAGGAGATTACCAGATTGCATAAAGAAAGTAAAATATCAAGGGGCACACTCTATAGATATATCAAGAAAATCCCTCAATCTAACGGAGCTCCTCCAAGCTCAACTCATAACAAAACCATAGAAAATCCTCCAATCTATAATGTACGTCCTTCATGTACGTTCCAAAACACTAAGGAGATCCTTCACTATATCCAACCAGGCACAGCTCTTATCTCTTGCTACGTGGGGGTGCCACGCACTAATCCAGCTTGCCGCACAAGGTCAACTAAGTCCGTCATGCCACACGTATTTCTTCAAGAACGCGGATCCTGAGAACTTTTAGGAATTCCTCTAGGTACGAAACGCGAGACTAGAGTGAAGAAAATTTGGTGGCCATGACACTCAGCTACTCATAATGGACATAAGGATTTTAGAAAAATACTGTGTGGGCTGGAAGAGGTCAACTCTTACAAGATACATAATTGCAGCTAAACACTACTCTCACGTGATGGTGCCCATAGACGTGAGGGAGTTGTAGAAATACTAGTTGAGTGAAAAGATGTTAATACCAGCAAGCCAGATAATACCAACCAACTACGATGATGCATGTAATTGTCCTAGAATGCCACATTGCCGAACTGCACTGGTGCTGTACAGAAGTGTTTTCTTTCTTCTGGCTGTTTCTCAAATGCCTATTCCTACAAAAAAAGGAAAAAAGAACTCCCATTTCTGAAAAGCACTTAACCATGAGGAAAAGAATAATGTGATTTAAATGTATAAAAAGAACCAAAGAGAGATAGGCTACACATTCCAACTGTAACTATAGGAAAGCTATATGTAATATACAAATAATCAATGAAGCAATCAGAGTAATTAATAATAACCTTAGCATGGTGGAAGATAAGCAAAGAACAAAGCAGGTAATGCAAAGAGATGTAGTGGATTTATGATCTGGTTGTAACCAGAGCTAGTGCTCGGTTAGTTTGTTTTATGTTTTGTTTTAAGTATTGGTTGATACTTAGTTTCTTTTATATTTTGTTTTAAGCATCAGTTGATATTTAGTTATTTTTATGATTTGATTGAGTAAGAACATGAGTCAGAATTCATGATCATACTCAAATACATATACTTGAAAAGACCGCCATCTTCCACTCTGGAAACGGCAGACTTCGGCAGACAGTATGTTTAATACACTCAGTTGAACAGTTATCTCTATTCTTCTATTATACCACTGAAGCCTCCCTTAGCAAGCCTAGAATCATTACTCCCTAAAAAGAGTAGCATTCAACTCCTATTGTATCTGACGATGTGACTAGAGCCCCAGCGTGAGTACATTACACTGGTCTCTAGACACCTAAAATCACTGATGAAGCAAGAAGGGGGAAAAAACATGAGAACAATAATTATAAAGGAAACGGATAAGAGTAAATCTACTTCCCAGAAACAAGGGTCCAGGATGAGGCAAAGCAAATTAGGGCCTCAAACAACCTCAACTGGGTCCTTGCCTCTATTACTTAAGGCAACATTAAAACATTCAACAAGGATGGAATAATCTGCCATCTATTTCTCCTCATTCTTGCCTATACTATCAAAGAATAACTCCATCTTCTTACTCAACATGAATTTTCCATCAAAGGAGATCATTCTCCAACTATCACTCATAGTGATAAAGCCATAAACTGTCCTGCTGCCATTAGAATCCCACATGTCCTTTAGGGAGAGAAAGCACTGCTTCATTGCTTCCCCGAGAGAGATCTTCATTGCCTCAATAACTAGAACATATTTCTGATCATTGTAAGATATACAGTCCATCACCACGAATTCCTCCATTCCACTAGTACTGGAATCAATCAAGGTAATTTCCATCTCTCATGCTAGGTGTAGCTCCTACTTGGTCTCATCCCTGAACCCAGCAATAATAGGACAGATTGTAAAGACCACAATGTCATTGATATTAGCCTCTTCCCAGTCAGCATTGGCCTCGGTTGGGTAATGCAGGTATGGTTAATGGGTAAGCTGGGTGGTGGAGGCATTACTCGTACCAGGTTGTGGGTATTTCTCCCAGGTAGTTGTTTTTCCGCAGCAATGTGGGAGCCACCGGTGTAGCGCGACACCGTTACAGATGCAGCCACAATGCATCAAGCATTAGTGTAACCGGAACTGGAGTTCAGTCCGTTCAGTTCAAGGATTTGTTTTATGTTTTGTTTTACTTGTGGTTTCGAGTATACTTTGATACTCAGTTTGTTTTACTTGTGGTTTGGAGTATCCTTTGATACTCAGTTATTTTATGGTTTGTTTAAGGATGATTTGGAAATCCGTCCATATAGGACATAGACGAAGTTTGTATTTAAAGACCGCTGATTCCCTCAGAGGAACAGCAGACTTCGGCAAACAGAGTATTTCTAATATACTTGGTTGAACGGTTACCTCTTCGAGTCCCTATTCTTTATATCTTTCTCTCAGAGCCTCCCTTAGTGCAGTATGCCCATAGGTTGTAGATCAACTTGTGCGCTACTCCTATTGTACCCGGAAGCGTAATTAGCACCCCGGTGCGAACACGTTACATTTTTTTAACCTTAGAAAGTGGTTAGAAACTTGTGTGCAAGATCACGGATCGACAGGTACAACCCAGCGAAGCTAGCACGAAGGCGGAGGAGCCCAGCAGTGGCCCGCCAACCCCACCAACACAATAGACTCTCTCACGACGCACAGTGGGAAACAGATCTCCAGAGAAGGGCTAACGAAGCCCAAGAGACCAGGCCAAGCGAAAGGCCCAAACGACGGGTTTGCAATCGACGACCTGGGAAGGCAGCTAGCTCGAGATCAGGCAGCTCAGGATTTCAAGGCATCCAAGGAAGAGTTCAGCCAACAAAGCCTATCCACGCCCGGAGGCTTTCCAGTTACCCCTGGAAGAGGAAAACAACCCGGAACTAGCAAAAGTTCATCAACACTACCGGTGGAAGGCAAAGGTGCAGCACCTGGCCCCGAAGACAATGGTAGCAGCAGCAGTAGCGACGTAGAAGACAGTATGGCAAGCTCAGCAAGAGACCCACCCGGAGGTCCCCCGGGACCACCAGACCCTCCCGCAGGAATACATGGACTTGGTGGTATACCAGTCAGTCCTCCCAAGATCAAACTCCCTCTACCTGCGAATTTCTCAGGAAAAGGGGAGGATTTGAAACCCAAAGCTTTCCAGTGATGGGAAACAGCAGTACACCAGTACCTAAGATTGCATGGCATCAACATTGAGGAACACAACACAGGAATGTATATCGGAGCCTTCTGTGAAGGCAGAGCCCTCGATGCCTACCAGCAATGTATGGATGCATACGGCGAAGGAGCCAGGACAACAAGAGTACTAGAAGCCCTGAAGGAACAATTCCAGTCATCCCGCAATAGCGAAGAGATATTCAAAGCCTTCAACAGCATCAGCCAGACCCACGGCGGGAAAACAGAACGGATAACCAAAATAGCAACAGACCTCTTGCTCTATCCAAAACAAATGCCCCACAGTGCAGTATCGGCCTACATGCAGAAGCGTTGATTCTATGATGCTATGTATCCCCTACTTCAAAGGGAAGTGGAACCAATGGAAGAAGATGATGATGACATCCATGACATCATAAAGAAAGCAGAACGGAAGGATGCAATATTGCACGAAACCAATGCCTATGGAACGAAACCCTCGCCACCACCTCGAAGGGAACGGCAAGAAAATGGACCAGGACCATCAAGGGTGAAGAAGTCCAAGTTTCAGAGAAATGCGAAGCAATCTACTAAGGAGAAACAAAAGGAAAAAGGAGAGTGTTTTGAATGTGGAAAAGCAGGACATATGGCCCAAGATTGTCCAACGAAGAAGAGGAAAGGAAAGGCAATTAAAAAGGAACCCGCAGCGAACTACATAGAACCAGATGAATACGAGGATGTGCAAATCAACACAAGGGAAGTACAGTGTTTCCTGGTACAGCCGAAACCCGGCAAGAAGCCCCACCGAGCTCTAGAAGAAACTATTCAAATGGACGGTCATTCTGCCCGAGTCTCGTTCAATACGGGAGCTATCGGTACAGACATGATCAGCAACACCTTTGCAGCTACCCATGGACTCAAAACCGAAGCGCTCCAACAACCAATCCCTGTTGCTATGGCGGTAAAAGGATCTCGCTCGACTAGCCATGAAACCACAAATGTCTCAATCCAGCTAGGATCTGTGAAGTTCCCGTAACACAAAATGCTACTCGGAAATGTAGCTAAATTTGATGCCCTTATTGGGATGCCATTCCTCACCCGGCACAATGCAGTCATCAGATGTGGCGAGTCTATCATAGAATTCCCAGACAAGAAAGTCCGGGTATCCTGCACCCCTACCAGTGGAGAATACCGGGCTGCAGTATGCGAAGCAACGGTCCACGAACTGCCAGAAGAGTTTGCGGATGTCTTCCCTGACAAGATTCCGGAAAAGCTACCGCCCATGCATGCAGAGAACCACCACATCACCTTTAAAGACCCGAACAACCTTAAAAACCAACCCACCTACTCGATTCCTGATGCCTACAAAGATCAACTACGGGACTGGATAAATGAGATGATGAGAAGAGGAGTAATCTACAGAAACCAGGCACCCGGCGCAGCACCTATGTTTGTCCAACTAAAAAGAAATAGGAAGCGAATCAGACCATTGGTAGACCTCAAGCTCCGAAACAGTAACACAGTAATTGTTAGGGGGTAGGTAACTCTAAAGTCAAGCGAGTATATGCTAGGCCCTGTAATCTTCTATCTCGGAGATAGTCAAGAAGGCTCGTAAAGATAGAAGTAAAGTAGAACGAATATATTGATAAGATCTCTTCTCCGGTTGCTGATGATAGACTTAAAGCTAGGGATTTGTTTTTTTTTTTGTTTGACTCATTTGAATTCTGTTTAAGGTACAAAAGGCATATGGAGGACTAGCTATGACGCCAAAAAACCCTCCTCCCCGGCGCCGGGCCGAACGACAGAGCTAAAAAAACCCTCTGGAGTATAAAAAACTACTCCCGCCTGAAATACCGCCCGTAAACTGCTCCACCCAATAACCCCCACCGCCAAGCGACAAAAGAAAGCTAACTACCCGACAGTGAACCAAGAATGCGCCCCAACCCCAAGAACGAGACACCTAAAGGCAGGAACCCAAACCGAACCCCGAAGGGCCAACGATCACTACTCAAATCCATATAGGAACCCCACAGCCATATGACGAGGGCCAGGGGGAGGGAGCCGAAGCCCCAGACGCGAAGGGTATAAGGGAAACCACCCCGAAGGCGGCGACTGAGAAGCGAGGAGAGGAGGTGTGTGGCAGGCGTGCCAGCGACCGTTTGTCCTCTGGGACATTCGACAATTGAGGCAGTAAAGTGCTAGCTTGAAAGGGGGTGGCAGTAGGGTACCAGCCAATTCGACCGTAGAGAGGAGCCCTAAGCAAAGCAGGTGTTTTACTGCGTCTTTCATGCAGTCGCTTGTTCTGGGAGAGATAGCATCACTGTAGTAGAGGGGATCCCACCACCTGCCAGCCAAAAAGGCCCCAAAGAGTAGAGGAGGGGTAGACCCAATTCCGTGACCGACAACTATCGGTAACCGCGTTCGTGTCCGACTAGGCAGCCTCTTACGGGAGCAAGAGGATGGAGAGATCGACCGTAGCCTGTAAGCTGTTCTCTCCTACTGCATCTGTAGTCCCGGCCGTCTGTTGAAGGTGGAAAAGGGGGTTGCCGACCGTGCCAACGCCTAAGCGAGGCAGGGTAGGAAGAGGGGAAACATCACGAAGACGAGAGGCCTCAACCAGGGATGGAACCGAGGGAATCAAGAAATAAATCAGGACCCCAAGGGAGAGGGGAAGCGAGCCCACCTCCTGTAGCCAAGGCTAGATGGAGGGAGATGGGGGGGGGTGGTGGTGCTAGACGATGAAAGCCACGATAGAAACCATGGTATTGAGTTTTCAATCGCCGGAGGTGTAGCGGAGACGGAGGATGGACTTAAAGCTAGGGAGGCACCTCAATATTTATAGTCCGCGTCTGGGTGGTTGCGGCCTACTTCCAATCCCTTACTGACTATGTACCTGCCATACAAATGATTTACTGTCTTGAGAGTGCGAACCCCGTTTGACCCTGAAACTTAACTTCTTTGCTCTCTTCCTAAGTGGAGTGATCAGCTCTGTCAAAGGACTTATCAATGACTCTTCTATGTGCATAGCTTAGAGTGCATGACGAAGATAACTAACTCGACCATTAAGTTGTTATTAACCAATCATAAACTAGTCTCCGGATGACCCTAGTTCACGCGAGCAGAGGATGGTGTGGCTACTTCTCGAAATAGCACACGAAGATTTCCAGTGGTCATAGCTTGATAACTAACCAACCAATCTGGTTCAAATAAGTCTTATCTTGGAGAGTGGAGCTCCTTCTATGTTATCCAGTGAAAACCTCTCGGTCGCATGCCTCGTATCTCCGCGGAGCAGGCTGCATAGATGCCTTATCGTTCCGTGCGATAATATGATATCGTCACGATAACTACGGCTGGGCCTGGAGCCGAACACGTGACTTTATGCATTTAGTCATGTGCCGTACCGATTACACCGTTTAAGTATAACAGTAATAGACAGTTCCTCGATTCCGAATCAAACTGAGATCCTGGAAGCAGTAGGCCATGTAAAATACCGCAGCAAAATTGACCTGAGCGACGCGTATTTCCAGACAAGGGTGGATGAGGAAAGCGAATCAAAAAACTCATTCAAAACACCATTTGGAACCTTCATCAGCAGAGTCATGCTGCAAGGAGACGCAAATGCGCCCGCCACCTTTATGCGCATTATGGAAAACCTGTTTAGCGAGTACCTACACCACTTTGTATGGGTTTACATTGATGACCTCTTAATTTATTCGAATACCGAAGAAGAGCATGCACAGCACATTAGGATGGGGTGTGAGAAATTGCGACAGGAAAGGTTCTATGCGAGCAGGAACAAGATGACCCTGTTTGCGGACAGGCTCGAAATCCTAGGACATGTAATTGATGATCAAGGAATTCACGCCGCCCCTGGAAAAATAGAATCTATCGCAAACTGGACTACACTACAGACACAGAAGGAGCTACAGCGGTTCCTCGGATTAGTCAATTGTATCGCACGGTTCCTCCTGCACCATGCTACAATAATGGCACCCCTCACAGATCTAACAGGAAAGGCCGAGTTTGCTTGGACACCCACACATGACCAGGCATTCAGAAATGTAAAGAAACTAATCAGGGAAGCGGAAGTGGTCCGACCACTAGACTACTCCAGAAAGGAACCTATTTGGTTGATCACTGATGCATCAGATGTCGGAGTTGGTGCCTGAGTGGGCCAGCGGTTGTCACGTGAAACAGCACGACCAGTAGCACTCCATAGCAGGAAATTCACCGATTCTCAAATGAACTATGGAACAACCGACAAGGAAGCTCTAGCGGTTATCGATGCGCTCAACGCTTTCAGCCACCTCCTGATGGGAAACCAGTTCACAATAGTAACCGACCACCAACTCCTTACCAACCTCAAGACAGAAAAAATACCAGGACGCAGGAGAACGTGCTGGATCAGCGAAATCAGCAAATATGACGCTAAGATCATCTATATACCAGGACGAACTAACTATTTAGCTGACGCCCTCTCCCGCATTTACGAGAACCAAGAAATCGAGAACCCGCCCTTTGTCCAGGACCACACCAGATCTGACGACGACCTACCTGACTCTACCGCATTTGAGCAAGGACTCAACACGATGGAGTCAACAAAACCTATCTCCCCTACTCCTACTCCTCCTCCGTACTCCTACACAGAGTATTATGCTGAAGGACGAGACAGCCCAGGTGACATAGTAGCCAGAAACGACTGGGACGACACCTGAACCCCCCGGCGGACCCCCTCGCCAGACCGAAAGCATGCAGCAATCCATTATTCTTAATACTACTGCGATCATTATCCTTACCACCAATCCGAGATTAAGTTTGTCAACAACCACCCCAAACCCCGAAGCCAAACCAGCAAGCAATTGGGATCCACCAACTACGGCTCAGCTTGGGATGAAGAGCAGACGAAGGATATCCTAAACCTTACAGATGAGCTATCGCCACCCCCGGCTACCTTGCTTGAACCAGAAGCACAGGTACCTATTGACATCAAACACTTAGAAGCAACTGCAAACCTCTACCCTCCACCGACCTTATACCCATCAAGCCCACCCCCGGTGGCCAGGCCCCTCTATAGTGACACACTTGGCTGTTACAACACCAAAACCCTCATCTCTGTCATGCCCCCTACCCATGACGATTTCTGCCGCGATCTATATCAATCCTTCGATGAAGAAAACTTAGGACAGGATGAGGATGAGGAACCTAGCCGTGGAGAGCTCATAGAGGAAGAGAGAGATGTGCAGTCAGCTATGGATGACCTGAAGGGAACCTTTCGAGCCCAGATGATCAAGGCCTACCGCTGCGACCCCCTCTACCACAAAGTTCTTGACAGCGGAAGAACCGGAGACGTTAAACTCTACGAAATCTCGGATGGAATGATATATGCCCCTACCCGATATGGCAACAAGGCCCTTTACATTCCCGATAGATACCTAGTGAATGGAAGGACGCTTCGGAAATACCTCATCAGCGAAATCCATGACAAAGGCCATCCTAGCGCTAACCGGAACCTCCACTATGCTTCAGAATACCTATACTGGCCGGAAATGCGTAATGATTTCAAGCACTATGCGAAGACTTGTGAAGAATGCCAAAGGAATAAGGAACCAACTACCCTGCCAGAAGGATATGCCTGGACATTGAAGCTGCCTACTGATGTGTTTGAATCATATGCCATAGATTTTGCAGGATCCTTTAACAAATCTGGTGGATATGACACTATCCTGGTAGTGCTGGACCGCTTCTCTGGATTTACCTGGCTCATACCCACTCTTGTATCTTCAACAGCCCAAGATACATGGGACCTACTGCGACGAAATGTCTTTACCCCTCATGGCCACCCTCTCTCTATCATTACCGATGCAGACCCGAAGTTCACGTCTAAGTTCTGGAGGCAAACCTTAACCTCGCTGGGAATAGAACACATCCTAGCCGCTCCGGACCACCACCAAACGAATGGCCAAGTGGAACGAATGATCAGAAAAGTGAAGACAGGCCTCTGGAACATAATTAACAAGCGACAAAACAACTGGGAACCAGCCCTTCCGGAAGCAGCCGCATACATCAATGCAATGTACTCAAGTACTATTGACACAGCCCCGTACAAAGCAATATATGGACGAAACTACCCCCTCTTGCCGCGCACCTTATTCAGGGACTCTGCAGTACCAGCCTCTAACAACCACCTCAACCAACACGAAGCCCTCCGAAACGATGCCTATCAGGTACTAAGAACTGCCCGATGCCGAAATACAACCAAAGCACAAAAGAAGCGGAGACTCCATCATGCCATCCCCGCGGGTGCCATGGTCATGGTACATGGAAACAAGTTCAGTCCTGAGACCGGCAGAAGCAAGAAACTCCAACCCCGCTGGCGAGGACCATTCAAAGTACTGGAATTCGACAGCAATACTGAGAATTACACCATCAAACTAGAAGGACGAATGTACTGACGTGGCAAGGCAGTAGTTCATTCAACCAGAGTTAAGAATCAGCGAAAATTTTGCTTTGCGTCTCGTGTGTCCCGTGCATCTGACCCACGGGAGGCCCAAACGCAAACCTATAATCTAGACGCAACGTCCACGGGACCTCGCGTCCAGATTTGCCTTCCTCTTGCGCAACCTGTCCTGACCCCACCGGACGTGGATGCCGACGTCCCCTGCGTCCGGAGATTCCACGCTCTCTTCTCCTCCCCTCCGGAGATTCCACGCTCTCTTCTCCTCCCGTCCGGAGATTCCACCCTTTCCTCTCCTTGCGTCAGGAGATTCTACGCTTTCTTCTCCTTGCGTCCTGACTATCCCTGTGACCCTTTGCTACTTCCTGCTATCGTCTGATTCTGCTCCGTCCCATCTGACGTTGCCCACCCCCTGGCCTTTGACGTCCCAACCCTACCCGTCATTGGGGCAGCATTAATCCTGATATTTTAAACGACTCCTCTTAACTCTCGACGTGACGACCCAGCGCCCAAAGATCTGGATTATCTCCCGTCCAAACTGGTGGTCTTGATCTCTACTAGTAT
>LN890943.1:1156406-1194012 GCA_900010015.1 Tuber aestivum | reverse complement strand
GGCACCATTCTGGGCCAGGCGCACCTGGTCCCAGCCGGTGACCGGCGATGGCTGGTGAATAGTAGAATCGATTTGAGGACGTTCAATGAGATCTATTGAGATCGCATCCGAGGGAATGAATGGAGGCCCTGTGGTGTATCCTGCGTCGCAAGGCAGGATACACCACAGGGCCAGCAGGGAGCATCGAAATCCCTACCATTGCGTAGTAACTCAAACTGTTGGTAGAAATAATTGCGTAATAGTAGAGTAAAAATTAATGATACAAGATTCAAGTTGAACGAGATTGTGTTCAGAACCAGAGAACGTGTACTAGTAAACCAAGAACAGGGTGTGATGATGTGCGACGTGGGCCTTAGTCGGAGCTGGCATCAGCTTGGAGACAGGAGAAGATGTGGACATCGCGATGGGAGCTCGGGCGTCAAAACTTTCATTTCGGCATCAGAAAGGTGACGCCGTAGACTCGGACGTGCTGACCGGGGGTAAACATGGAGGAAACGAGAACCGAGAGGTGGCCGTCAGAGATGAAGAATGCCGGGCCCAGGAATCAAATTGGTAGTTAACGGATTGCGGTAACGGCGGCTGGAAACTAGCAATCAGGAAAGGACCGAGAACAGAGCATCAGGATGCGGAGAAAGCTTGATCTCGCAGTTGACCTCGGGTCGCGGCGTCAGGACGACGACAAGATTGGATCAGAAACAGGACGCGGTCCGGATGTATGGGCGGACGGCGCCTGCTTGGAGACGGAGGGAATCGACAGGGTAAAAAGGGGGACGCAGATGACGCAGGGGGGCGTTGCGCCGGAGTAGTGGACCCACGGGATGCAGGGGACGCAGGGGACGCAGCCATTCCCGACCAGCCCCGCTCCTTATCCACAACCAGGAGGAATGGGAAGTGGAGGAGATACTTCACCACAGAAAGCGCTATGGAACCGATCAGTTCCTAATGAAATGGAAAGGCTCTCCAGACTCCGAGAATAGCTGGGAGCCAGTGGAAGGAATTGAGAATGCGATGACCCTTGTGGATGAGTGGTGGGAAGCCAACATGCCCGGAGAATGTCTACCCCCCACTATTAACCACATAACAATCGCTTGGTCACCTACCTTACCCACCACACAACGAATACGCGAAGACCACCCTACCAGACCAGATTTCTGGGCTCCTCATGACGCAAACGAGTTTGAAAGCAGCAGTGACGAAGACCAAACAATGGCAGATGTTATAGATACCTTTATCTAACGGCACACTCCCTATCTGAATATCTTAAAGATGGAAAACTATGAGGAACTGAATGTGAGGCTACGCCATCAGCTTGTGGGACTGTTGGTGGACCGCGGTGCTATCCTACTGGAAAACTACTTTGATACCCTCTTGGTTGATTACTGCCCGAATTGCGAAGACCTACTGGTGGAAGTATGGGAAAGAGTGGCAGGTATCCGCGATTACTGTGACTTTCATTTCCTTTATTCAAATTGTTTCTTGCAATTTCAGACATGTGTATTTTGTATTGGCGATGGAGATTGGATGCTAGCTGATGAGGAATATGGCGAAGATTTTTATGAGGATTTTGATTTTCAAGATTACTGATTTGTTTAGGTAAACAGATGTTTTGTTTTGGGGAATATAACCAGAACTAGAGTTCAGTCCATTCGGTTCAAGGATTTGTTTTATGTTTTGTTTTACTTGTGGTTTCGAGTATCCTTTGATACTCAGTTTGTTTTACTTGTAGTTTCGAGTATCCTTTGATACTCAGTTATTTTATGGTTTGTTTAAGGATGATTTGGAAATCCGTCCATGCAGGACATGGACGAAGTTTGTATTTAAAGACCGCTGATTCCCTCAGAGGAATGGCAGACTTCGGCAGACAGAGTATTTCTAATATACTTGGTTGAACGGTTACCTCTTCGAGTCCCTATTCTTTATATCTTTCTCTCGGAGCCTCCCTTAGCACAGTACGCCCATAGGTTGTAGATCAACTTGTGCGCTACTCCTATTGTACCCGGAAGCGTAATTAGCACCCCGGTGCGAACACGTTACAATTAGGCACTCTACCTGCCCCCTGGTCTTCAGACACTAACAGAAAAAAAAAATAAGAAACACCTACACCCAAAATAGCTTGCATCGCTGTAATCAACTGCAATGTATACTCTCCACTCTCGTACTATCTCGTACTATCCATACCATACCATACCATAACATCATTTATGGGGAAGTGGCTCAGGACCGGAATCCGGCTCAGTCCTGATGGCGCAATCTGGATCATCAAATAAGGGGGTCTTCGCCCCTCTCTTGATCTGGCAACTGTGAAATTGAAATATTGTATACATTCCTAGCACTCAGAGTTATCATCTGTGCGCTGAAGACCAAATCAATAATCCAATTGGTTCTATTCCATCATAATTATTACAAATTAGCGGTTTCCCATCACCAAGATTTCATTTCTTACCACCCCCTCTCTATAGTCACTCAAGGCATCCCTATCCAGTTCTAACGCCTCCATTTCCTTCCAAAGATCCTCTCCCTCATCCTGCACAATAGGTTCCACCATTGCTGAAGGTGATATTAGGATACTATGTCTAGTTGTACAGGTTGTCGGCTTTACTCGTGGTATTGGCTTTGGTCGTATACTATCCTGTGACTGTGACAACTGTGACAGCTGCTTTGCCCACCGGGATGCATTGGCTGCATCTACTCTCTCCCGCTCATCATGTAACATTATCACAGTCTCTGAAGTAACAACTGTTGCCTCCGTCAGCTTCCGGCAGTCCGATGTCTTGCCCTTTTTTTCTTTTCTCATGAGTTGTCTGTATTGTCTGTAAGCCTCCTCTTCAACCACCTTGTCAGCAATGGTCTGTTGAAACCCTTCCAAAATGTCCAACAGGATAGCTTTTAATTTTTGAGAGGATAGAGTAGTATGGGTTACAAGTGAAACCGCTTGCCTGGTTGCCCTACTGACTGCCCATGGTGTTTTTGGAATCTGGAGAGCCGCATTGCCCATATCCTTTGATGAGACATTTTCGTTCTTCCGCTTTACTGCTCCCAAAACCCGACCTGGATTAAATAGCAGTATACTAACTGCCTCCCAGGAACTGTGAATATTTGTAGTGGTAAAGGCAAGTCTCTGTGCTGGCATCAAGATCCTGCAGTATATGAAATTAGTTTTAATCAGCTAAGGTAATTCCATTGAGGAGAAAATAGCTAAGACAAGTACATACGGTAAAAACTCTCCCTTATTCATTCCCCCATGCCCCTTGCAAACAAAGTCATCTAGGCCATTTCCATAATATTTTTGCAAAGGACTAAATAACCCAACATATAGAGGCTGTAAGAGATGTGTGGAGTGGGCAGGTAGGCAAAATGGGATTATGTTGACTTTAAGACAATAATCAAAAAACTCCCAATTGAAATGTGATGTGTGTCCATCGAGTATCAACAGCCGATGTGCATTTCCAGCACTATATAGAGTTAGTAATATTATAAATAAACTCTTAGAAACTCTTTAGCTTGTATTAAAATGTATCTCTCGCTTGTTTCTACATCAAAAACTTCTCTCAACCAGCGTAATCCTAACTTTTCATTGCTTCAACCTTTTTTAGATACTCTGAAGACAGCGAGATCTTTTTTTTCAGGTTTGCATACTATCCCATATAATGGGCTTGACCTTTATTAATAATCATAGGCCTCAAAACTGTCCCATCACTGGAAATGGTTTCAATCACCATAACCTACTCACGCGAGCCATCTTGTACTAGATGTGCTGTACGCTGATCCTTTCTGCAGATAACTTTACATCATGAGGCCACACCCATCATGAATCCTTTCTCATCCACATTGTATATAGTGGAAGATAAGATTTTGTGCAGTTTAATAAGCTTTTGAAGCTAGATCTATAATTAAAACTCTATATTGTCAATTGTAGGGAATAGTTACAATACCTTATTAAAGTAGTCTTTCAAGACTCGCGGATCACTAGCAAGTGCACGCTGGCGATCCAGTCGCGTACTTAGCTTGGATGCTAACATAGGATGACGTTTGAGAAACTGTGTCATCCAATGCTGACCTAAAGTGTGGTCTTTAGCTTGGCATGCAACAATCGCCTACGCCATACTCTTTACTACTACAGACAATCTTGCTGGATGCCCCCACTCGTCCAGCTGCTCACACCATCACACAAGAGAATGCTCTTCATATTCAGTTAAAAGCTGCATCTTACCATGTCCGCAGATTCTAGATTGCCGACCATTCAACCTTCCTCGCAAGATAGAGTATGCTATACCATACTTCTCGGCTGTTGATTTAATCGAAGCGTTATCGCATTGTTGGAAGTGTTTAATGGCGAGCTGGATAAGTGCTTCCTTTTCATCCTTCTTTTGTATCTTGATCCGGGGCATTGTAGAAAGTTTGAAGTCATTTAGGTAAAATACGGGAGCAGTAGAATAGTTTTGTTGATGAGCGGGGTATGTCATGTGGGTTCTCTTGGCGCCGAGCCGGATCCCCGTCCCGAGCCGCTTCACCGTAAATCACGTTACCATCCCCTCCCATCCCCAAACTAACAAACCATTGAAAACCAAAAAAATAAAAATAAAATATAGAGCTCACCCCTCCACCTCGATACCTTCCCTCAATACCCCACCTATCGACGCTAAAATACCGCTTCCTGATGTATGCCACGCTGGACTTCTTCCAGTCCCACTTACCGCTCAAGTCCAACGGCGACAGCGACTTTGGCCGTCTATACATCATAGAGGAGGAGCTAGCCGCATAAGGGTGGTTGACGAATATGGGTGTTAAGATAGTAGTTATGGTGGATTTAGATCTGCCCGCCGCTTGCGGGTTAAGGATGGGAAGTTGGGGGGGGGGGTGGTTTTTGCTTGATTGGTCGAGTGGAGTGGAGTGGAGTGGGGTGGAGGAGGGGCTAATGATGGGTGGGTGGAAATATCATAGGTTTTTCAAGCGTTGCAGACAGCGTATATTCGGCTCGTTTGTACTCAGTTTTATAAGTTTGGTGCTAGCAAGGTTGCAGGGAGGGATTATTACCAGTAATAGGTTTGTGGAGGGGGTTAGGAGGATTGGCGAAGTGTAGGTACAGGGTTCTGGACCGGGAGGGTCTGTTGCTTGAGTAAGATTTTCGCATGGCAATTAGTGGTGGGCTATGAAGTTTCCCACTTTGTTTTAGATATCCTTGGTAAAAAGCTTTCTGTCCTTTTTTTTGGGGGGGGGGGAATGTTATATAAGTTGGTTTCAACTAATGTTTCTATACCCCAGTACAATAATACGCTCATCACTCGGTGGACGACAACTAGCTATGGAATTTCAAAGATTCAGAATGCACATAACATGACTATATATAAAGATCTATAGTATATCATAGTGTGTATGATTGATTGTTAATATATCCCTACGGCAGCCAAAATACCGTATGATACTGTACATTATGCCATCGCACTGCACAAAAACATCATTGATATTGAGCGTGGGGAGGCAGGTGGGCGGGCGGGCCAGACTTGGCCTTCAGGTGGTCATATATGACCAATAAGGCAGCTCCGGCGAGATCCGCGACGATTATACTAATTTTCTTAGAATGTGCCTCCAAGCATTCTAAACAATATGAGATGACCGAATTAGTAAGTGGTATCCTTGAGAGAATCTGAATATGTTAAAACAGACCTCTGATTGCAATGACAAGAGCCATGATAAATGGCGGTAGACTTTTTAAGATAAAATTAGGAAAGCGTGTATAGGGGGTTTCCAAGTTAAGGCTTCGAACGCGAGAGGATGAGCTTCTCAAAATAACTCTTCGAAACCAAGAGTAGTAACTTTTCGAGATAAAACAAGCAAACTAAGGGAGGGGCTTGTCAATAAATCACTTTGAAAGACAGGGCAGCCAATGACTATTGTGTGAATGCAGAGGGAAAGATCTCTTTTATTTATATCCCTATTATATGCCTTTTGACGATCCGTAACTATATACGATAGATAAATATATAGAGTGCAGTTTAGATAGAAGAAAAGTAGTGTAGAATAGGGCAAGAATTCCTAAGGCGGCTGTGAGCAATTATGTGAATACCGTACCGTCCTGCATCTATGATAGGGGGCCTGTTACCATAAATTATATTCCTTCACGAATAGTATGATACCATACTTATCAGATATCCACTAACCACCCTACGGTAGACATGTATGGAGAGCGTGGGGAACCCAACAAACAAACCCTCCATATTACTCATCATCCCCACCATCCTCACGACCAATCCGATAGCAATAACATAGCAGTGGGAAAACCACCAAAGATATCCATCCAGACGCTGCGGGACTCTCCCAGTAGAAGCTACATTAACACCGCCAAATGGCCAACACCCAAATAGTACACTTCACGAGATCGATGGATGCTTGTTGAAAGCCTACTCAGCAATAACAGAGCTCTTTTATATGATAAGCATGTATTGAGGGAAAGCAAGAGAGAGTCTTTCAATTCCCATACCGGGACAACCTCATCCAAGCTGAAAGAGGAGGGACCAAAGTGCCCAGCCACCGTGCAGTTTCATCTGCTAGTGAATTAGAGGAGTGGCGGAGGAGATGTGGAATGGAGGGGGTTTTGTTTTTTGTGACGGTAGAATATCAGCTAGGTTGGAAGTAATGCGGCGCTGACGATAGGCTTCTATGTGAATCAAGTTACCAGTATCGTAGTGCCTGTATACTGTAGACGTGCCGCATGCAATCCGGATACCCACCACTCCAGAAGGCTTGTGCAGAAGGTGAATCGAATAGTAGAAGGATCTGTAACTGTGATATTTACTCGCATCCCCCTGCGAATAGACAAACCAGCTCGCCCGCTTAGCATTCGCGCTCATTTGGGAAAGCATCCATAATCACACATATGAAATCTGTATTCCGAAGTCCTGCATGACCACTCGGCTACCATGGGAAGGCACTGTATCTGTTGCCAGCCACCCCAGCCGTGTCCTGTGCCCGGCCGTGATTCACGATATTCACAGAAGTTTTCTTTGTACTTCCCCTATCTACTGTCCATCAAGTCCTTGATCTCACCCTCCCCCCGCTCCGACCCTTCAAATGCAATTACTCAGATGTACTGTTGTTGGAGGTCACTGGAGAAAGAGAGAATGAAGCCTGATTGACGACTCTAGGTTGCCTTTTTTCATCCACAACTCGAGAAAATGTAGAAATGCAGAAGAAAAAAATCAAAGAAAGCCAAGGTTGACCTCATTGGAAAAGGCTAGGAAAGAAGGAAGGCGGGGGAGAAGACGAAGAACGATAAGTGATGAGAGAAGGAATACCATAGGCATGGTTGTGAGGTCAGGCATGAATGGTGAAGAGATGAGAAAAGTCGGTGCGTCAAAGTCCAACGACGAAAGGAGCAGTGAAGAGAAAGACCAGCAGCGGAGAACCCAATTGCGAAATAAGACTATACTAATCGAGGAACAAGATTACTGGTCTATACAGCGAATAAATGACAAATCCAACAAGTTCCGGATATGCCGATATGTGAATCCCCATAGTACCCCACTCCACACTCTTCCCAGTTCTGCACAAGCCTATTCAGCAAGATCACAAAACATCACGGGAGAGAGGCAAACTCCTATTTGCCAAGTCACTCTCATGAAGATACTGCATCAGGTGGACGGCGTGAGGCTCGTTTTGGTTGAACACGGGCTTGTGTGGAAAAAGCTTCAGGAGAGAGAAACCCCACGCTAACATCCTACCCCCTAGTGGAACATCACCAAAGTTGCTATCTCAAGCAAGCCAGCCTCACCCTCAACACCACTTCCCCGCGCGCTCTTCCAGAGCACTAGTACCACTAGCATACCAATATGCATCCCCCGCCCTCACAATTGCTGGACGGGTGATAGAAGTGACGGTGGTTGAGTTCTGTGTCTATCAGCGAGAGGATGGATGGGAGGAAAGGTGTGGGATGGAAGCGTTTCGTGATGGAAAATATCATAGTAGATTCGGGAATAGTGGGGTGGTGGTACCTTTCCATCAACGACTACTCGACTTTTTTGAACAATACTGTTTCTCCCATCGACCCTTGAATCACCATCAATGTTGAAGAAAAACAAGTAGAGAAATAGGAGTATTCGAGTATAAAAGAATGGTAGTAGATGGATCGATCAGTTTGGGATAGGCAATTCACTTGGACAGAATAAAATGGTTCGAAGTTTGCATGATCATTTCTAACTAGCTCACCAGGTCCCTTTTCATAAGACTTGCCTCTTCCTATGCCGTGCCTGTGTGGGTGAAAAGTTTTCACCTCCATCAAGGGGGAAAAAAATTTTCCCTCAATGAAACGAATGAAACGAGAAGGAAACCTGAAGGAAACAAGAAAGAAATTTCCAGCTGCAGGGGGATAAGGGATCAAACAGCGGAAAGATGAAATGAATGGAGGTATCATACGCAGGGGACAATATTCCAACAAATGTCTGCTACGAACAACACTTTTTAGAGCTAGGTAAATAATTTACAAAAATTGGGAAGCCCCATATATACACCCCACCCAACCAACGGCCTCCACTCCGGATATGAAAATATGGTTACGTCACGACCGCAAAACTGCGATTGCACCCCCCTTCGTCGCCTCCTACTCCTTTTTCCACATTTGCATCTCCAGTTGCTTCCTTTCCCTCCTACTTCTATGCATCCTAAACACTTCTTCGTGCCTCTCCCTGGCCTCACTCTCCACCATTGCCTTCTCGTGAAACCTCCTTTCCTTCTCCTTGTACGCCAGAGCCATTTCAGCGTGCCTCTCCCTGGATTCCCGCTTCTTCTCAAGCCTGGCGGCCTTCTTCTCCTCCTTCGTCAGCTTCTTCTGAGCCTCCGGGAACTAGATCGTCTTATCCTTGACAATAGCCCTCACTCCATCACCATGGGGGTCTTTGATGGCAATCAACTTTGACTTGGTCTTGTTTTTGTCAACGCCAATCTTCATCTTCCGCCTTGAGAGTGTTTTTTGCTCCAAGCGCCCAGAGATCTCCCCACCTGCCAGAGATCTTCCTCGCCTCTCTCTGTACTCTAATGTTCCGAGGCTTTTGGGAATAACCCAGCGTTCGATGGAGCCTGTCGGAGTGCATACGTCGAGTATGACGTGCCTGTGACATTTGATGGGTCGGAGGATTATTCGTGGGAGGGATATACTATAATTGCGGAGTTGTGGCATGGTGTACTGTACAGGCTTTGAAGTGGCCTACCGGGTTCGCCGTCGACAGGGATTATGCCAAAGTCGTCCATTGTTGGGTTGATCAGGCTTGTTTTTTGTGTGAGTGAGGTGGTCCACGCTATGATGGAAGGTGACGTATGAGTACTCGAGGTCCTCGCGGTTTTTGGATGACTCCCACATGAGCTTCTGCAGATAGCCAGGGCTCTCATCGCACTGTGAGAAACCGCAGTAGTCTTTGCAGCGGGTGCCGTCCGTAGGGCCGGAGACAAACATCGGGCATTGTTCTTGGTTCATACAAAGAGCGATTATAGCTTCGGTCCCCTTTTCGATAGGGGATTGAAAAGCTTCCCCGACATCCTTGATGTAGCCCTGTCGTATGGTGGAGCAGGTGCTGGCGATGGTCTCAATGCCCATTGGCGTGCCTTTTTCGATTATCGAAAGGACGCCACCATTCAGATTCAGGTGTGACCAGAGCTGTTCACTGGCTTGGCGGCGGTAAAGTGACTTCACTATTGGGAGGATCCTGTTTGTATTATAGCAATGATCAGATCGCAGAGTTTTCTTGGCTAAGCCCTTCTTCTTTCAGAATATCCCTTGTTGCCTGATAAATGCCCTCCCAACTCCTAGATCTCCATGGGAAAACAAGACTACAAGACCACTTTCTTAGCCACTCCGGTTGTGCCCACCTCTGAATTCTTCAATTTGAATGTGCTATTCTCCCCCCTTGTTGATGCCACGCTCTCGAATATCCCAATGCCGTAGATCGAGGTCCAGGGGCGATAGTCAGGTCATAGTCAGGCACAGTTCCTTGGCAGTAGTGCACCGGTAGTTTGAAGCCTTGTCATACTCATTCGTCTGAAGGCGGTTGGCGCTATGATTAGTGAGATATCGAGACATTCTCTACTCGCCACTACGTGGGCAATTGTGGCTAGTTTTTTTTTTTAAATTATTCTCAGTTAAGCAATTTCTAGGACACAGTCAGAAAAGAGTCCAAAATAGGCCTGGTTTTGGCTATAAAGGGTTAAGTGAAGGTGTTTTACCGCGAATTTGAGACCGATTACAAAGAAAACGCTTGGTTCAACCTACTGGGAGCAGGCGCATAAAACCAGTTAATGCGGTATTACAGTGCCCAGGGTACTGCAGGGTAGCGCTGTGGGGCACTGCCGTGATGAGGTGTTGAGGGGAGAGTCCTTCCTTGTTCATGCTATCGGTGTGGTGTTGCTAGTGGGTGTCCTACGGTACTCAGGACCAAGACCTATTGCCCACCGCATGCAAGTTGTCAACGCAATTGGCTGTGATGTACAGTACCCGCATAGCGGTAGTATGACACCTGGCAGGCTCTGATCTAGTTCGTCGAGAGTACGTATGCCGAATACGAGGTGTGCAATTGGATACCGGTCTCGGTAGCCGAAGGAGGGCACCACAACTGCGCGCCCCCCGCGAAAAACACCTGTTGAACTCTAGTATATATACCACCCTACTCGAGTATTCTCCTCTCCTCTTTTCCCTCGCTCCCAGTGTTCCCAACGGGCCAGGTAGGCCAGGCTGAACCGAAGCCGGGCCCGGCCCGCCACAACCACGGGGGATTTAGCCCGGCCGGAGCTGATAGGCCGGCCCAGCCTATAGCCCAACCTATATGGCCTAGCCAAGCCGGGCCTAGCCTATGAATACGGGCCTGCAACCCCCTCAGATCCTTGGTTTCCGCTCGGCTCATCCCCCATTCCACTAAACTAGTCCGAGTTACTCCCGTGAGAACCGTAAGTTACATAGTCCCTACACAAATTCCACGCGCTGGTGTTAACAGAATAGAACGAGTATCAGTAATATCACTAATAGTATCAGGCACTGATCCTACGTGCGGGTAGTGATATGGATTTGCTCGTGGTTGATGAAAACCCCCGAGGTCTAATAGGACTTGGTCAACCATAGCGGGCGCACTCACTGATGCATTCCTGCCGAAGAAACTGAATCGGAAGGAGGGATTGTGAGATAGGACTGCGTTTGAGAATCTGGAGGTATATTTCCTGGACTTCTTTGAGCTGGTTGTGGGACGGTAAAGTTATGAGGAATCGAGCCACTCTTAAAACAATCAGCTCTAAAAATCCCACTTGCAGGCCTGATAGGCTTCGGCAGGCCGGTTGAGTTCGGCCTATATCCGCCTAGGCTCATCGTCAGAGCGGCCTGCCTTGGCCCAGCCTACGGCCTATAGGCCGGCCTATCACTGGCCTAGCCCGTTGGGAACACTGCTCACTCCTACAAACACATCCACCCGACCTCATTATCCTATTCCCTTTGTGGCTCTCCTTTACATGACTACCGGGAGATTTATTTTTCGAACCAGGGCAGGTGCCTGGATACGTGCCTTCCGCCCCCCTGTTCACTATCGGATGCCTCATCGGATGCCTTATCAATCAATTGCAAACTCTGGTACCCCCGTGAGTAATGCTCGGGTGGTACTTAATCCTCCCCATCATTCATGATTCAACTGACGATTACTGTGATAGTGGGACCGCATTTCTGCAATAGATCTGCACCTTACAAATCTGACAAAAGTTTCTTTCCTCCATGTTTGGTCCAGTCCACAGCCTGCTTACTCTGGTGATAGGAGGTTAGAGAACCTGGCACCACAGTTAGAGACCTCAGTACCAGAGTTGCCGTAGGCTTGGCCAAGATTGATGGAAAGTTTACCCTTGTGGAGAGTAAACTGTCCGGCCTCCAGTGGCAAATTGGATTGATCGGAACAGGGTTAGGTGGCTTTATCACTGTAAGTTATCCGTAGTTTCAAATTCTCACTTTCTAACAATAGCTTATAGCTTGGCGACTACCTTGGGAAAGAGATTACCGTATTTCTCGAGATATGGTTTCGTGGTATATGGTTGAAGAAGGGAAGAATGTTAACCATGTGGCATAGGAAAATGCAACAGTGACTCTGTAGCAACAACTATGGCTGTATAACAAGGTTGCCAAGCCCACCCATGATGGACTATGGATAGTTATTAGGGACTTTGTGAGAAGACTCTGGATGTGGGTCAAACTTGAACAGAGTTCTGGGCCAATGAGATCGCTAGAATTTGACTCTAGATGCAAAATCGCAAAGTCACTATTAAGGATGAAATGCATAAAAGGAGCCATGATAATATTATTATTAATTTAATGCTAGCTGACTGCCTTTGCCACTTTTGCTTGTTGATTCTCACCGTCATGAATTTATTAACAAATATTGCTATATGTGTTGTGTCACTTGTATTATTTTTACTGTTATCCATATTAGCCCATTCATATTATCTCCATTTTACGTTCTATATCAGCAGATTAGTCATCATTTGATGTTGCATTTGAATGCCAAGACTCTGAATCTTACACCACAATCTTGAATGTTTAAATTCAGTATACCATTCCTTCTGCCTGCTTTCGTGGAGTAAGAAAACGGTACTTTTTTTCTGCTCCATTTGGTCTATATTTCTACGGTTTCTTTATATTAATTGGAATACTATTGGGTGTGTTATATTACAACGAATCGATCTCAGCTTTCACAAACTCCTCTTAGTCCATCCCTTCCCAACATGGTCCGTTTCTCAGGAGTTCTAAATGACCCACGTTCTACTATATGACTTATCAGAAAGTGATGCCCTCTCCGTGCTCTACTCCTCAAGAGGTAATCCTATCAATCCTAAACCCAATTTCAGGCAACGATTATGTAAAGATGACTTACTGTATTGGTATCTCAGGCTTGTACTACTTAATGGTTTTCCACATCATTCTAGCATAATTTTCGAGATCCTGTCTAGTAAAAATGATATCGCCTTCACCCTCGTGAGGACCTGGCGGGCGAAGGAAGAGTTTAGAAAAGTCGAACCTTAAGGGAGCTCCAGTAACAACAGGTGCTAGGGCGGCGGATGGAGGAGCAACGGGTGCTGGAACCGGGAGGGGAATAACAGGTGCTGGAATTGGTGCAGGACCAGCGGGTGCGGGAATAACGGGTGCTTGGACAGGTGGTGGAATAACGGGTGCTGGAACCGAGAGGGGAATAACGGGTGCTTGAACAGGTGCGGCGATAGCAGGTACCGGAACAACGGGTCCAACGATGTTGACCAGGCGGGTTCTTTTTGGTCTGGTCGCAGGGGGATTGGGGTGGGCGAGGGTAGCCGGGCACTGCACGGTGGCCATTTCCCATTGCTCTAGAGTGATTCTTCGGGCCTGTTTGTTGACAGAAATGAGGAGAACAATTCCTACCTCTCCCGCAGAATTTTCCAGCCACCAGTGACCATCGACCCTCAATCGTTTAACGGATTCTGAAACTCCGCACTCGAAGACAAGGGTGGGCCAATGAGTATCGTGAGGGCGAAGTGTGACAGGTTTGAATGCTGAATCTGCTTCTTTTCGGCTTGCTACTCCTTCTAGCCTGCCGCCACCTATGTCAAAAAGCTCGACATCCTCTATCCCCATGGCAATCGCTTTGCGGATCAACATTCTCGCAAACATCCGGTGGGATACTTCATGAAGTATACCCGGCATGATTTTAACAACCAATACCTGGTCCTCATTGAAGTACATACACCGGAGTCCTTTGTGGTAGGTGTTTCGAAGACGGTCGATCGCCATCAGGTCGTGCTGCGTCACCGAGGAAAAGACCACATACTGACCAGCCTTATCCAAACGCAATTTGTCGGCTTGCGACTCAACCGCCTGCGCGAATGCATCGAGCCCACAATATCCCTGGTATCCTATCTCTTCCAACCAGTGTTCGCAAGCGGCCAGTCCGGCCAGACTTGAGGCCCAGGGCGGCCGGCCTGGGCTTCTTTGGGGACCGGCCGGGCCGGACTGTAGGCCATAGTCCGGCTTTACTGGCATATCTGACCGGGCCTGACCGGACTGTAGATATCTGCAGCCTTTCAGATATCTGTGGGCATCTTCAGATATCTGCGGGCATCTTCAGATATCTGCAGGCATCTTCAGGTATCTGCAGGCATCTTCAGGTATCTGCAGGCATCTTCAGATACCCGCAGGCACCTCCAGGCATCCGCGGGCACCTCCAGACACCAGCGGCGCACAGACGCAATATTTAGTGGTCAGGTAGCATATGCCAAAAGCCTACCGGTGCCCCCAGGCATCCATGTGGCCTATAGGCTTTACCAAAGCCTGGCCTACATGGCCTACAAAGCCCAGGTCAGTTTCACTTTGACCTGGCCGGGCCGGACTGTGCATCTGCAGGCTATCTGCAGGCCGGCCTGGCCGCCTGCGAACGCTGCTTCCAACCCCTCGTGAAGGTAATAATCCTTGCCCCATCGAGATGGACCCTCTGGGGTTTGCGTGGCGGGCGGAGTCGGGCAGACACCTCCTTGCTGAACTGGGACCGCAGTCATTCTTTCTTAAGCTTGCCGGTAGGTATAGAACTGAGGGGGTAGCGGACGCAGCCATGACGGTAGGGCGGATCGATCTGGTTTAGTATTTGTAGAGACATGATGCGGGTTTGCCAAAGAAACCGTGGACAAATACCAAGATTGGTTGAAATTAGTTACTTGGCAACCTCGTTTCGTGGTGTAGTTGGTTGTACGAGTACTATACAGTACACCGCGAAACCACATAAAAGAAAACACTGTTTGTCCACCATTAAGCCTAAAATGGCTATCCTCGGGGGGTGTCGAGTATCTTACTGTAACTCACGCAAAGTGAGTTACTGATGAAGCCAGATACAGTAATGGTAACCAAAACTTACTCATGCAATTGCTGGAATATTACATTACCGAAACATACCTGTGCCCGCAAAGTGTTTGCTTTCTTCTCTTAGTTTCTCACAGCTATTTCTGCAAAAAAAAAAAAAAAAAGAACCCAAATCCGAAAAGTGCTTAAATTCTGGGAACAGAGTAATGTGATTTGGATGCATGAGAAGGATAATGGAGAGATAGACTATGCATTACAACTAGAACTACAGTAAAGCTATATCTCAGACACTGGCACAAACAATCCATGAAATGATTAGAGCAATACATGGTAACTTTGGGGCAGTAGGAGATAGGTAAAAGACAAAGCAGGTAACTAAAAGAAGTGCAGTCGAATTACGAGCAGGCTCCTGGATACCTAAAAGCATGGGAGTTGAAGCAAGAAACAAAGAAGAAAAACTCAACAACTATGATAGTAAAAGAAACAAAGAACAGGGAATCCTCTTCCCAGGAAGCAAGGGTCCAGGGTGAGGCAAACCAAATTATCACCTCAAACAACCTCGGTCAGGCCCTTCCCTCCATTGCTTCAGGCAACATTAAAACATTCAACAAGGATGGAATAATCCACCATCCATTTCTCCTCATTCTCACCCATACTCAGGCTGTTAAATAGTAACTCCATCTTCTCACTCAATGTGAATGTTCCATTAAAGGAGATCATTCTCCAACTATCACCCATAGTGATGAAGCCATAAACTGTCCCGCCACCATTAGAATCCTGCATATCCTTCAGGGAGAGAAACCACTGCTTTATTGCTTCCCTGAGAGTGACCTTCTTTGCCTCAACAACCAAAACATATTTCTTGTCGTTGTAAGATATGTGGTCCATCATCATGAATTCCTCCATCCCACTAGTACTAGAATCAATCAAGGTAATTTCCTTCTCTCGCACTAGGTGTAGCTCCTGCTTGGTCTCATCTTTGAACCCAGCAATAATGGAATAGATTGTAAAGACCACAATGTCATTGATGTTAGCCTCTTTAAAGTCCTCATTGGCCTCAATTAGGTATCCCCCAACTTTTATGTAATTTACCAAGTCTTGATAAATTTTCCTCTTCAACTTCAATACGATGTCCAGTATTAATATGGCATGCTTCCCTTCTAGCATCCACTTGACCAGAATTCCAGGTAGGTCTAATGCAAGACCCAACCGGTTCTCAGCCTTGGAGATTGTCATTTCTGAATAGGAAGTTGTTCACTTGAGCTTTCTCCTGTTCTTATGAGTCTCCCTGTCCACCTTGGTATTCAGAACTTCTACCCAGCCATTAGTAACTAATTAGCCCTAATGCAATACCAAAAGTTAACTATTCCATTAAACCTACCAGTCAAGTTCGCTTCCCAAATTTTCACCCTAGAATCTTGAGCGGTAGCCTCGCGCTTGTCTTTTTTCCTATCTGCCCTGTTGTGAATCATTGTCCAGAAGGTCCCTGCCCACCAATCAATGACCCATTAGCATGTGTGCTGACAACCCAATATATAGACATCCTCCAACTTACTGGTAAACTGTTTAGGTTGTTTGTTGTGATAGATTTTGTGTATGTAGTTGTCTTGCACAATAGAGGAGCAGATTGAGTTCAGGGAGAAGAAAGGTTTGGATGTGCGTGTATACTGGTTTTTACATTAACCCTAATCACTTACAGGCAGAAGTGGGCCAGGAGGGAAGTACCTCAATCCCCTCTTGGGCGATTCTCCGGGCTTCTCCAAAACCGATCGTGAATGAATGCACGAGAGTTCCACCGTGAAGGCCATGTTCGTGACCCCCGTCAGAGATGAGTGGGTCAATCCTGACTTTTAGTCGGCAGCGGATATAACAGGTCCCGATACGCTTCGGTCCATAAACTTTGGTACCGAAGATCCCCATCCAGTCGACGTTCCACTTACCAACTTCGACGGGACTCTTGCCCAAGGCCTGCATGCCACTGGCATGGAAGAAGACACCCTGTTTCGGATACTGCCTCCCGATCCCCCCTATCTGCTGGATGACCCTGATCTCATTATTAACCGTCATAATGGAAACTAGTGCTGTGTTCGGGCAGATCTCCTTCTCCAAATGCTCCGAATTGATCAAACTGCTGTTCTCAACGGAAAGATGCGTGACACTGTACCCCTCATGCAAATGTCAGCACAAATCCAACACACGCTTGTCCCCTGTCTGCAATGCGATGATATACTTCTTAGACTTGTAAAACCTCGCCAGATACTTGATCGACATATCATTCGACCCCACGGCTCCAGAGGTGAATGTGATCTCCTTTGGATGGGCTCCGTTGAGCTTTGAAATATGCTCACGTGCAATATCGATCACCTTCTTTGTTTCCCAGCCATAGGCATGTGTGCGTGAATGAGGATTTCCATAGAGACCGGTACAAATAGAAAGTATACCATCGAGCACGCAAGGGTCAGTAGGAGTTGCAGCTTGCATGTCAAGATAGATTGGTTGCGATCCCTGGGCCATTATTGTGGTTTGCTCGAGAGTACCTATTCGCCAGGGACGTTAGTTCCCCAATCGCTGCATGAGAAATACAAAACGGAAGGGAAAAGGTGACCCACTGGTAGAAGGGGACATCATCACGTCCACCATTAGACCATTCCCAACACTAACCTCTGCGGGCTTGAGTCTAGTTTTATTCATAAAATCACTGGCATCAACTCGTCGATTCTCAACATCCACTTTTACAGCTGCCTCCCCATCCTTCCCGCTTGAAGATATGAATGTGCGGTGCAGTTGTGCTGTCAATCCCTTCTGTAGGGTTGCGGCAGGGCTGTGTAAAGCACGAGAAAAGCTCGCAACGTATCGAACAACCTTGGTGACCATCACCATGACGCAAGAGTTAAAAGATTGTAAAAACCTCCTGCAGGGATGTGGCTATCAGATGGCAGAGGCGGAAAGGTAGATGTCTGGGAAGAGTTAAAAATTTCGGGTGTGAGGATGTTTGGAGCTCAGGAGGTGGGGGCGAAAATAATTTATTCTGAATGGTTGGATGGGTGGGGGCTCATAAAAATACCAGGTGAATGAAACGGGGTGAAAGGCCTTAGCAACGACTTTTTTTTGCTTGGAGGAGAGATGCTGTGCAACAGGCTCGAAACCCGGAACTGTGCAAAGTGTAAATGTTCAGCTGGAATCCAGTAAGTTACCAGTGTTCAGCAATGAGGAGATTAGAAAAGAATTATGATATGAGTCCAGGGCAGTCACCGGTGACACGATAATTTTCCAGAAGGGTGGAAGCTTCACGCAAGTGCTCCCGATCAGTTGGTCCTTACAAAGCAAGATACGGATAGGCACCCAGGAATATTTTTTCCTACAAGACAGGGATTATTCCGCGAGTTAACCCAAACCAACCGTGCAAAAACTAGGTTCCCGGGTGCCTGTATCATACCTGGATGGTGGAGAAAAGTCACAATAAAAATCTCACCACGGTTGTTTACAAGTGAGCGTAAACAGGTGCGGTGGGTTATGCATGGGAGTAGGACTTGGCGTGGCACCCAGTTTCGTAGTGCAGTTGTATTCTACACCACGTTACGAGTGACAAACATCCACTATTCGTGCGGGCTGGGCTGCACACCCCCCCTCCCAGGACTGGTGCTGTACTTTTTCTCACCCCCGGAAATCCAGTACGTTCCCCAGACCCGAAAGGCAATCTCGTAAGTTAGAGCCCAACAGAAAGTATAGACGAGATCCGAACCTTGGTGTTAGAGGCACTAGAGCAGGTTGAGAAAAATTACAGTGGACCATTCCTACTGCCTAGAATAACATTAAGGCCGGGAAGGGGTTCGGAAGCTGACGGATAGTCCTCCATTCATCACATTCATTCAGCAATGGATTCGGATGCCCTACGGGAGGGGAAAGTATCTATTACCAGCACCACCCCTTCCCTGCGTTGATAACTATATTCATCAAGATCATAAAACATCACTCGATAAACACCTGTTGTCAAAGCCACATATCGCAAAGACCCTGGGCCGGCTCTGGCTGGGTGGACGACAGTGGGCTCGTGTCGACCAAGCGCAGGAATATATGGAAAACCTGTCAAATTTAATAATATTATAGAATACTCCAAAGGAGAGAACCAGCGGAAGATTGCCAAAGTCACCATCTCCAGCCGTCCCCACCGTCGACAGCACTCGCTCACGCACTCCCCCTGAGCACTAGTACCACCAACACCCCGGCATACGCCCCCCCGTTCTCACAACTGCTGGGCAGGTGATGGAAGAGGTTAGTGGATTCGGGAATGGTGGGGTGGTGGTACCCTCACCAACAATCACTCGACCTTTTCGAATAATATCACCAATAGTTGCTGCGGATAACGCTTTTTGGAGCTAGGTAAATAATTTACAAAAGTGAGAAACCCCATATATACACCTAACTAACCGGCGGCCTACGCTCTAGATATGAAAATATGGTTACATTGCGAGTGCAAAACTGCGATTGCACCCCCCCCCCTCTTAGCCTCCTACTCCTTTTTCCGTGTTTGCACCCCCGGCTGCATCATTCCCGTCCTCCCTCTACACATCCTAATCGTTTCTTCGAGAATCTCCCCGGTCCCATTCCCCGGTCCCATTCCCCGCCATTGCCTTCTCCTGCAGCCCCCTTTCCTTCTTCTCCTTGTGCGCCCTAACCACTTCGAGATTCCTCTCCCACCCCTCTTCCTCTAAAGCCTTGCGGCCTTCTTAGCCTCTAGGAAGGTGGTCGTCTCACCTTTGACGATAACTCTCACCCCATCACTGTGGGGGTCCTTGATACCGACAAACTTTGACATAGTCTTCCTGCTGCCGACACCAATCTTTGTCTCGGCTTGTGCGAGCTTGCGCTCCAAGCGCCCAGAGATCACCCCACCTGCTATTCTTCGCCTCTCTGTACTCCAATTTCCCGAGGCTCTCGGGGCCAACCCAGTGTTCGATGGAGCCCGTCGGAGCGCATAAGTCGAGTAAAATCTGGGAGTCGCGTTTGAGATGTGGGAGTATGATGCGCGGGAGGGTTAAACTGTAATTGCCGAGTTATTGCATTGCGAACGGGTTCTGAATTGGCGCATCGGGTTCGCTGTCGAAGGGGGTTATGCCAAAGTCGTCTATTTTTGGGTTAATCTTGTTCTTCGTATCAGTGCGGTGGTCGATGCCACGACGGAAGGCGACATATGAGTACTCGAGATCTTCATAGGGGCTGTTTTTTTTTCTAGATGACTCATCCATAAGTCTCTGCAGATAGCTAGGGTGCTCATAGCGCTGCGAGAAGCAGCAGTAGTCTTTGCGGTTGGTGCCATCTGTGGGGCCAGAGGGGAACATGGGGCATTGTTCATGATTCTTGCAAGCGGGGGCGACTACAGCGCCGGGCTCCTTTCAGATAGAGGGGTTAGCGAAGCCACCGGCATTCTTGCAAGTGGGGGGGATTGAAAAGCCTCGCCAACGTCCTTGATGCAGTCCTCTAGGATGGTGGAGCGGGCGTAGGCGAAACCCTCGAAGCCCATTGGCATGCCTATTTCGATGATTGAAAGGACGCGGCCGTTCGAATTTAGGTGAGACCAGAGTTGTTCAATGGTTTGGCAGCGGAAAAACGACTTCCCTATGGGGAGGATTCTTTTTGTAGCAATGACCAGATCGTAGGGTTCTCTCGGCTAAGTCTTATTCTTCTCCACTAGGCCAGCGTATAGTGCAAGTTTCCAAAATAGATATCCGGTACTCGAGGAATAAACAGAGTATCGTCCAAGAGCCTCGACGACCACTGCCCGCAATCCACTCCTCTCCCTCACCACCCGCAGAGCCTTCCTACCGGGGCCAGATGGCGGCTTCCCGGTTCTCTCCGGAGGCTCATCCTTCCTTCTCTCCTCTTCCGCTTCGACAATACTCTGCCAAGCAAGTACCCGAGCGCCCCTGCCCCCCACGTCGAGCACATTCTTAATGCCCTGCTCCCCCCCATCCCGGCCGAGCACCCAATCGCCGCCCAACCGTTTCCGATGCTCGGTCAACGAACTCAAGCACTGCGCGTACAGCCCCGGCATCACCGTAGTGAAAAACACGTCGGCATCGATACCCGACATTGGAATGTTAGTCGGGTTCAAGGGAATAGCCAGCTAGCACTTATTCCGCTTCTTCGAGTAGATGGGCGAGAATTGGAAGTGTGGACCGCCGAGAGCCCTATGCGTCGAGTATCTCCGGCCGTAAGGTTTAAGTCATCATTGCACTTGCCGACGTCGACAGGAATGCCCACGGACTGCGCACCATGGGAGCAGAAGAATACTGCGTTCTTTCGACCCAGTTTCTCGATCTCCTCCATCTGCTGCATGACCCCAATCTCGTTGTTGGCCGTCATAATTGGGATTGGTGCTGTGTCCGGGGGGGTCACCTTCTCCGAATGTTCCCGATTGATCAAACCGTTGTTCTTGATGGGGAGACACCTGTAATGATGCTCCTCGTCTTGCGAATGTTTGCACGAATCCAACACACACATGTGCTCCGTCTGCGATCTGATGATATGCTTGTTAGGCTTGTAAATCATTACCACACACTTGATCAAAAAATTGTTTGACTCTGTGGCTTCAGCGGTGATTATGATCTCCTTCAGATGGGCTCCAATGAGCTTTGCACACTGCTGACGTGCAACATCAATCGCCTTCGTTGTTTCCCAGTCATAGGTGTGTGTACATGAATGGGGATTTCCGTATACACCGGGATAAACTGAAAGTATAGCATCGAGCACGCGAGGGACCTTAGAAGTTGTAGCTTGCATGTCAAGACAGATTGGTCGAGATCCCGCATCTATTATTGTGGTTTGCTTGAGAATACCTATTTGCCATTGCCGTTAGTTTCCCAACCGTCCCCGGAGAAATACGAAACGGAAGGCAGAGAGTGAGGTACGGGTAGAAGGGGACATCATCATACCTGCCGTCAGACTATTCCTAACCTCCTTCCCACTTGAAGATACAAATCTGCGGTACAGCTGGGCTGTCAATCCCCTCTGTGGCATTAGGGCGGGGCTGGGTGAAGCGCGGGGGAGGCTCGCGGTGCGTTGAACAAACTTGGCGGCCATCATCATGGGGTAAGAGTTAAAAAATTGTGGAATGTCCTGCAGGGATGTACCTCTCAGATGGCAGCAGTGGAAAGGTAGTCTAAATGTCAGAGGAAGAGTTGAAAATTGGGGGGCGGCGGTGTAGATTTTTTGAGGTATGGCGGCGTTGGGGGGGCAAAAAAAAGGTTTGGATGGATGGCAGTATCACAGTAGTCTAACACCATGTGAATGAAGCAGGGTGGCAGGTCTTGGCAACGACTTTTTTGCTTGGGTGGAGAGATGCTGTGTGACAGCTTCGTTTTTTTGGAACTGGGGAAGTGTGAATGTTCAGCTGGAATCCAGTATCAGTATTCCGTGATGTGGAGATCTAGAAAATAATTATAATCCGCGGGACATGTTGTAGAGGGGTAAAATTATGAGAAACCCTTGTAAGGAGATCTCGGAAAATTTGGAGCGAGACAGGCGGTACTTGTAGGATACCGCAACCTGCTCTACTGTAAGTCACCGGAAATCAAGTTACCCGACTACCATTAACCCGGTGTGCCTCGCCTGCTTCAATGCCCTACGATAGGCGGGTGCTCATGGAATATCCTAATGCGGTTTCATGGTGTAGTTGGTATCTACACCATGTTGGATGTGGAAAAAATACCACTTGCCCTCCACTAAACCCGATCGGGTGAACCTTTGTTGGGGCTGGGTGGGGCACCCTGCCTGCCAGTCCAAAACCCCGATTTAGCAGAGTAGGTTAATAAAATTGCAAATACCAGTTGACAAGACTTACCAAGTTCAGCCTGCCCCAGCTATAACTCGTTGAAAAAATGCTATTCCTTCATAGGGTGTTTCTATTGTCTCCGATCAATGATGGTGGATTAGAGAGTTTATGCCGCCAGACCTATGTGGCAGTTACCACAAAAAGGACCTAGATGCTGGAAAGAGTTTTCGCATAGAATCCAGGTGACTTGGCGGCTGGGTTACAATAGCTGAGTACAATGTGAGGTGTCGATAGCTGGAGCGGAGAATGTGGAATCAATATTATTACATGACTATCATATTTTTCCTATTTTTTATTTCTCTGGCAGCTTCTTTGCATTTAGCTTCGCTTGGTATCCATAGAAATATGTTGGCGTTGTATATTTTTCATGTTCTCTAGAAACTTATTCTAGGTCTTTAAAACTGCCTTTTAGGCCTCGACCAGGTGCGATTGGGCACCCAGGTCTCTAAGCCTTTTAGGATAACATATATTAATGAAATTTACCGCCACCTAGGTCTGCATGCGCAAACTCTCTATTTAATAAAAAATTATGGCAAGCACGATTTCCTGTTTAGGTGTGGCTTAAGTCATACACAGTCAGCAAAAATGTCGGCAAAAATTTAGTCTGAAGCAGGGTAACCATCACTCAACAAAGCTCAATTTAAACATTCTTTTCTGTCGGTTCTGGCCTCAACCTGTACTTTACATTCTACTGGCAGAACACAGCTTTACTTGTGTTAAGACGTCTCAAAATGCTACTCCTCAGATGTCATTCCCCTTCCAGCTTGCGTTTCTCATTCACCACCCAGCGGATGGTAATGGTTAATCACATGTTTGCCTCAACTCTTGTAAGTTATCTGCAGCATTGGGAATCTGTCAATTTACTAATATGATATTGTGACTAAGGGCAACAACGGTACTACCCCTACTACAAACCAGTCAGAGACAACCGAGACCAAGTCCACCAAGACCAAGACAACCGAGACAACCTCCAACGGATCCAGGACAAAGGCAAGAGCGCCGCACCAACCAGAAACCGTACTAACACTTCTTCTAAAGGATTTGACCACTCTGGATAAGAAGGTTGATGACAGGTTTCGCCGTCAAGATAATTGGACAAAGTTTATTATGGCTATAGTTATTTTTACTATATGTTTTGTCTGCAAAAGGGTTATCTAATTGTCTTTTACTGACCTATCCGCTAGGTTGTTCTTAAATTTGCATACACCGATAATGAATTTGAGAGAAAAATGCAAGGAAACATCCACAAACTTGAAAATAGGGTGCAGGGGAACATCCACAAACTTGAAAAAAGGATGCAGAGGAACATCCACGAACTTGAACAAAGGATGCAGGAGAACATCAAGCAGGCAGTTTCGAGCTCAGAGTCTCGGATTTTGTTAGAGCTCGCGAGAATGGAGATGCGATTGATGAAGCCTGAGCCCCAGGCTGAGGCAGGCGCTAAGAAAAAATGATTTGCTTTCCCTTTGTGTTTGTTTTTAATATAGGGGCGGGTGGGTAGGCGAAATAGGGGGAGGGGCAATGCTAATGGAGGGGTGGGTGGGGGGGCAAAAAAAGAAAAAATTAGTATCACAAAATCAACTACTGTAAAATCTCGTGAAATCCAATATCTCCGGCTGCCCCTTATCCCCGGATTCTAAGTTAAAATCCCTTAAGAAGGATTAGTGTTTTCCTGATATGGTATAGCCTAACTCATCTGGCTTTGTTGGATCTCGTTAATCTTGCAAGCTTAATATCTTGAATTTAGCTAAACTACAGTAATATCAATGAATCTACACTATCGTGCTTAAATCCACAAGCTAAACCTATTGTGAGCTGTTGTCGTGATTTACATCCAGTTTTGTCACAGGTGTTAGGGGGTAGGTAACTCTGAGGTCAAGCGAGTATACACTAGGCCCTGTATTCTTCTGTCTCAGAGGTAGTCAAGAAGGCTCGTAAGGATAGAAGTAAAGTAGAACGAATATATTGATAAGATCTCTTCTCCGGTCGCTAATGATACTAAAAAGCTCGGGAGGCACCTCGATATTTATATCCCGCGTCTGGGTGGTCGCAGACTACTTCTAATCCCTTACTGACTATGTACCTGCCATACTAACAATTCAGTGTTCTTGGAGTGCAAACTCCATTTGACCCTGAAAACTAACTTCCCCGCTCTCTTCCTTAAGTGGAGTGATCAGCTCCATCAAAGGACTTATCAATGACTCTTCTAGGTGCATAGCTTAGAGTGCATGACAAAGATAACTGACTCACCTAGTGAGTTGTTATTAACCAATCGTAAGCTAGTCTCCAGATGACCCTAGTTTACGCGAGCAGAGGATGGTGCGGCTACTTCTCAGAATAGCACACCAAGACTTCCAGAGGCCGTAGCTTAATAACTAATCGACCAATCTGGTTCAACTAAGTCTTATCTTGTAGAGCGGAGCTCCTTCTATGTTATTCAGCGAAAACCCCTTGGTCGCATGCCTCGCATCTCCGCAGAGCGGGCTGCATAGATGCCTTATCGTTTCATACGATAATATGATATTGTCACGATAACTACGGCTGGGCCCGGAGTTGAACATGTGACCTTATGCATTTAGTCACGTGCCGCACCAATTGCGCTGTCTAAGTATAACAACAGGCCTGTGACGAATATCCTGGTAAGTTGAGGCATCAGCCCAGATAGGTTTAGCTTAGCGAGTTAACCAAGTTCCAAAACCAAGTTAATGAGATCCAACAAAGCAAAGTGGCTTGCCCTATACCATGTCGGGAGACTGCTAATCCTTCCTAAAAAATCCAACCCAGAAGCCGGAGATCACAGGGATAACAGAGATTGCGGATTTCAAGAGTTTTTACGGTATGATAAACCCTGTTCTACCATATACTAGCTGATCTTGGACCACCCATATACTCAAGTACGATAAACCTATCAGCCGCTGGTGGTAACCGTGCCAAGGTTGTCACTCTGCCACAACCCTGTCACAGTTATGATCATCATGAAAAACGAATTAGCTTTTAACACTCTTATATCTTTGCACAAAATGCTGTGCCATGGTGACGAAATATTCGGGTTGCGGTGGCACTGTTATTTCTTAGCTCATACTTTATATACGGACGTTGACTTTACTTTGTATTTGATTTCGTGGTGTAGTTGGTTATGCACCACATCACTGTCGGCAAAATAGCCTTCTCCCCTACTACACCCCAGTTGGCAAATCCCAAGCCCGCCAACTTTTCCCTTCCTACCGGTCTCCTCCCTGTGGGGCTACTGGTATATGTACATAATATTACTCGGGTATTACTCTTTGCAATATAAGACCTTATGCGTCCCCTGTTCATTGTCTCTACAGTTCGGTTTCGAATGCTCAAAACACCTTCTACAATCCATGTTGTTTAAACGTGATAGCAGCGTTTTATCTCAAAGGGTTTGGTGGACTACCGTAAGCTTGAATAATTATGCGTTGTACACGAGCACATGTAGTCTCCCTCCCGGAATTTCCTTCTCTGGAAATGGGGAGAAAACACAGCAAAAACACAGCCCTTTTCATCCCTCCGAGACCGGAAAAAGAACAAAAGTTTCTTGACCTTGCTGAGAGAGGAAAGCCAAACGACACAGCACACCATCCAATTATTCAAGGTTTTACGGTGTGGAACAAGATGGGAAGATGCATTCATCCGGGATGGTAGTCGCAGTGAACACCCGTGAGCCCAGTGGTAGTAATTTATGGATTTATGTTTGGAAGGAGGGCTGCGAGGAGGGTCCACCCATGGTAGTACTTGGAATGAAGTGTTTTGGTTCCTCGTCTTGTTTAACATCACACCTCCGGGCTCGCTTGGTTTCTGGTGAATTTACGGGCGAACACCGCTGGTAAACCCAGTTTTATTGAATATTGTGCTAGGAGTACTCTAGGTAGACTTCACCACGTGTGAACCCCCCGCTGCATTAAAGCGGCTAAACAGCTCAAACTCCATCCTCTCTCCAGCCTTTGGACCGCTCATGATCTCACCCATCATGTCCGTTCCGGGCGGGAAATCGTGCTCAAAACAAGGCTCCCCAGCTCCCTTCATATTCGTGAGCACTGCCTGGCGAAAATGCCAGCGGAGAAGCTGATCGACCGGTCGGAGTGGATTATGGAGGAACGTCTGATCAAGTTGGTGAGGGAGGTTAAATTGAAGGGATTCCTCTGCGAAGGAGACGATCTTGTAGTTATCCTACACAACCATTAGCCGCGAAGACTTGAAGATCTAGCCATCCATACATCGGGATTAATTGTCAAATAATAGGAATCAAAAAAATGATGCATTCTAGAATCGAGGCAGATCCCATTCTGTACAGAGTTGATCAATCCGTGGGAATCATTGGCGGGCGGAATGGTAATCCAACGGCCGTAGTTGTGGTCGTTCCAGTACCCCTCGTATGCCAGGGGAAAGATGTGAGCGGCTTCCAAGCCTATCCACCTGCCTGGCGCTGGTCGGTAACCGCTTAAAATGCAGCGTCCGTCTCGCGCACGTACTTCATTACGGAACGCGGCAACACGGGTTCCGGACTGCAACGAAACCGTACGAAGCAGCGGTACCTCGTTAGTGAGAGTAATGGTACCTATTCACAGTGAGTAGCGGCTAAAGATGGAAAGCACAGAAGAAAGCCACCCTGAGTGACAATATAGTAATTGCCCGGTTGAAGCTGTGCCTCATCCTTTTCAACCAACTGTCCGTGCTTGTTGTGTAGCTCGAAAGTGTCGCCAAACAAACAGAAAATCTCCAGCATGGCATAGAGATTGCGGTTTGTAATACCTGGTGTGGCCCAGAGGCCTCCGAGCACGGTATCACGATCGTTGGAAGCGTAAATGAAAGTATTGCGCCATGCGGAACGATCAGCAGACGACATGTTTGGCTATCTTGGTCTGTCAATGATGTCGTTCTAACTGGGGATGGGGGAGAAAAGAAGACATGCATTTACGGAAAAAAGAAGAAGAGAATGGAATGCTTTGTATTGACACGGAAGTCGAGGATCTGGTGGATCGGATGCAAGAAGGCAACAGAGAAAAGCAAACATACGAGTAAGTTACCGGTAGAGAAGCGTTGGGCGGCAACAGGGGATCAAGGCTTATATAAGCACCAAACCCTCAACCCTAGCCTGATCTAGCTTACAGGTATTCCCGCTATACCGGAATGTACGGCACACAGACTGATTGCTTCGGCGATTGGGGACTTTGCGATTTCGCATCCAGAGTCAAATTCTAGAGATTTGGTTGGTCCAGAGCCACATTTGCCTCACATCCAGAGTCTTTTGGCAAAGCCTCCGTTAGCACAACTTAAGTTACGTACAGTACGCCTAGCCGGTTGATATGAAATAAACGTGCTCAAGGCCAAGATAGATGTCTGGTTTCGTGGTGTAGTTGTATTCTACACCACGAAACTGCCCAAAAAATTGATCAAACACCCAACCTAAACCTAAATAGGGCGGTGATGAGTCAATCATTCATTGAACACCACCTTTGCGGTCGAAAAACAACCAACTTCTCACCACTAACCCCAGCTCAGAGACATTTCGTCAGGGCTGAGCTGCATAAGCAAGAACTCCTCCAACCTCTCAAGTTATCATGCTTTACTCGCACATTGCTCCAGGCGCCCATTTTCCCTTCCGGAACTGGAACCGCTCCAGCCTACCACACAAGTGGTCCCCAGTTCAAGCCCGGGCGAAACCAATTTATTTCCCCCTCTTGGGGCTAGTTATCACTTTTGCTCTCAATTAGATTCAATTTCTTTTCAGACATTTTTCCCATTACACCCCTTGTTTTAGCCAGGTTGGAATGTATCACAAGCCCAAACCCCCGACGGCTGCCCCTAAGGAAGGTCTAGAAGTGGGTCGCATGATATAGAAGGTAGGGTAAACAGATGGAGATATGGACGGGGAAGTGGGAAATGGAAAAGATAGAGGGAGTTAAGGGGGTGTTTGGCGTACCATGATTTGATTTCAAAATCAGATCTTGAGGATTTTAACTCAAATTATAACTTGTAAAAACAGGGTAGGATTAAGTATAACAGTTGTAATAATGTGTGTTAAATTGCCAAGACCTGATTTTGAAATCCACATCATGGTATGCCAAACACCCCCTAAGCACTTATCCTTCTAGGAGGTGAGCTTAGGGTTATTAGTACTGGTAGGTACGATGTACCACTGGGGGAGGGGCATGGGTTCAACTTGCGGGCGGAAGGGCACCAGCTGCCACACGCCCGCATGGTCGGCATGGAACAGAGTAGCCATGTGACGCAGAATTGACTAGCTTCCAGGTGGGACTACGCGAGTACATAACGGACCCTCGTATGATGGGCTATTTCACACGAGTGATTACTCATGACGGCTGGTACAACGGTCTCATGCTATCAGAGTAGCACTTTGAGAAGCAGGTAAAGTCTAATGTGAAAAGGCAAAGTATATCATATGGGTGTATAGTCCTTGGTGCCCTTCCACACTCTAGTATAAGGCATCCTATCATATGAATCCTTTAAATTCACCATTGAAGATTTCAACAGAATTCGCTCTCTAAACCATTTAAACAAGAGTAGGCTTAGCAGAGTAGGTTGAGAAGTAACGAATACCAGTTAATGAGATCCAGCAAGCTCGGGTTCCATGCTAGACTCTGTCGAGATAACACTATTCCTTCTTGGGGTTTTTGGTCTCTAATTGGGGGGATCTAAGGCCGCAATGGGCAATGGTGGATTTAAAGGACTAATATAATATGCCCATTTATTGGCCTGGCGATCACTACGCATTTTCAGTGTCCAACTTCGACTCGGCCACGAGAGTATATTCACTATCCAAAACTAAATTCTTCTAGATCTTGTGTAATGTATTGGACCGGGAAGCGGATCAGATATGGAAGTGAATCACTTTGTATGTGAATTTTACTTAATTCCAAGGCCGAAATTTCAACAAAACCGAACCTCTGGATCCAGCCCAAAACAGGCAATCCCAACACTATATGCTACCCAGGATACCTCCTACTCTGTCATTTCGCTTTCCCAGTGGTGGGCTTCTATTGAGACTTTTCAGATTTCTACTTTTTTTGGTGCATTTTGACCGATCCACTTCCCCGTCCAATCCGCTTCCCTATCTAATACGTAGGGTAGGGTGTCATAAAATTCTTCCACCATGACGAGCACTCGAGTACTTAGCAGCCACGTGTCTATCCACTGACTCACGTCTCCACTTGTGTTCTCTGTTTCCCTCTCTCCCCCGCTCATCATTTTCTCTCTCATCATTTTCTCTCCATCCTCCTTGTTCTCCCACATCCATCCTCCTAACAGCAACTTTTCATCAAATCTCCCTAACTTTTGCCGCGGTGCCAGACATTTTAATCTCCCTGCCCCGGTGGTTGAGCTTCAGGTACTCTATAAGCACGCGCAAATATCCCCTTCTACCATATCACACTGTCAGCAAAAGTACGGTAAGTCCTCATACCAACAGACATTTTGTTAGGTCAATTTTAGGGAATTTTTGATACTTACAAAGCAATATCATCTTGCAGATGTTGGCAGGACTCGTATATTGCGAGGTTCGAGGAAGTAGTAATGCCAAGGGAGACCGTGAAACGGTTGCTGAATGCTTGACAAAGGCAATCCCGACAATATCACCGGTTCAAGTCGGGTCGCCCAGCAGGCCTGAAATAGTTTATTCCAACGATTCCGGCCGCGGGATCCTAAATAGGCTACAGGAGATGGAGGAAAATATCACAAGTCTGCAGGAAAAGATCACAATAATGGGACCTCTTCAGGTGACCGCCATGGGGATCAGAAAGCGATTTTTCGCAACATCACGAAGGAGGGCACAGATGGAGGGAGTCGGCAGCGGGAAATCTATTCGAGAGGAAAACGATATTGCACACGGTAGCGACGCGGTTACCGATATCTGCCTCTTGAGAAATGGCTTGATAGAGTATCACCAAACCTTCACCTATTTGTACGGCTTGGACTGGAGAGCAGCAACGGAGCTGATTGGTAAGCTGATGAATTTTTTCTACATGCCCTAGTGTGTAATAATTTCGAACAGTATTATGGAGGGATAACTCTTGGGTTTTGTAGGTTCCACGAGCAGAGGTATGCTGGTAACAGGGGGTCTGGGCAGCATGCCTAGCTTGTGGAACCTGCAAAATTTAGGGGCTGTACCTCCGTATCCTATAGGCCATCCTCATATTGTTTCCGCAATGAACCGCCGTGCATGATAACCCCAGTTGAACTGGGCAAGACGACTTTGATTACCTAATTATATGGACGCGGACGGCCTCCTCCAATGATCTTGCTGCATTTGGTGCTGATGGGTTAGTGCGACAGTCGCCAAACGCAAGTTTCTCCGCCTAATAATAGGGAGGTTCTGCTATTTTTCTTAAGTTATACTTTAGTTTTTATTTTCGCGGGTGGAATGCTGAGTGAAAATACCCAATTTCTAAAGTACGGTTTTGCAGCAGGAGTTCCCTAATAAATATTACTTATCATAAGTAACAGGTCTTTGACCCTGAGTGGCTGCACCCATCCAACTCCCATTGTATCAACTCACTAGTCTGGTGTAAACAAAGTGCTTTAAGAAATTTTCTTTATTAAGAACATTTCTTAACTCTACTTTTGCTACTTGTCACTATGCTACACCCTCTTCTTACTAGTGGGGTCATAATCCCTGCCGTTGCCGTGGAGATAGTGAAAGTGTCTTAATTAAGAAAAATAGCAGAACCTCCCTAATGCCGGGCGGATCATAAGTGTTCTTGTTCTTGATATGGCGGCCCGTAGGCTTCCATGTCGCAGTAAGTGAATGAAAGGGCTTGCTTTTGCTTTTCTGTTTTCTGATGAGCTTATGAGATACTCTGGGTTTCCGAGATGCTGTTTTGCTGTTGTTTCACCCTACTAAGAATAGTGTTGTTTCTCTTGTGTCCGCAGACTTGACGATTATGCTTTGGGATTCTGAGGACAGTATTGTTTCTGTTGCGCCTGCAGACTTGGCGATTATGGGTTGGACGGCGATGGGGGTACTCGTACGTTTTTGTTGTTCGGTACCATCAGGTGTTGAGAAAGCCGAACAGGGATAGTCTTTTCCAATCCCCCTTTAGAGGATTGGACAATCGCAGAGTTGAAGGTGTTTTTTTATGGTCTCTGAAGTATTTGCTCGAAAGCCGTTACGGGAGCGGAATAGCTTTCTTGGTGCTTGTTGGGTGAGTTCAGTGAAGGAGGGCTGATTGTGGGGTAAGCCTTGGCTAGCAACTACTGTACTAGCCTCACACTATACTCAATATTTATCTAGTGCTTCCCCAGCCCCGGTTCGACTTTCACCAGTTTCTACGGAAGCGCCCGTCAAGTGCTTGAGGTAACCTCACCCTTCCAAAACTGCTAAACAATGGCAGCACTCAGAAGAAGAAAAAAAGAATACAAGTAAGATCCTCGAGTGACTACCCATGAGCGTACCCTCCCGAGGTTGCCTCCACCACCAACCCTGAACGCTTATCCTAAACCCCACCAATCTCCCCTCCACCATGCAGGGGCGCTCTACCGACTCCGGAAGAAAGCTGCCGGTAACGTACCCGGCTTATCGGTAGCCAACAATAAAGCGCCAAGTCTTTAGTGCCAACTTCACTACAATCTCGGTACGGCAAACATTAGGAAAGGGCGCAACTTCAACGGCAACAGGGGCGTGATAGAAGGAGCGGTGGGAAGTTCGAAAAGAATGGTGTAAAAGGCCATCGCCCGTGTGGATTGATTACGAAGTATGTGGAGGAGGGGATCGGAGAGAATTTGTTACAGGGGGTTAATTTTTTACTTTTTCTTGGATTGTGTTTGATTGATCACAGGACTGAAGCGTAGCGAGGATTCGGTTATCTCTCCCAGAAATATCCTCAAAATATCGAAAATAAGCAGAGCTCCCACGACCTGGAAATTGTAGAGCTCCGAAATGAAACTCACTAAATTCGTGCATTTCTTGCCGGCACTCGCTGGGTCATCGATACCGTTCACTTTGCCGTAGTATCCGTCAAAATCCTCAATGACAGCTTGTAAGATGTGGGCTCCAATGGCCGTTCCCATGATTTTATATGTTCCAGCGACAAAGCCAGCATGTAGTATCATGAAGGTATCCGACAGAGCCGATTGATCGCCAACAATGGATATTAGGAGGTTGGAGAGTGCGGATGCGACATCGCCCCGGTGATTAGCAGCATAGAGTCCTTCCATTTCTGAAAGAATTGGGGCGAGACCGGCCCACGAAAGAGGACTGAGGAGACCGTGACACTTCCGTCGGAGGCGAGCGAGCTCCTCGGGCCCGGTGGCCCGGGCTTCTCAAAACGATGGTGGAACGTATTTTGGTGTACTGGGAGTTGCGGAAACGTCTTTCCTCGGAGAAGAATTATCCCCTGCTTCCTGATCATCCTCTATATCCGAGCCAATTCCTATGAATTCATCTCCGTCCTCATCACCTTCATCCTCGCCCTCTATATCACTCATATCCTCATCCATGCCTTCTACATCTTCACCCCCGTCACTTAATTCCTCATCTTCTCCCTCGCTGCCGTCTGGCTCTTCCTCCCGTTGATACGCACTCTCGCATAACCCCAGTTTTAGCCCCCTCGTCCTCTCGTTCGACTTGGGCTGTACTGCCCCATCCCGATCGACACCATCCAATCCTTCAAACAAAAATTCCAGTCCATCCTCTTGAAAAGCTTTTGGCAATTTCCCCTTAATCTTTAATTTCTTTTCCAAATACTCAATCTCCATATCATCTTGCTCAAGCTTCTCCCCTACGGCCCTCCGAAGCACAGGTTTTGGCTCCCACCCAGCTTCCTCTTCTTCACCTTTGCCTTCACTGGCTTCGGTTTCTTGAGGGTGGACTTGAGTGTTGGTTCTGGGTGTTTATCATTCCATTCGTTTTTCTCTTTATCTCCTGATCCCTTTCGTTTCCCCCGGACAATCGGCGCTGGAAATGGATGAGAGGGCGATGGTAAAGCTGTAGGGCCTGAAGCACTGTTCACTTGGCGCTGCTGATGCTGAGACTTCTTGACCATTCGTTCCTGCCGCCGGCGTTCTTTCCTGTCCAGAGGTTTCCCATTCCGTGAGTTCCTGGCCCTCCTGCAACCGGTGGATGTGCTAAATTTGGTGCTGGATTTAAGATTGTTGCCGCCCTAATTTAAATTCTTGCTAGCGCCTATCTTGGCAGTAGAGAATACTTGAGAATACTTACCTAGACCTAGTTCCTCGAGGACCGACTTCGGTAGTCGTGTTGTGCTTGTTTTCGGCGGTATTGTTGAGTTTTTTTTTTTTTTTCAGGTAGTGGGGTCGACGGAGTTTTAGGGTTGTGCAAGATTGCTAAATCGGGCGAGTGAGGTGTTTCGGGGGTTGTGGTCAATGATCGCGTTGGTCTGCCGCTGGCATCAATCACCGTATCGGAGCTACAGTAACAGATAACTCCTGAGCTCAAAGATCGCTGGATTATGGAAGCTCGAAACCCTTTACAAATTACAACACTGCACCATTTTTTGCTTTCTCTCAAGGGCATAATTAGGATCAGAGTTTTTTTTGATAGTGGCATATTTTGACTTTCGTAAGATTAAATCTTTAGAACTACAAGTGCGATATTTACCGGTATCTAAGTTATCCAATGAGTCCGCTAGCAAGCATTTCCAAATCCTCCAGGTTTTCTAAAGCCTCAGTAGCTTCAATAACTCGCCCCCTAGTCTTCTTAGCTTTCTTTCAGTCTTTTCCTTCTCTTCGTCATTCTCAACCCATTTCTGTCTCTTAGGTTGCCTCTCCTCTTCGACATCCTCATCGTAGCCGAGTTGATCGCCCTCTGCGTCCCCATAAGACACCAACTCGACTCGAAATTCGTCCTCGTGACTTCTTTCTTCTATCACTGCTCCCTCTTCTACGGCACGGAGTTCCTGAATCATCCTCTTTTCCTTCCACTTCTCTTTTGCCAATTTTCTATCCCCGATGTCCGCCTCCCTGACCCTCTTCCCTTCTTCATCCAAGAACTTCCTTCTCTGGATCTCTGCCGGCCCTGCTTCACGGAACTTATCCTCATCCTGGAGCTCGTATATCTGACGTGCTTCCCCCGCCATCTTCGAAAATAAGTCTTGTGCCCTTGGGCTTAAGCTTCACCAACTCCTTTTTGGACTTGAGCATCTTTTCCTTGCGTTTGGAATCCATTACTATCTCCTTTCCTGGTACTTGGAGCATTTTCGATCGCATTTTTGCAGGATCAGGAATGTCGGGATCGGAAACGTCAGAATCATAGCCCGAACGTTTGACGGTCAAGAAATCGCCTTCGTGGTCGGGTTCAGCTCCACCACCTTGAACCAAGCTCGCAAAATTGCCTATGAGGACATTGATGTTTTCTAATGATGTTAGAGCTTACGGTGCGCAAAAGGGTAGAGGAATAATTACCTCGTTCGACCATTCGGTCATATTTAGCTCGCACTTCCTCCCCGCTCCTGGCTTCTCCTTCCCCTCCTTCATCGCTAGAGGCACCCTCCAGAGCCTGTAGGCCTCTAGGCGCATTTTTGATTTCCTTGATTTTAGCTCCATCTATACTCTTTAGGCCCCTGATCCTTGGAGTGCCAAAGAGCTCGATATTAGTCGCATACTCGTCTAATGGCAACTCCTCAAGCTTGAATACCTCTCTATTCTTCTGAAAACTGATGCCCCGGCAGCAACCTACAAAGGCCTTTTGTCCCAAAAATTTGAATTCAGGATCTTTGAATAGCAGCCCTTGAAGTTGGTTCCGAATGCTCTGTTTTTTAGAGTTTTTCTGACCAACTTCACCTATCGGAACTTTCCTGGTGGCTACTCGGTCTGAAAACCTCTCTTCGCTCGGACACAGGAACAGTGCCTTTCCAGTCTTTTCAAATCTAGCAGTTCGACCAACACGATGGATATAGGTATCAGCATCCTCCGGTGCATCTAACTGAATAACCCAATCCACCGATGGAAAGTCCTAGCCCCTCATAACTACGTCGGCCGAGAATAAGCAACTTTGCTTCGCAGCAGAAAATTCTACTATTATGTCTATCCTAGCGCTTTGTTTTTGTTTTCCGTGGAGATGCAGGTTTCGTGGTGTAGTTGGTTCTACACCACGAAGCCGCCAAACAGTGTACGAGTACAGTAAGGAGCGAATCAGGACTTTTCACAAAGTAGCTGTACGAGTATCGCACCTGTACAGCGCTACCAGTATTAATCTGCTTGTCAGATCTGGTTCCGCTTGATTATCAAGGGTGACTATAGGGCAAATTTAGTACAACCTTTCCTTATATAGCGAGTATAATATGATATGATAACCAGCACCCTACCCTATGGTGGGAGGGGCTGCTCCAATGCCCCCTCCCCAACCACCGCGCCCCCACCAGCAACGGATGGCCCGTTGGGTGGTATCACCTAAGCTATCTACATATCTTCCTTAGTGTGCGACATAAGAAGTATGATGCCAGGCGTCTATAACGTGTACCACTGGCATTGCACAAATGTAATGCCTTATGCAATCAGGGTTAGGGTGAATTTTCAGAAGGCTATAGTTTTTCTTTGTAAATTTATATTCAGACAGATATGATACTGAGTATAACATACCTTTGTTACTTATTTGACACATCCAGTTAGGGGCTATATTCAGTCTCTCATCTTACCAGATGATAAACCAAAGGGTTTAAGATTGGTCCTCACAGAGCATGGTCTATGGCCACATAGTAGGCCTTAATTTCTTACTCAATGTTCTATCCTATCTTCTTCTGGCAAGTCAAAAAAAGTAAATCCTAAATGTCTAGATGGTGGAAACTGCTGTGCTTGAGCTTTACTTACTGCCCAATCTGATTTTAAAAGTCAGAAAAGCCAGGTAGAACAAGCAATCCTAAATGTGAGGCATGAGGCCATATTTTCTCCTGCCTTTCATGATGAAATTAATTTTATCAAGTATCAGGTTATCTGGAAATATTAGGTTAAGATAGTGCAAATAAGGGAGTCTTACAGGTCTGAGGTCATATATGCTTCAGCTGAATATGAAACCATTGTCAAAAAAAGGTACAACTCTCTCACCATCAGGTTAGTACAGTACAAGAAGCCTAGATTTGTATTTTATAAGTGTATATGTTTAAAATTTACAGTAATTTTACATTTGATATGTATGATTATAATTTATAGCTCATTATTATGATATTATGATGGTGTTAGAGAAGTCAGGTAGAGTTGCAGAAATTACCTAACCCTGATTACATAAGGCATTACATTTGTGCAATGCCAGTGGTATACGTTATAGATGCCTGGCATCATAGCTTATGAAAACCCTCCACGTCTGCTTTACATGAAACTCAACCGAAGAAATTCTAAATCTTCTTATCATGAGCTAGCGTGGTTCAAACCTTGGACAGGACTCTCGAAGTAATCCTGATTCCTGCATTCTTGGTCAATGCATTGTCTCTCCCACCTGTTATACTTAGACAGCGCAATCGGTGTGGCACGTGACTAAATGCATAAGATCACGTGTTCAACTGCGGGCCCTGCCGTAGTTATCGTGACGATATCATATTATCGTACGAAACGATAAGGCATCTATGCAGCCTGCTCAGCGGAGATACGAGGCATGTGACCAAGGGGTTTTTGCTGGATAACATAGAAGGAGCTCCGCTCTACAAGATAAGACTTACTTGAACCAGATTGGTTGGTTAGTTAATGAGCTACGACCTCTGGAAGTCTTGGTGTGCTATTTCGAGAAGTAGTTGCACCATCCTCTGCTCGCGTAAACTAGGGTCATCCGGAGACTAGTTTACGATTGGTTAAAAACAACTCACTAGTTGAGTTAGTTATCTTTGTCATGCACTCTAAGCTATGTACATAGAAGAGTCATTGATAAGTCCATTGACGGAGCTGATCACTCCACAAGAGGAAGAGTGTGGGGAAGTTAGTTTCAGGGTCAAACGGGGTTCGCACTCCAAGAACACTGAATC
>LN890943.1:1144986-1155135 GCA_900010015.1 Tuber aestivum | reverse complement strand
GTTAGTCTGGCTCCTCTCTCCTCTCACGCCTGGGGTATTGACTTCGGTCTACCCTCGTAGGGCCCTCTCTCTCCTTGGGGGTTGGTCGGTTGGAGGCCCTCCTTGGCTGGCTGGCAGATGGTAGGATCCCTTCCACTACAGTGACGCTATCTCTTCCAGAACAAGGGACTACATGAGAGATGCGGTAAAACATTTGCTTTGCTGTGCCTAGGCCGCCGTTGATGATCTTCCTTATTCCCCCTTCCTTCTCCCCCCACGCGTGGTGGGGAGTCCTCTTATAACGGACAGGGTCTGAGGGTCGGGTAGCCCAACGCACACCACGACAGGAGCAGGCAAGGGGTCGGAGGCGAGGTCTAGGGACAGGTGCACAACCGAAGCAGGTTGTACGAGGTTCGGGGGTCAGGGCCTCATGGTCAGGGTTCAGGGGTTCACAAGGACACGAAGTAGAAGAGAGTGTAATTCCTAGGTACAAGGGCCCTAAGGAGATTACCAGATTGCGTAAAGAAAGTAAAATATAAGCAGACACACCTCCTTATATAGATAGGAAATCCTCCTTGATCACTAATACAAAAGAAAGTCCTTGGCGGCATGCACAGCCGCGATTCTTCCATCAGGTTCCACCAGGTTCCGCTACGCGGCAACATACCCCAATCATACCACAAAGGAAATCCTACTATGCAACCAAAGAAACCCCACCCAATTGTTAAGAATCCTACCAGATGGGTAAGTGTGACAGGTAACGATTCTTACTTATCTGAGAGGTAATAGTTCTTAGGCCTATGCCTATGCAACTTCGATAGTCCAGTCCTTTGACTTCTATCTTGTCACACCTATTCCTCTAACTTCTTAAGTCCTCGCTTAGGACTTCTTTGCGTATCGTAGTATGAGGTAGTATCTGTTCTCTTGGGAGGAAAGACAATTCTTGGGTTTCTTAAGATAAATCTTAAAGAGTGTAAATGTAGGTTTTATTGTAATAACTTAAAGATAGGAAATAAACAAGAAGAACGTGTGAAGAGCTCATACTTGGAGTTCTTAACAACTCCTTTATATACTCGCTCTTCACCTCGTGTGACTCATACCTTGCATCACACGAACCCTTTGACTCATAACCATGAGTCATATAAAATCCATCAGACGACTCCTATGAGTCGCTACGCACATGCCTAAAATCAATCAACCCATAATAATCAAGTCAAGTGCGCAACTCGCGTCACTTGAATAAAACCCATGACTCATAATTATGAGTCATGTGCGAAAATCATAACATCGTGTGACTCACAAGTGTGAGTCACGAACAGGTAAACATAATAACCTATGGTGCACTAGTGTGCATCATGTGAAATCCCAACATACCTATAGCTCGGAATTCCGAACTATATAAAATCTGCCTTGCTTAGTCACAGTTTGTGACAAGTACAGAAGAGTTGGGCACCATGAGGTCTGCCCTGTAGGTGAGGATAGGAAGGATGAGTCTCACAGCCAGCCTCCTGCTAAGATAGGGAGGCAGGCCTTTGCCGGGAGGAGAGAGTTGTCTCACGATAGCAAAAGCCCCCTGGGCAAGCGCCAACTGTTTTGCAAAGTGAGGAGAGGTCTCCAGGCTAGGAGTAAACCAGTAGCTGAGCCAGCGAACCAGCCCAGCAGGGTGGAAGAGGGTACCATCCAGGGTGACCGGGGCATAGCAACGAGCCCCGTGATCACTTGAGGTCCTCCAGTGAGAAAGTTCGGTCTTGGGCATGGAGAAGGACATGCCTATGGCACCTGCCCTCCTCTTCAAGGCTAGAAAGTAATGCTGCAAGCACTGCACATTGGGCCTGTAAGAAGAAGAAGTTACAGTAACAGTGAAATCATCAACATACGAAAACATAATCCCCTTGGGGATAGTCAAATGAAGAGGAGACACGTAGATGACAAATAAGAGAGGAGAGATAGGAGACCCCTGAGGTGCGCCCACCTGAACTGGAGAGAAAACATTAGGAGACCCTTGAAAGAGAAGGCGACAATGCCTGTTAGAAAGGAAAAATTGAACCTAGGTGCAAATGTATGGGGGCACTCCCCTGGACTTCAAGAAGGCAGTTAGAGTTGAGGAATTGATGTTATCGAACCCCCTCTTGATGTCAAGGAAGAGCGAAGAAGCTTTGAGCACCGGCCTCTGAAGGCAGCAGATCTCATGGGTGAGGGCAGCACAGGCATCATAGGTACTGAGATCTGGAAGCAAGCCACACTGGTTTGGGTTGATTAGGCCGCGAGAGCGGGTGTCTATGGATAGGTGGGAGGCAACGATCCTCTCTAGGATTTTAGAAACCATTTGGAGAAGGACGATGATGCGAAAGGAGGCGGTGGAGGAATAGTCTGGCTTTCCTGACTTAGAGAGGACAACTCCATTGCCCCTCTTGAGGGAGGGCGGGTGGAAGCCGAAGGATAGCAAGGGAGAGAGCAGGTTAACGAGGAGGGAGGGATTAGCTATGTGGACCTTTTTCCAGACCCCATATGGGATCTGGTCAGGGCCTGGGGCTGACGAGTTTGAAGACTTAGACAGGGCCCTTGGCACCTCCTCGGGGAGGAGGGGGAGAGAGTCGCGGAATGGCCTGAGAATAGATGGAGTGGGAGCAGGAGTCTTATGGGGGAAGAAGTGACTAAGAAGAGCCAAGTTGATCTGTTCGGGAGAGGAGAGGCCAGGAAAGGAGGGAAAGCGGTCAGGAGCCCTTCCAGTGGCAAGCCTTTTGGCCGTCCAGATAGAGCGGGAGTCAACCCTGGCTAGGAAACTCTTCTAGTGCTGTGCCTTTGCCTTTTTGATGGCCTTGAAGTATAGGGAGCGGGCCTCACGGGCCTCGGCGTTAAGCGTAGGTGAGGGGGAGGAGCGGGACCTTCTGGCAGCAGCGTTGAAGGCGTGGCGCATTGAGGACAGGAGTGGGGACTACCAGGGCTTAGACCTGAGAGAGGGATATTTTAGTAGGGCCAGGGCCAAGAGTAGGGCTGAGAGGGCCCCGAGGTGGCGATCGAACCAGGAGCGGAGTGAGGAGGCAGTGGGGAGGGGTGGCGGTGGGGGCACATCGACCGCTTGCAGGGCCTCAAGGACCAGCGGCCAGTCCACCTTGTTCCAGTCTGGGCTGGGCGGGGCCTTGTGTATCAAAGGAGAGGAGAGTTTAATAAGAACGGGGACATGGTCTGAGCCGGTAGAGGGGAGGTCAGCCGACCAGGAGCTGTGGAGAGGAGCAAGAAGTTTATTAGCAAAGGCCAGGTCCAGGACACCAGGCCTAGTTGCCGGATCGAAGGGGAACCTGGTGTGGATGCCAGGGGTGTTGAGCAGGCTGTAGCCAGCCTCAGAGGCAGCCTCAAAGTAAGGGGAAGACACCAGGAGGTCCTGGTCTGAGAACCGACACAAAGGGTCAGCAAGGGGATGGTGAAGGTTGAAATCTCCAAGGGTGAGGGTGGGAAAGTTATGAAGAGGAAAAGCATTGGCCGCTGAAACTGTCCGGCGGTGAGAGGACACAAAATTAATGGAATACAAATTGTAAATCCGAAACACATGGAGAGAAGATGAAAACAAGCCCCTAGGCGAGTGGATGTCCAGTGCCATAAGGTCAGGTCAGTCAAACAAACAGGGAAGCACGGGGTAGGCTCCTAGGAGCTCCTGATAAACAAAGAAGGCTACCTTAGGCTTGCGGCCTGAGGCAACAGGAGGGGAGAAGCATTTATCCATGGAAAAGGACAGCAGCTTTCCCCGCCAGACAGGGGGGTCTTGGAGGGCTACTACCTGGGGAGGAAAGGGCAGCACAGCAAGGCTGTTAAACAGGGAAAGAAAAACATTCCAGCTCCCTAAGCAGTTATGTTGAACAACGGAAAGAAATGGCAGGAAAGAAGGGGTTGGCGGCAATCGGTCCACCAAAGTTGGATCCATGGGTTGTGCTATCACTTATGAAATGAAGATGGGGCGAACGGAGATCGGCTACTGGATTCCTCTAGGGAGGCGAAGAAACCAGCAGACTGCGAGGAGGGCACAGGAGCGCGGAGCACTGGGGGAACGACGGGCCGGGGGGTAGCCAATGGGTCGGCCTCTGGGAGGGGAGGGGTGGGTGTGCTGGCATTCCCCGGCGGGGCACCATCCTGGTCCATGGTGTCCTCCTCCCCATCATCCTCTGCTTCAGACCCTGAGGCCTGCTGTGTTGACTAGGAAGGACGAGGAGGGGGGGACCTGTCGGTAGCGGGGTGTCCACCAGAGCAGTTTGTACACTTGGGAGGAAGGGCCGGGCAGCAGCCGATAACAGGTTTGAGGAAGCCCAGCTTGGGGCACGTTCGGTTGGGGCAATGGTGGTTGGCTCTTGTGTGGTTAGACCCACAAATCGGGCAGACAGGAATGGTAGCAGTACACGCCGGGGCTGGGTGGCCAAACCTCCAGCAATGTCTGCATTGCATGAACTTGTTCTTGGAGACCGCATTCTGGACGTTGCGGAGCTTGGAGTAGAGGAGGATTTTGGACCCAATATGGGCCACATCAGAGGGGGCGACGATGATGACCACTGAGGTGGTGGCCTTTCGGAGGAGGGGGTCAGGCGGGAGGTAGCGTGCACCAAAGATGTCGACATCCTTGGCATTCTTGATCGATTCAGCAAGTGCGGGGAAGTGGTCAGTCTGGTCCTGTGGGAGGAAGGCAACTGGTAGGCCGTGGATGACCAGTTGCACCTTGTTGGGCGTAGGGTGGAAGGGGCGGTAGGGGTTATTGCCAACTACTGTAACCGGAACTGGAGTTCAGTCCGTTCGGTTCAAGGATTTGTTTTATGTTTTGTTTTACTTGTGGTTTCGAGTATCCTTTGATACTCAGTTTGTTTTATTCGTGGTTTTGAGTATCCCTTGATACTCAGTTTATTTTACTTGTGGTTTTGAGTATCCTTTGATACTCAGTTTGTTTTACTTGTGGTTTTGAGTATCCTTTGATACTCAGTTTGTTTTATTTGTGGTTTCGAGTATCCCTTGATACTCAGTTTGTTTTACTTGTGGTTTCGAGTATCCTTTGATACTCAGTTTGTTTTACTTGTGGTTTCGAGTATCCTTTGATACTCAGTTATTTTATGGTTTGTTTAAGGATGATTTGGAAATCCGTCCATGCAGGACATGGACGAAGTTTGTATTTAAAGACCGCTGATTCCCTCAGAGGAACGGCAGACTTCGGCAGAGAGAGTATTTCTAATATACTTGGTTGAACGGTTACCTCTTCGAGTCCCTATTCTTCATACCTTTCTCTCGGAGCCTCCCTTAGCGCAGTACGCCCTAGGTTGTTGATCAGCTTGTGCGCTACTCCTATTATACCCGGAAGCGTGATTAGCACCCCGGTGCGAACACGTTACAACTACGAAGGACTGGTTGATTTTGTTGGCCAGCACCTCGTAGTAGGGGGAGTAGTTGGTGGCGGGCGTGAGGGGATCAGTAGCGAGAAGAGTTATCACGCCACGTGCATTGACTGTGGCAGAGAAGGAGACAGGAAAAGGGCAGTTCGCTTCCCGTAGAACAGAGGCTACAATATCAGGGGCAGTGGCTGCCAGCCGTATTGGGTCGGGGTGGGGGGCCGGAGCGGTTCGTGGGGCGAAGAAGCATCGCTCAGCAGCTGGGAGGGGGGCCAACTCCCACACCTGGGAGGGGGCACCACCCAACGCCACCACTTGGGCTACGGTGGTCGTCTTCTTCTTGCCCTTGGTGCTGGCCTGTTGTCCCTGGCCCTTGGGTGGGGCTGCGGCACTGGCGTAGGAGGAGGAGGAGGGGACTAGTATGAGGAAAGTGGGGGCGGGGCCCGGGCGAAAGGTGGACTCATCAGGGAATTCTCCCTGGGCAAACTGGAAAGCAGCAAAAGAGTGAGGGTGTCTGGCGGCAAAGGTGTGCAGGTCACCATACCAAACGCCATCAACCTGTACAGGAGAGTCGATGTCCTCAACTGGAATATCCAGGACGTAGCCGGGGGGGGGGTGATACACTGCTCCCAGGGGAGCCGCTGGAGGAGGGGGGGGCGGTGGGCGCCTAGCCTGTTTGGGAGGGGGAGAAGGGGGGCCCAAAGGGGCAGCTGGGGCATGGGATGCGGACGCAGAGACTCTAAGGGACAGGTCCCTAACTGAGGCCTCAAGCGCCGGGAGGGAGGGTGGGTCTTGGAGGGCAGCCGCAGACGACTGCTCCAAGGCCTTGAGCCTTTGGATGACACTTCCTATCCCTGAAAGGGCAGTGCATAGTAACGGGAGGAGGAGGACTGCACCTGTCAAGAGGTCTTGAAGCTCGAAATCGGTTGGAGGGGGGATCTGGGGAGCAGCCTGGCCCATGTGGTGGAGAGTACGGGTGAGCTCCTCTCTGATGAGAGAAAGATGAGCGGGGAGAGAGGGTGTGTGTGCCCATGACATGTAGGGCGAAGCGCGGCTGGAGGCTCGTGAGCCAGACCTTGATGGTCCCACACCAGGCCACTCCATGATAAAGGGGGCTGTGTGGGGTAGCGAGGAGGCTGTGCACTTAGAGACTGAAGCCTAAGCTCAGGGCAGAAATTGGTGTGTGGAGATGGTTGCCACGCAAAACCCTGGCATTTTGCCTGGCCGAATGTGGTAATGTTTTCACGCGAGAGGAAAGTAGCGGGTGCGGAGCGTGTTCTGAAAGCTAAGGAGGCACCTCAATATTTATATTCCATGTCTGAGTGGTCGCGGGCTACATCTATCTATCACCAAACAATATACCTTTTCAATTGCCTTCCCCTTACAATCATAATGGGAATCCGTTTGACTGTGACAAACTTTACGTCTTACTCGGACTATGGTCTCCGTGCGTTGTTGTATCTCCACGAGGGTGGTTGAAGCCTCTACGGCGAAAACGCACGATTCCTTCATCTTGGAGGTTCAAGTATAGGTGAGTGGTCTCGCTTCGAGCCAACTCACTATCCTCAGGCTCCTTACTCTGACTAGAGTGATCAGCTCCATCGAGATACTTATCAATGTGCTGTTGACTTCGCAACTCGACTGCGTTGACTTGGAGGACTTTCTTCTACGATCTGACTAGTCAACATCATGGGAAAGTCTCTCATCCACAGATAGGCTTCCGGTTGGCTCTATACTGTGCGAGCACTTGACTGGGCTCCGTGCCTTGTCCATACGGGCACATCCCAATAACTCCTTAGACTGTTGGTGATTTTGTCCCAACACATTCCATCCATGCCCGAGGTGGTCAATCTCGCTTAGCATGTAGCTCCATATTTACCCATCTGATTGACTCCGTTCCACTTTTCAGACATGGCCTGAGGTCTCCTCTTATATATCCTGTGAACAGCTTTCAGTCAGACAGACGGCGACGACGTATACGGTGTTATAAAGCATGCTTTGTTTCAACCGGTTTATACAGTCGGGACACCAAATTCCGGCAAGGCTATTACTGCGCGCAGGCTCAATGGTGAAGCCGGAGGGGAGTGTTGGCTATGAAATCTTCGCGGTTTTTAGGAGGTCTGTGTACGGGGGAGGTCTGTGTGTTCATATGTGTAACACTAGCTCCCTCCTCATGGAGCTCGTCTCAAGTCTTTGTTTCTATCTTCCAATATGCTACATTATTAAATTCCTTTAAGAACTTGGTGTGAGTAGGGTAAAAAACCTCTACACGTTTACTTGGCCATGTGAAGGAAAACCTTTCTCCACCATTCTACCTTGGCCCAGACATTTCCGGATTATCTCTATGAAACTCCTCCACCAACTCTTCAGTATGTTCCATATGCTCCGCTGGTTCCCAAGTATTCTCGTCCTCAGAACACCCCTTCCATTTCACAAAGTACTTGAGTTCGTTGATTTGCTTGTTGCGCCCACGAACTCTCCTGGTGTAGGAGAGAACCTCGCTCTTTACGATTTTCTCTATTTCTCACTTGAGATCGTCTTCGATCTCTTCTGGCCCCCTTGGGGCTTGTTCTCTTTCTGGTTGAGCCGACAATCGGTAGGGCTCGAGTAGCGATATGTGGAACACAGGATGGATTTTCCATCGTTCTGAAATTTCCAACTTGAAGGCACGGTCGCCTCATTTTTAGAGAACCTTGAATGGTCGGTATAGCTTCGGGCTTAGCTTTTTGGAGGGTTGTTTTGTACAGATATTTTTTGCATTAAGCATGACTCGGTCACCGACTTGGATGTTCGGTTTCTCTTGTGCTTTTCTATCGTAATACTTGCACATCAATTCCCTCGTTTTCTGCAGTATTTCCCCTGCGTGTTCGTGTGTCATGTTCATCTAGTGAGCATATGTGGTTGCTCCGGGGTTGCGCGCTTCACACTCTGTTATCCATTCAGTCTGCAGATGGAATCCATAGTTTACGTAGAAGGGAGTCAATCCATGCGCTGAAGTGACTGAATTATTATAGGCATGTTTGGCTAGAGGTAACAGGGAATACCAGTCGTCCTGATCGTAGTTGACAAAAGTCCATAGGTAACCTTCCAGCACTTGGTTGGTCTTTTCAGTTTGTCCATCAGTTTAGGGGTGGTATGCTGTTGACATCTTTCGCTTAATGCCTAGTAGAATGCAGAGGGATTTCCAAAATTCTCCCATGAATTTAGCATCCATGTCCAAGATTATCTGGGTTAGGAGTCCGTACAATTTCGCAGTTTCTTTTAACAAGGCCATGGCCACATCCTTAGTGGTTGCGGTGGTAGGTAAGGGGACGAAGTGAGCCATCTTAGTGAACCTGTCGACTACTACCATAATTTGGGTACTTCCGTTGGATTCTGGGAGTTGGGTAATAAAGTCAGCCGAGATTGAAGTCCACGCTGCATACGGAATTCTTCCGGGTTGGAGGAAACCATATCGTGCATGTCGTGGTGACTTGCTATGTTGACAGTCATCGCAGGAGCGAACCTAGTCGTTTACCCAATTTGTGATTCCTTTCCAGTGAATATCTCTGGTCATGATGTCCAGAGTTTTCTCTTGTCTGAAGTGTCCAGCTACCTTAGAGTCGTGGCAGCTTTTAGCGATCGTGGTTTGTAGAGGTTCGGAGGCTGGAATGAATAATTGCGTTAAGAATCCTACCAGAGTGGTGAGTACGACAGGTAACGATTCTTACTTATATAGGAGGTAATAGCTCTCAGGCCTCTTGCCCACGTGATATCGATAGTTAAGTACTACCGACTTCTATCTTGTCATGCCTATTCCTCTTAACATCTTACGTCCTGGCTTAGGACTTCTTTGCGTGCTGTCGGATGATAGATAGGTTCCTTGCATGGGAGGAAAGACAATTCTTGGGTTTCTTAAGATAAATCTTAAAGAGCATAAAAGTAGGTTTTATTGATAAACTTAAAGGTAGGAAATAAACAAGAAAAACATGTGAAGAGCTCATACTTGGAGTTCTAACAACTCCTTTATATACTTGCTCTTCACCTCGTGTGACTCATACTTGGTGTCACATGAATCCTGTGACTCATAACCATGAGTCACGTAAACTCCATCAGACAACTCCTATGAGTCGCTGCGCAACATACCTAAAACCAATCAAAACCTCATAACCAAGTCAGGTACGCAACTTACGTCACCCGAGTGAAACCCATGACTCATAGTTTGAGTCATGTGCGAAACTCATAACATTGTGTGACTCATAACTGTGAGTCATAAACAGGTAAACATAATAACCTATGACGCACTAGCGTACATCTTCTAAAATTTTAATATACCTATAGCTCAGAATCTCCGAGCTATGTGAAAACCGCCTTGCTTAGTCACAGTTTGTGATATTAGCTCCCCTCTCCCTCAGTCCGAGTCCCATCGGCCTTATAACAATCTTTCCTCTAATCCCCATGCCCTCTCAGCTGGGAGTCCCCACCTCTTTCCCTTGTCCATCAACGTATTAACCTTTGCAATCCTTGCCAAGGTTCGTTGGTGTAACGGACAATGTCCGAGCAGGTAGTCCCAGGCACGCCACAATCGGAACAGGAGATATAAACAAGGTCGGCATCCCGCCGAAGGTCTATACGTAAGGTTCCGGTGTCCCACCGGAGGTCTTGACAAGGGGGAGCCTCGGTATCTAGGGTGAATCCGGCTTATTAATGTGCGGCCGAAGAGCGAGGTCCCAAGGGCCCAGTGTCCCACTGGAGGTCTAAGCATCAGGACAGGTTCCCACCTCCGAGGTCTATGCTAGAGACAGGTATCCCACCTCAGAGGTCTAAGCAT
>LN890943.1:1080905-1144874 GCA_900010015.1 Tuber aestivum | reverse complement strand
CGAGCCAAGGTAATCATCCAGTATCCCACTGGAGGTCTAGGTCATGGGGCCTTGTTGTCCAAGGTTAATCCGTCTGATTGGTATGCGGCTGAGGAGCGAGGTTCAAGGAGGGTTTCCGACATCAAGGCGGAGTCCACCCGCGAGGAGCATAACCAACTAAGGTCCAACTAAGGAGCGTCCAAGCGGGCCAAGGTAATCGTCCAGTGTCCCACTGGAGGTCTAGGTCAAGGGGCCTCGTTATCCAAGGTTAATCCGTCTGATTGGTATGCGGCCGAGGAGTGAGGTTCAAGGAGGGTTACCGACATCAAGCCGGCCAAGATATATCAGCTGGTATCCCACCAGAGGTCTAGGCAACGCGGCCGGCATTGAACTGGCAAAGGTAACTATCCAGTGTCCCACTGGAGGTCTAAGTCAAGTCAAGGAAGGTCGTTGGTAAATCTAAAGGGTTCTAAGGATCGTTGCCGAATGCAATATTGTTAAGTGATTCATAAGGGTCCGAGGGCCTGAGATCCTAGGGATCTACCTGGTTCAAACGGGAGAACTATCGTCAAGATAGTTAATCGAAAACGGGCAAACACAAAGGAAGGCCACGGGCGCAAAGGTTCAGGAGGGAGAACTATCGTCGAGATAGTTAACCGAGGACGGGCGGACACGAAGGAAGGCCACAGGCGCAAAGGTTCAGGCGGGAGAACTATCGTCAAGATAGTTAACCGAGGACGGGGGACATGAAGGAAGGCCACGGGCGCAAAGATTCAGGCGGGAGAACTATCGTCAAGATAGTTAACCGAGGACGGGCGAACACGAAGGAAGACCACAGGCGCAAAGGTTCAGGTGGGAAAACTATTGTCAAGATACCTAACCGAGGACGGGCGGACACGAAGGAAGGCCAAGTGGTATTAATCAAAGATAGCGAGCCATACTGCAGGCTCACTACTGGTGGTCAAGCTAAGACTAGCAAAGCAAGAGCATGAAAAGATAAAGAGTAACGAGGTATCAATGTCGTTCTCTTTCGTAGTCCAGAATGCGGAGTGGTAAACAATCTGAAGGTTACTTCACGATAAACATGAGAGCAAGGAGTGGACCTAATTCCTAAGTATATACAAAGGTAGGAGATTACCAGATTGCGTAAAGAAAGTAAAATATCCAGGGGCACACCGCATAGATATATCAAAGGAAATCCCTCAATCTAACGGAGCTCCTCCGAGCTCAACACCAAACATAGCCATAGGAAATCCTTCGATCTATAATGTACGTCCTTCATGTACATTCCAAAACACTAAGGAGATCCACCGCTGTGTTGGACCAGGCACAGTTCTTATCTCTTGCTACGTGGAGTCGCCACGCACTAATCCAGCTTGTCGCGCATGGTCAACTGGGTCCGTCTTGTCACACTCATTCCTTCAAGAACGTGGATCCTGAGAACTTCGGTGAGCTCCTCCAGGTACGAAACACACGACAAGGGTGAAGAAAATTTGGTGGCCGTGACAGTTGGGCCTCCTTCTCTTCTCTCCTCTAATCGTTCTGGAGGGCCTTCCTCATCCTCCTCTCTTCTTGCAACGCCTTCTTGAGTCCTTCGATTCTGTCAGACTGATATTCCAGCAACTTGCTGGTTTCCGCTTTTTCTGTCAACCACTTCATCTTTGTTTCATTCACTGTCGCCTCCTCCATCTCCGTCTCTTTTCCCCAAGAGACATGGCTTGTCTTCTTGGGTTTTGTACCCCATTGTTTTTTCACCCCCCTCCTTTTCGACTCCGTCCTTGGAGTCAGTTGGATGTATTCCACCAGTGCTACTGTTAGGCGGCAGCCAATTCTAAGTCAAGCGAATTGTAACTGGGGCCAATAAGGTTTCTGGGAGAGTGGTCAAGAAAGCTCGTAACAATAGTAGGTATCAAAGTATAATGAATATATTGATAAGATCACTTCTCTATTCGCTGATGTTTTTAAAAGCTAAGGAGGCGCCTCGATATTTATATTCCGCGTCTGGGTAGTCGCGGGCTACATCTATCTACTATCAAGTAATATACCCTTTCTATTCCTTACCCCGTATTATCTCAATGGGGATCCGTCTGACCCTGACAAACTTCTCGTCTTGCTCGGACTACGGTCTCCGTGCGTTGTCGTGTTTCCGCAAGGGCATTTGAAACCTCTCCGGCGAAAACGCACGATTCCTTCGTCTTGGAGGTTTAAGTACAAGTGCGTGGTCTCACTTCGAGTCGACTCATTGTCCTCCTAGCTCTGACTGGAGTGATCAGCTCCGTCGAGAGACTTATCAATGCATCATTGACTTTGCAACTTGACTGCATCAACATTGAGGACTTTCTGCCACGATCGGACTAGTCAACATCGTGAGAAAGTCTCTCATCCACAGATAGGCTTCCGGTTGGCTCTATACTGTGCGAGCACTAGACTGGGCCCCGTGCCTCGTCCATACGGGCACGTCCCAATAGCTCATTGGACTGTTGGTGATTTTGTCCCAACACTTTCTGTCCCTGTCTGAGGTGGTCAACCTCGCTTAGCTCATAGCTCCATGGTTACCTGTCCGATTGACTCCGTTCCACTTTTCAGACGCGGCCTGAGGTCTCTTCTTATATAACCTGCGAACAGGTTTTGGTCGGACGGACGGCGACGACCTATATGGTGTTATGAAGTATGCTTCGTTTCAACTGGTTTATACTGTTGGGACACCAAATTCCGGCGACACTATTACTGCGCGCAGGCCCAACGGCGGGGCCAGAGGGGGGTGTTGGCTATGAAGTCTTCGCGTTTTTCAGGAGGTCTGTGTGCGGGGGAGGTCTGTGCGTTCATATGTGTAACACTAGCTCCCTCCTCATGGAACTCGTCTTGAGTCTTCATTTCTATCTTCCAATATGGTACATTATTAAATTCCTTTAAGAACTCGGTGCGAGTAGGGTAAAAAACCTCCGCGCCTTTACTTGGCCACGGGAAGGAAAACCTTTCTCCACCATTCTACCTCAGCCCTGGCATTTCCGGGTTATCACTATGAAACTCCTCCACCAACTCTTGAGCATGTTCCATGTGCTCCGGTGGTTCCCAAGTGTTCTCGTCTTCAGAACACCCCTTCCATTTCACAAAGTACTTGAGTTCATGGATTCGCTTATTATGCGCACGAATCCTCCTGGTGTAGGAGAGAACCTCGCTGTTCACGATTTTCTCTATTTCTCACTCGAGATCGCCTTGGATCTCTTCCGGGCTCTATGGGGCATGCTCCCGTTCTGGTTGAGCTGACAATCGGTAGGGCTCGAGTAGCGATACGTGGAATATGGGGTGGATTTTCCATTGTTCTGAAATTTCCAACTTAAAGGCGCGGTCGCCTGGTTTTTTCGAGAACTTTGAACAGTCCATATAGCTTTGGGCTTAGCTTTCTGGAGGGTCGTTTTGTATGGATATTTTTTGCGTTAAGCATGACTTGGTCACCGACTTGGATGTTCGGTTGCTCTTGTGCTTTTCTATCATAGTACTTCGACATCGATTCCCTTTTGTTTTGCTGTGTTTCCCGTGCTTGTTGATGTATAGTTTTCATCCAGTGAGCATATGTGGTTGCTCCCAGGTTACGCGCTTCACGCTCCGTTATCCATTCAGTCTGCGGATGGAACCCATAGTTCGCGTAGAAAGGAGTCAATCCATGCGCTGAAGTGACTAAGTTGTTGTAGGCATGTTCAGCTAGAGGTAACAGAGAATACCAGTCGTCCTGATCATAGTTGACAAAGGTCCGTAGATAACCTTCCAGCACTTGGTTGGTTCTTTCTGTTTGTCCATCAGTTTGGGGGTGATATGCTGTTGACATCTTTCGCTTAATGCCTAGTAAATTGCAGAGGGATTCCCAAAATTCTCCTGCGAATTTCGCATCCATGTCAAAGATGATTTCGGTTGGGAGCCCATGCAATTTCTAAACTTCTTTTAAGAAGGCCGTGGCCACATCTTTGGCGGTCGTAGTGGTAGGTAAGGGGACGAAGTGAGCCATCTTAGTGAACCTGTCGACTACTACCATGATTTAGGTACTTCCGTTGGATTCTGGGAGTTGGGTGATGAAGTCAGCCGAGATTGAGGTCCACGCTGTGCAGGGAATTCCTAAAGGTTGGAGGAATCCATAACGTGCGTATCGTGGTGACTTGCTGTGTTGACAGTCATCACAAGAGCGAACGTAGTCGTTTACCCAATTGGTGATCCCTTTCCAGTGGAAATCTCTGGTGATGATCTCCCAAGTTTTTCCTTGTCCGAAGTGCCCTACTACCTTAGAGTCATGGCAGCTTTTAGCGATCATGGTTTGTAGAGGTTCTGAGGCAGGAATGAATAGTCAGTTCTTAAAGTACATAAGATCCGTATCCAGTTTCCAATGCTTTGGTCCTTCCTTTTCCCATGTTTTCAGGCCTTCTAGTTCTGTTTTTCGAGATGTCCAATCTTGGTCATCGGCGCTGGCATCTCGAACTGATTGGAGGAATTCTTCGTTGAACTCCCTTGGTGTTGCGTTGATGACCACTCGGGTAGCCATCACGGTGGACTTCTCGTGGAGTAGCCAATGTCGGTCAAGGGCTAGTTGATCAAAGTGCTTGTTTTCTTCCGGGTTATCATAAAGGAAACTGGTGTGCCTAGGTACTTCTTTTAAGCCAGTTCCAGTACTTCCGAAACCTTGGGTGCCTCGCTCAGTGTGATCGAGTTCCATGCATTCCGATAGGTCGCCTGTATGGATCAGTTCTAGAATCAGCTGTGCAATTTTGCTTCCGGCTTGCACTTTGTAATCTTCTTTTCCCAAGTTATACAACAAGGCTTTTACTTCTTCTTGGTAGTCTGCATCTATGACGCCAGCTTTGACGTCGATCATGTGTTTGGTCACTAGTCCACCTTTTGGAGCTATGCGACCAGAAGTTCCTTCTGGAACTGCAATTGCAATTCCAGTATCGATAAGGGCTTGCCCCTTGCTTGGGATTACCGAATCTCGTAGTGCAAACAGGTCGTAACCTGCAGCTTGGACGGTGCCTCGTGAGGGCAGGAGGGCCTTTGAGTCTAGGCGCATTGCTCGAAATTGGTTTTCGTTATTTGGTGTGACTGGAGCTGGATCCATGTTGTCGTCCTCTCCGAGAACTACAGAAATTTGGATCATGTTGCAAAAGTGTTCCGGTTTGAGGATGGACTGTTCACTTTGCGCAACTCCCCCTTCAGGACGGTACTCCAGCCGTCTGCTCAAAGCATCAGGCTTACCTCTCCACCATCCGGGTCTATAAACAATTTTGAAATGGGAGTCAGCCAACTTTTGAGCCCATCTAATTTGTCTGCCACTCCATGCTTTAGTTGTTAGGAAATACTGTAGGTTTTGGTGGTCGGTGTAAACCGTGATAGGCCTATCAGTTCCCATGAGGTAATGCCGCCATTCTTGGAATGCTTCCACGATTGCGAGCAACTCTTTGTCGTGGATATCGTAATTGCGTTCCGCTGGGTTTAACTTTCTTGAATGGAAAGCGACTGGGTGCAGTCGTTTTTCGATAAATTGCGAAAGGATACATCCGAGTGCGAAGTCGCTAGCGTCTGTCTCCACTACTGTCTGGCGATACGAGTCGAAGTGGCACAGAATCGGTGCTGTAACGAACTTTTCTTTTAGCAATTCAAAAGAGGCAGCAGCCTCACCATTCCATTTGAAATCCTTTGGATTTCCTTTTAGTAATTCCTTTATGGGTTTGCAGATTGCAGAAAATTTTTGATGAATCTCCGATAAAAGTTCACAAATCCCATAAATACCTGAATACCCCAGACTGACTCTGGGTGTTTCCATTGCCTAATGGCATCGACCTTTCTTTCGCTGATTTCAACTCCGGTGCCACTAACGATGTATCCCAAGAATTCCACGCTTTTCACATGAAAAACTGATGTCTTGATAGATATCGCTAATTTGTTTTCCCGTAGCTTTTGCATGACTTTTTGAACTAACACGATATGTTCTTCCTCACTCTTGGAGTAAATCAAGATGTCGTCCATATAAACAACAACTCCATTGTCTAAGAACTTGCGTAGTATAGTGGGCATCATGCTTTGGAAGGTAGCGGAGGCATTAATCATGCCAAAAGGCATTACCCGGTATTCGTAATGGCCCCTGTGGCATCCGAAAGCTGACTTCCACTGGTCTTCTTGTGGCAATCGTACACGGTAGAAAGCTGCATCTAGGTCAATTTTGGAAAGTATGTCTGATCCCACGATCATATCCCTAAGTGTAGTCATTAACGGTAGGGGGTATTTGTTAGCTATGGTTACCTTATTTAATCCTCGGTAATCCATGCAAAGTCTAAGTCCTCCCCCAGGTTTTGGGGCAAAGAGTACCGGTGCTCTTGCCGGTGACTGACTGGGAACTATTTTTCCTTCCTTGAGCATTTTATCCAAGTACTCGCTTAATGTCTTCCGTTCTTTTTCGGTTAGCGAGTAAATTGGTCCCCAAGGTGGTTGCATCCCAGGTAAAAGTTCGATTTTATGGTCAAACGTGCGGTGTAGTGGCAACTCTGCCGCCATCGGGCCTTCAAATAGGTCCTTGAACTAGTGATAGGGTCTTGGGACATTTTCCCATGCGATATCCCAGTCCACTTCTGGATAGGTGAAGGGAGCTCTCATCCCTTTGCTCTTGCATACATGTCCGACATATATCGCATTTTCTTTCCATACCAAATTGTCGTCCCATTCGATGTCTATTCCTTCATCATTTGTTCCGACGTGTTCGGAACATTTTTCGGCATTAAATTCCCACCATGTTGGGTCCTTAATGCCGCTTATCGGGTGTTGGTCGTGCCACCAACCGAAAGGTATAATCATATCGAAGTTTCCTGTATCGGTAACTTCGCAAGAGACTTTGGACATATGTTGGTTTTGTCCAATCTCTAGTTGTATTGGGTGGGTATATAGCCATCCGCCTTGTGTAGAGGTAGTTTCATCAAATCCCTTAATGCCTAAGGGCTTGATCCTAGTTTCAGTAGGTAGTGCTAACTCATGCACTAGTTTGCTCCTTAGTACCAAGATGTTGGAGCCCGAGTCTAATAACACGCAAATTGGGACTCTTTTTCCTTCGTAGTGTATGAAGGCTTTGCCTTCCGGACAGCTGTAATGTGCCGGTATTGGGACATTGGTTTTTGCTCGCTTAGGGGTCCCTGTGGGGTTACCCTGTTTTCGCTTTGTAGAACTCATTTTCATGGTTGGGTGTTGGCACGGGGGATTGTTACCGCGCCAGCGTGGTTTCGGCTCCTAAAGCCTCCTCAGACAATCTTTGCCTTTGTTACCCTCATTAACGATATTTAATCATACCGAACTCCAAAGATCCTATGGAGTTGAGGATCGACCTTTTAACCCGGCCTTAGGTATATTTCAATTCCGATCAGTTACGCTATGATGGCTAAGCATGCTGCGCTGCTATTCACTTGCCGACCGACTACCCCATCGCCGTAGCTGTGGGTGCCTCCAAAACTCTTCCCACCATAACTAGACCATATCCTCTGTTCGGTATCAGTGACTCAACTGCACTTCCTGTGCGCTCGTCGGAAGTCGGCAGTCACCTACGAGGTAAGGGAGTTTGTATCTAATATGGGGTCACAACTTTGCCTGTTGCTAATCTGGTCCTTTCGTTCTTCCGCCAGTTGGAGGGTATAGCTTGGAAAAGGTCTTGTGCTTCCCTTAGGTACTATTCGCCATCATTCTTGGCTTAGTGGCCTTGCCGCCCGTCCCAAAGGTTCGTAAGGGCTCCATGCATAATTCCTGTCAATGGACCAGGTATTACGGACTTCTTCCTCTCATGGGTATACTTCGGAAGACCGATGAACGACTATCCCTTAGTCTTGATCGCTCATCTTCCAAATCCAAGAGGCTGGATCTTGTCAAGCATGGTGGATCATTGGCTTATTCACCTTCTCTCACACCTCTAATCTCTTGGGCCTCGGGGCTGCATTTTGGTGCTGGGTGAGGTGATTCACGGCAGCATCCTTTCGACAATCGGCCCGCTTGTGATTTGTGAGCCCGCAACGAGTGCAGCCTTGGTTGTCTCGTTGTGTCTTCACTAGGGATTCTGGAATCCCTTCGTGTGCCTTCTTCCAATCATGGTGCACACATTTTCCATCACCAAATTTTTGCGGTTTTGAGGGCTCCTTATTCATTGCCCTCTTCTTTGTACTGCCGAACTTTGAATTTGGTCCAGATGACCAGTCTCATTTTGGGTTTGCCATGGTCGTTTCTTGCCAATTTCATCCTCTCCTCATATTCCTCATGTTGGTGTCCGACGTATCAAACATGAGCTCTTCAGGCTCTATCAGTTTCGTGGTCTTCATATGATAACTGGAGTAATAAATTCTTTGGCAGTTTATCCTCAACTGCCTTTCTCCATGCAACTCCCGTGAGTTGAGCATAGAGGTTGTGCGATTCCATCTTAATGAGAAAATTTTCAATGTTGCCCGAACATTTTTCGTGCTTCATTTTCTCGATGGCCTTTCGATTCCTATTTGTGGGACAATACCTGTCCCGGACTTCTGAGCAAAACTGTGCCCAAGTATTAAATTCCGGGCGAGCCACGTATCCTTCCAACCCTTGCATACTTTTCCGATAATAATCGGTGAAGGGCCCAACCTCAGGTCCTTTCATCCGCCCAAGGGCATAGATGACCTTTTACGTCTCGTCAGCCCACTGCCGCTCATTCCGAGCGAAATAATCCTGACGCTGGATTAACCAAGTGGTTACATCTTGGTAAGCTTGATTCTCAAATAAGGGAGGTGGCTCCGCATGTTTTTCCTGCGTGTTAGCATACGCCCTCTCAAGTCGCTCTACGAATTCGTTACCATCCATTTCCGTAGTATCAGTCGCAGTAGTACGACGTGGCCTTTGGGGGACCGGTTGTCTCAAGGGTCGGTTTTCATCGTCAGATGGAGGTCCATCATCAGGGTCGTCATCTGGTGGTCCTCCTCCTCCTCCTGAAGGGCCGGGGGCACCAGTGGGTTTTACTGGTTTCTTTCTCTTGTTTTGTGGTGGAGGGGGAGCATAGTAATCTGCATCCGGAGTGTCTGGTTGCTCGGGTGCTCCTTGCCTTCCTCTTCTTGTCGACGCGGTTGTTGACAGTCCTTGTTCGGAGTGTGCAGCTTCAATAGCTGCCTTAACGACATCTGCAACAACTTTATCCATCCTTTTATCGAGTTTTTCGAAAACTCTCTCGATGTGTTCGTCCACTTTGCGACGATCGATTTCTCGTTGCTTTACTGCATCACTGGCAGCTTTCTGCAGATCCCTTAGTCTCCCTTCGAGGGTTTTTCGAAGTTTTGTCATGCGGCGACATGGGAGAGATCTTTTTGTCCTTGGGCCAAGGCTTCTTGTTCAAGCCTGGTTTCCAAGGTTTTGATTACGGCATAAAGATGCTCGTCTCTTTGAACAGATTCTTGCCGGCTTTGCCCGATATTTTGCTGTAGTTGAGAGGCCACTTCTCGGTGCTGGTCATGTTGACCCTGTTGTTGATGAAGTGCCTGCTCTACAGCTAGGCGGTAATGGTCGAATTCCATAGAGACTTCGCTTTGCAATTCATGACCTCACTTGTTCCATTTAGTCATTTCGTCCACGACAATAGTTTGTCCGGCCCGAAGTCTTTCTTGTAGCTTCATTAGACCATCAGCTATTTGTCTTTCTCGGGTTGAGAGTGCGTGGTCAGCTACCATGCTGTCATTTTTGGTCTCGTGGACAGTTCGGTCTAGTTGTCCAAGCCATTGCGATACTAAGGCCGCAAAGGCCGAGTCTGTGCACACTGGTGAAGGTGAAGCCGAAAAGGATCTTGGGGACTGCGTGAATCTGGGTCGCCCTCCTAGGGGACTTGGTTGGCTTGGAGCAAACGGTGAGGTTGCTCGTAGAACGACTGGGGAGTCTTCCATCGGGACGTCGGTAATGGTTTGTTGAGCCATTGTAGGTATTGAAGAGTAGAGGGGTCTGGCTTCTCGTGAAGGCTTTGGTGACCAGAGGTTATCAATATAGTGTTAGGTGGCAGCCAATTCTAAGTCAAGCAAATCATAACTGGGGCCAATATGGTTTCTCAGAGAGTGGTCAAGAAAGCTCATAACAATAGTAGGTATCGAAGTATAATGAATATATTGATAAGATCTCTTCTCCGTTCGCTGATGTTTTTGAAAGCTAAGGAGGCACCTCGATATTTCTATTCCGCGTCTGGGTGGTCACGGGCTACATCTATCTACTATCAAGTAATGTACCCTTTCTATTCCTTACCCCGTATTATCTTAATAGGGATCCATTTGACCCTGACAAACTTCTCGTCTTGCTCGGACTACGGTCTCCGTGCGTTGCCGTGTTTCCGCAAGGGCATTTGAAACCTCTCCGGCGAAAACGCACGATTCCTTCGTCTTGGAGGTTTAAGTACAAGTGAGTGGTCTCGCTTCGAGTCGACTCATTGTCCTCCTAGCTCTGACTGGAGTGATCAGCTCCGTCGAGAGACTTATCAATGCATCATTGACTTTGCAACTTGACTGCATCAACATTGAGGGCTTTCTGCCACGATCGGACTAGTCAACATCGTGAGAAAGCCCCTCATCCACAGATAGGCTTCCGGTTGGCTCTATACTGTGCAAGCACTAGACTGGGCCCCGTGCCTCGTCCATACGGGCACGTCCCAATAGCTCATTGGACTGTTGGTGATTTCGTCCCAATGCTTTCTGTCCCTGTCTGAGGTGGTCAACCTCGCTTAGCTCATAGCTCCATGGTTACCTGTCCGATTGACTCCGTTCTACTTTTCAGACGTGGCCTGAGGTCCCTGCTTATATATCCTGCGAACAGCGTTCGGTCAGGCGGACGGCGATGACGTATACGGTATTATGAAGCATGCTTCGTTTCAACTGGTTTATACTGTCGGGACACCAAATTCCGGCGACACTATCACTGCGCGCGGGCCCAACGGTGGGGCCGGAGGGGGGTGTTGGCTACGAAATCTTCGCGGTTTTTAGGAGGTCTGTGCGCGGGGGAGGTCTGTGCATTCATATGTGTAACAGCTACCGGCTCTGGTGTCAGGGATCTCGCAGGTGATCCCAAGGGCCAAGTTTTGGGTAGCCATCGGTTCGCTTCCCTGGGCCAATACCCTGAGCCCTCCTTGTCCCTGTAGTGCACTTGGCACTCGTCGTCGTAGCAACCTGTCCATGACACGCTGGCGTGTTCCCTTTCAGAGGTCGTTCTCTTCCTCAAATTGAGGTCCGCTAGATTGGTCCATTCTTCGTTACTCTATTCTTTTTTGATCGGGGTTGGGACGCGGTACCCCGGGCGTATTGGTCTGCTGGGTTTGAACACATCGTGTTCTGGAATGTTCTGTAAGGCTGACGGTATCGGCAGTTGCTGATAGTTGCTCAGGGTTTGGTCCAAGTTGTAGAACTCGGTTCTGCATAGTGGTGGGGCCGAGTGTTTGGACTCTAGCATATCCTCGACGCTCGGCTGTTGGCTTGCTTAGATATTGTTCCTGGAACTGTTGGACTGCATTTTGTGCATTTTCAAAGTTGTTTGCTGGGTACCAGGTTTTGTCGTGTTCTGGTGAATACCCTGTCCACTTGACTCTATATTTCAAGCGACCGTAATATAATCGGGAATGGATTATTTCTTCAAGTTCGTATTCCAATTCACCGTCTATCTCGATTGACGGCGATGGTGGTTTTTCTTGTGAAAGTAAGGGATTATCTTGATAAGGTTCGAGAAGGCTGATATGGAAGGTGTTGTGTATCTTCATTGCAGGCGGAAGGTCGAGTTTATAAGCTCTGCTTCCTATTTTTTCCAATATCCTAAATGGTCCGATTTTCTTGTAATCCAGTTTTTTCGTTGGTCGGGTTGTTTTGATATTGCATGGTAGTAGCCACACTTTGTCTCCTGACTTTAAGTTTGGATTGGGTTTTCAGTGTCGATCGTATTCGTCTTTTTGTCGTAGTTGTGCTGTGACCATTTCTGTTTACAACATGTCGTGTAGTTGACTCATGTCTTTCTTGTCCATTATCTTTCCTGCGAGCATATGACCAATGGTCTCACGTTCGGGATGTAGGCCATAGTTCGCATAGAAGGGTGTTGTCTTTATTGTTTCTTGGTTTCCATTGTTATATGCAAATTCTACCATCGATAGCCATTCGCACCAATCATCTTGCTGATAATTGACGTATGCTCGCAGGTATTGTTCCAATATGCCGTTTATCTGCTCGGTTTGTCCATCCGTTTGAGGGTAAAAAGCTGTGCTCATATGTCTTTCCATACCCAATTTTACTGTTATTTCCTTCCACACCTCTGATGTGAATAGTGATCCTCTGTCACCGATAATATCTTTTGGTAATTCATGTAGGCAGTAAATTTCCTTTAGAAACAAGATAGGAAACTGCCGTGCAGTGATATCCGTTCTGCATAGTATGAAGTGACTCATTTTAGTCAGACGATCCACTACTACTAATATGGCGTTTTGATCATTTGACTTTGGTAGGTCCGTAATGAAATCCAAGGATATCGACTTCCATGGTTTTTCTGGTATTTCGTTGGATTTGTGTAATCTATAAGGTGCGTGTCGTACCACTTTAGTTTGTTGACACATGTCGTAGTTCTTGACATATCGTTTGATGTCTTCTCTTATCTTTGGCCAATAGTATCGTCGGTTAACGAATTCGGTAGTTTTGGCTGTTCCTCCATGTCCTGCGTATGGGGGGTTATTATGGTGTCGTATGATCTCTGTTAGTAATTCTTCTTTATCCGGTATCCAGATTTTTCCATCGTACTATAAGTAATTGTCTCTCCATTGACACAATCCCAAGGCTGCTCCTTCGGTTTCCTTTATTCCTTGTGCCAGTTTTTCTCTTATCTCCTTGATGCCTTTGTCCTGTGAACTTTCCTTTCTGATATCTTCTTCCAATGTCGTTCAGGTCTTTATCTCGTTCAGTGATTCGTATCCACTGTCTTTATCCTCCGTTTGGAAATATTTTTCTTTCAGTAATAGTATTTGTTGTTTCTGTTTGATCCTCTCATCTTCGGGATCCTTTGGTCTGTCCTTTAACCTTCTGGTTAGGGCATCCGGTTTTCCTCCTTCTTTTCCTGGACGGTATTCTATTTTGAAGTGATAAGTGCTGAGTTTTTCCATCCATCGTATTTGTCATCCATTTAGTTCCTTTGTTGTCATGAAGGGTACTAAGTTCTTGTAGTCCATAAGTATTTTGACTGGAGCTTGGTTGTTTTGAGTGTATCTCCTCCATTCCTTCAGTACTTGGACTATTGCTAATAGTTCCTTGTCATGGACGTCGTAGTTCCATTCCGCCGGTGTTATCGTTTTGGATCTGAAGGCCACTAGTCTCCATTTTCCATCTTTGCATTTCTGTGATAATATGCCTGAGCATACATATTTGGAAGCATCTGTCTTGATCATTGTTTCTTTCTTCGGGTCAAAGTGTACCAATATTGGTTCTTGTGTGATCTTAGTTCTGAGTTCGTTGAATGCTTCTTTTTCCTTTGATCCCCAATCCCATTTGACATCCTTTTTGGTTAGGTTGTATAGGGGTTTAGCTGTTCGGCTAAATCCTTCTATAAACCTTGGATAGAAGTTACAGAAACCCATGAAACACTGAATGTCAGTTTTGTTTTTTCGGTATTCCCATTCCCATATTGCTTTGGTCTTGACGGGGTCCATTTGAACTCCTTCTCCATTGATGATGAATCCTAGGTATTCGGTTTCCTCTTTATGGAATTCGCATTTGCTGAGTTTGCATCACATTCCTGATTCCTTGATATCGGCCATTATGTTGCTGACATCCTGTTGGTGTTGTTCCAAGTCTTCGGAGTATATGAGTACGTCGTCTAGGTAGACTATACAGCATATATCTAAGTATTTGTTGAGTACTCTGTTGATCCATTGTTGGAATGAGGCTGGCGTATTGGTTAGCCCAAAGGGCATAACCAAATATTCATATGTTCCATATCTTGAGGCGAAGGTTGTCTTCTATTTGTCCCCCTTTTTGATTCTGACGTTGTGATAGAGATCCTTTATGTCTAGTTTGGTGAAGTATTTGGCTAACGCCAGTCAATCGAATGCTTCTCCTATTAGAGGTAAGGGATATCTATCTTTCTTGGTTATGCTATTGAATGCTTGATAGTCAATGCATAACCTTAGCTTTCCATCTTTTTTCTTCATGAATAAAATAGGTGATCCTCCATTGGCATATGATTGTTGGATCCACCCTCTTTCCAAGTTTTGTTGAATATATTTTCTTAGTTCTTCAAGTTCTGTCTCTCCCAGCGGGTATATCTTTCTTTGCGGTATTGTATTGCCTTCTTCGAGGTTGATTCCTAGGTCCACGTCTTCCCAGTGAGGTGGTAACTTGGTGGATTCTTTTTCTTGGAATAGGTCCAGATGGTGATGATACTCCTTTGGTATGACCTTATCCAATCTTTCTTCTTTTGCTTTAGTCCTGCTTCGGATGGCTAGCTCTATACTAATGTTGATCTTGGCTAGGTTGATTCCATCCTCCTGGTAGTCCCATTTGAGGATTCCCGTGGTTTCTCTTTTGCGATAGAACTTTCTGAATGCTTGAGCCGATATTTGATTGATTTCGATCTTTGGTTGGTCCTGGGTTGTTTTTTCTCAGTCCATACTGCCAAACCCTTTGGTTCCTCTGGTGGTCTCAGGTAGACCCTCCACTTCTTGGAATTCTTCTTCGTTGATTTTTCGATGATTGACTGTGCGATCTTATCACCTTTTCCCACCTTGTATTCCTTGTTGTCTTAGTTAACCATCACTACCTTTAGTTCACCTGTATAATCAGCGTCTATCACACCCGCATTAGTAGTGAGTTGGTGTCTGACTACTAGACTGCTGTGTGGTGCTATACGCCCATAGGTGCCTTGAGGTAGCTCTATGGCTATTCCTGTTAGGATGGTTACCTGCCCATTGGCTGGTATCTTGACTTCTTGGTTGGCATATAGGTCATGACCTGCTGCCCTCTTGGACCCTCTTGTGGGTATCTCAGCCTCGTGGCTAAGTTTTTGAACTTTGATCCTCTGATCCTTCCTTGGTTGTACTTGGCTGAACTTTGCATTCAAATTCTTCTCAAATGCTTCTTCTTCAGGGGTCACATATATCACCGGTGAACTGTTGAGACACCATGTCGTACATCGTTTGCTGGTGAAGGTGACCTTCCTTTCTTCCCAATTGAGTGTTGGATTGTGTTGTCTTAACCATGGCATTCCTAAAATGATTTCATGGTGTTGTAGATTTGCAACTTGGAAGGTCACCACTTTCCTATGGTTTCCAATTTCCATAGGTACTTGCATGATGTGGGTTATAGGTCTCATGACGCTGGGTTTTCCATCCGCGAGATAAATCTGTTGTTTGTTTTTTGCTTTCTTGATCCTTAATTGATATTTTCTGCAGACTTCTTCATCAATAAAGTCTTCGGTTACTCCTGAATCCAGCATTGCATGTATCATTATTGCTTATTTTTTGTTGTTATATATAGTGGTTTCAATCATGATATGATCATTGTCATTATTGTTCGTTTTCTGGCTTAAAAGAGTGTAGTAGTTGGCCTTCAAGATGGATTTGTCTTTCGGAGGGTCCCGCAGACCATCTAGTGCTGGGGACCTTCATCTTTTGCCATTGTCTCGTATTCCTCTTCGATTTTGATTTCCCTTAGGTTGCTTCGTGGTTGGAATCTCTGGTTTGTCCTAGTGTTCTGCTGGTTTGGGGTAGGGTTGGCAGGTCTTTTATAATCCTTAATCATGTGTCCCTTTATTCCACATTTTAGGCATAGATTGTTGTTTCGTCGTCAGAGATACTCTTCTTTTACGAGGTTGAGTGATGGTCTTTTCCTGGTTGCATCCAATCCCATTGCGTTACCCCCTTGACTGGTGGTTCGATAGGTTCCGTTCAGGTTTCTGGGTGCTCCTGGACTTCTTGTATTCGTATTGTTGCTCTGGGTTGTGTTGGATTGATTTTTTTGTATCCAGTCCAATTGTCCAAACTGGACTTCCTTTCGAATGGCCCAGTGGACTATTTCTTCGGTTGTGGTAAATTTTTCTTCGCTGTATCTCCATGCATCTTGATAGGTTTTCTTCAAGCCTTTCATGAACCATCTCATAGCAGATGCCTCGTCACACTCCACTTCGTACTGGAGTAGTCGGAACTCATACCAGTAATCGGTGACATTTTTTATTTCTTGCCTAATTTTTTCTAGTTTGTTTCGCGCTGACTGACTCAATTCTATATCTGTGAATTGGGCCTCAAATACTTCCTTGAAGCTGATCCAGTCCGTCCATGGTGCCGTATTGCTGACCACAATCAGTGTTATCTATTTTAGAGCTGTTCCTTCGAGTAGAGTGAGAGTATATCTTATTTTGTCCTGGTCGTTTCCTCATGTCCATCCTACTACGTCGAAGTAGGTTAAGAGTTGTATCATATATCCTCGTAGCTTGCTTCTTTCCCCATCATAGTGTGGTGGGGTCTTGACTTTAGGTTGTTGTCCCATTCCTCTTATAGCTTCTCGTATTATTTGTTCCACTTCCGTACGTGGAATCATCTGGGGTGGTGCTGGCCCTGCTACAGGTGGGCCCTGGGGTAGTGCTGGTCCCGACAATCTTTCGGGTTTCGGTGTTTCTGGTACTTCTTCCTCGTCCGGAAAGGTGACTCTTTCGGGTGTGATTAGGCTTGCGGTTCCTACTGAGTGGTGACTTGCTTCGCTCAGTGCTTGTTCTAATTCTTCGAGTCCAAATGTATCATCTTGGAGGTCCAAATCTCCCGCTTGATCTGGGTTGAACGAAGCCGTGGCGTAATCGTTAAGTGTCGTGTTGGAGACACGTTCTAATGTTAAGAATCCTACCGGAGTGGTGAGTGCAACAGGTAACGATTCTTACTTATATAGGAGGTAATAACTCTTAGGCCTCTTGCCTACGAGATGTCGATAGTTAAGTACTACCGACTTCTATCGTGTCGCGCCTATTCCTCTTAACGTCTTAAGTCCTCGCTTAGGACTTCTTTGCATACTGTCGGATGATAGATAGTTTCCTTGCGTGGGAGGAAAGACAATTCTTGGGTTTCTTAAGATAAATCTTAAAGAGCGTAAAAGTAGGTTTTATTGATAAACTTAAAGGTAGGAAATAAACAAGAAGAACATGTGAAGAGCTCATACTTGGAGTTCTAACAACTCCTTTATATACTGGCTCTTTATCTCGTGTGACTCATACTTGGCGTCACACGAACCCTGTGACTCATAACTATGAGTCACATAAAATCCATCAGACAACTCCTATGAGTCACTGCGCAACATACCTAAAACCAATTAAAACCTCATAACCAAGTCAGGTGCGCAACTTGCATCACCCAAGTGAAACCCATGACTCATAGTTTGAGTCATGTGCGAAACTCATAACATTGTGTGGCTCATAACTGTGAGTCATAAACAGGTAAACATAATAACGTATGACGCACTAGTGTGCATCATGTGAATTCCCAACATACCTATAGCTCAGAACCTCCGAGCTATGTAAAATCCGCCTTGCTTAGTCACAGTTTGTGACAAATCGGTTCTTAAAATACATAAGATCCTTATCCAATTTCCAATCCTTTGGTCCATCCTTATCCTGAATCCTCAGGCCTTCTAGTTCTGTTTTTCGAGATGTCCAATCGTGGTCATCAGCGCCGGCATCTCAAACTTCTTGGAGGAATTCTTCATTGAATTCCTTAGGTGTTGCGTTGATGACTACTCAGATAGCCATCATGGTAGACTTTTCGTGGAGTAGCCAGTGTCAGTCAAGGTCCAGTTGATCAAAGTGCTTGTTTTCTTCCAGGTTATCGTAAAGGAAACTGGTGTGCCTAGGTACTTCTTTTAAGCCAGTTCCAGTACTTCCGAAACCTTGGTTGCCTCGCTCTGTGTCATCTAGTTCCATGCGTTACGATAGGTCACCTGTATGGATCTGTTCTAGAATCAGTTATGCAATTTTGCTTCTAGCTTGCACTTTGTAATCTTCTTTTCCCAAGTTATACAACAAGGCTTTTACTTCTCCTTGGTAGTCTGCATCTATGATGCCAGCTTTGACGTCGATCATGTGTTTGGTCGCTAGTCTACTTTTTGGAGCTATGCGACCGTAAGTTTCTTCTGGAACTACGATTGCGATTCTGGTATCGATAAGGGCTTGCCCTTTACTCAGAATTACCGAATCTTGTAGTGCAAACATGTCGTAACCTGCAGCTTGGGCAGTGCCTTATGAGGGCAGGAGGGCCTTTGGGTCTAGGCACATTGCTCAAAATTGGTTTTCGTTGTTTGGTGTGACTGGAGCTGGATCTATGTTGTCGTCCTCTCACAGGACCACAGAAATTTGGATCATGTTGCAAAAGTATTCAGGTTTGAGGATGGACTGTTCACTTTGCACAACTCCCTCTTCGGGATGGCACTCCAACTATCTGCTCAGAGCGTCAGGCTTACCACTCCTTGATCCGGGTCTATAAACAATTTTAAAATTGAAGTCAGCCAACTTCTGAGCCCACCTAATTTGACTGCCACTCCATGCTTTAGTTGTTAGGAAGTACTGTAGGTTTTGGTGATCGGTGAAAACCATAATAGGCCTATCAGTTCCTATGAGGTAATGCCGCCATTCCTGAAACGCTTCCACAATCGTGAGTAACTCTTTATCATGGATATCGTAATTGCATTCTGCTGGGTTCAATTTTCTTGAACGGAAAGTGACTGGGTACAGTCATTTTTCGATCAATTGCAAAAGGACGCATCCGAGTTCAAAGTCGCTAGCGTCCGTTTCCACTACCATCTCGCGATACGAGTCGAAGTGGCATAGAATCAGTGCTGTAATGAACTTTACTTTTAGCAATTCAAAAGAGGCATTAGCCTCGCTATTCCATTTGAAATCCTTTGGATTTCCTTTTAGTAATTCCGTTATGGGTTTGCAGATTGTGGAGAAATTTTTGATAAATCTCTGATAAAAATTTGCAAATCCCATAAATACCTGAATACCCTGGACTGACTCTGGGTGTTTCCATTGCTTAATAGCATCAACCTTTCTTTCGCTCATTTCTACTCTGGTGCCGCTAACGATATATCCTAAGAATTCTACACTTTCCACATGAAAGGCTGATTTGTTGATGGATATCGCCAATTTGTTTTCAGGTAGCTTTTGCATGACTTTTTGAACTAACGCGATATGTTCTTCTTTGCTCTTGGAGTAAATCAAGATGTCGTCCATATAAACGACAACTCCATCGTCTATGAACTCGTGTAGTATAGTCTGCATCATGCTTTGGAAAATAGCGGGGGCATTACCGTGTATTGGAAATGGCCTCTAGGGCATCCGAAAGCTGATTTCCACTCGTCCTTCTGTGGTAATCGTATACGGTAGAAAGCCGCATCTAGGTCAATTTTGGAAAGTATTTTTTATCCCATGATCATATCCCTAAGTGTAGTCATTAATAGTAGGGGGTATTTGTTAGCTATGGTTACCTTGTTTAATCCCCAGTAATCTACATATAGTCTAAGTCCTCCCCCAGGTTTTGGGGCATAGAGTACCGGTGCTCTTGCCGGTGACTGACTGGGAACTATTTTTCCTTCCTTGGGCATTTTATCCAAATACTGGCTTAGTGTCTTGCGTTCTTTTTCCGTTAGCGAGTAAATTGGTCCCCAAGGTGGTTGCGTCCCATGTAAAAGTTCAATCTTATAGTCAAACGAGCGGTGTGGTGGCAACTCTGCCGCCATCGGGCCTTCAAATAGGTCCTTAAACTGGTGATAGGGTCTTGGGACATTTTCCCATGCAATATCCCAATCCACTTCTAGATAGGTGAAGGAAACTATCATCCCTTTGCTCTTACATACAGGTCCGACATATATTGCGTTTTCTTTCCATACCAAATTGTCGTCCCATTCGACATCTATTCCTTCATCGCTTGTTCCGACATGTTCAGAGCATTTTTCGGCATTGAATTCGTACTTTGTTGGGTCCTCGATGCCACTTATCAGGTGTTGGTCATGCTACTAAGCGAAAAGTATAATCATATCGAAGTTTTCTGTATCAGTAACTTTGCAAGAGACTTTGGACATGTGTTGGTTTTGTCCAATCTCTAGTTGTATTGGATGGGTGTATAGCCATCCACCTCGTGTGGAGGTAGTTCCATCAAATCCCATAATACCTAACGGTTTAATTATAGTTTCAGTAGGTGGTACTAATTCATGTACTAATTTGCTTTTTAGTACGAAGTTGTTAGAGCCCGAGTCTAATAACATGCGAATCGGAATTCTTTTTCCTTCATGGTGGATGAAGACTTTGCCTTCTGGATATTGGTAATGTGCTGGTATTGGAACCTTGGTTTTTGCTCGCTTAGGGGTCCCTGTAGGGTTACCCTGTTTTCGCTTTGTGGAACTCATTTTCATGGTTGGGTGTTGGTGCGGGGGATTGTTACCGCGCCAGCGTAGTTTCGGCTCTTAAAGCCTCCTCATACAATCTTTGCCTTTGTTACCCTCATTACCAATATTTAATCATACCGAACTCCAAACATCCTATGGAGTCGAGGATCGACCTTTTAACCTGGCCTTAGGTATGTTTCAATTCCAATCAGTTACTCTATAACGGCCAAGCACGCTGTGCTGCTATCCCCTTACCGACTGACTACCTTATCACTGTAGTTGTAGGTGCCTCCAGAACTCTTCCCACCGTAACTGGACCACGTCCTCTCTTCGGTATCAGTGATTCAACTGCACTTCCTGTCCGCTCATCAGAAGTCGGCAGTCACCTGCGAGGTGAGAAAGTTTGCATCTAGTATGGGGTTACAACCTTGCCTGTTGCTAAACAGTCCTTTCCTTCTTCCACCCGTGGGAGGGTACAGCTTGATAAAGGTCTTGTGCTTCCCTTAGGTACCATTCGCCATCATTCTTGGCTAAGTGGCCTTGCCGCCCATCCCCAAGGTTCATAAGGGCTCCATGCGTAATTCCTGTCAATGGACCAGGTATTACAGATTTCTTCCTCTCGTGAGTATACTGTGGAAAACCAATGAACGACTATCCCTTAGTCTTAATCGCTCATCTCCCAAATCCGAGGGGCTGGATCTTGTCGAGCATGGTGGATTGTTGGCTTATTCGCCTTCTCTCTCACCTCTAATCTCTTGGGCCTTGGGGCTGCATTTTTGTGCTGGGTAAGGTGATTCATGACAGCATCCTTTCGACAATCGGCCCACTTGTGGTTTGTGAGCCCGCAACAAGTGCAGCCTTGGTTCTCTTGTCATGTCTTGACCAGGGATTCAGGAATCCCTTCATGTACCTTTTTCCAATCATGGTGCACACGTTTTCCATCACCAAATTGTTGCAGTTTCGAGGGTTCTTTATTCATCGCCCTCTTCTTTGTGTTGCCAAACTATGAATTTGATCTGGATGACCAGTCTCGTTTCTTTTTGAAATCAGTACCTAGTCGTGAAGGTTCTTCATTCCTCCATTTCCGTGGGTTAGACGCACTGGGTTTGCCATGGTCGTTTCCCGCCAATTTCATCCTCTCTACATACTCCTCATGTTGGTGTCCGACATGTCGGACGTGAGCTCTCCAGGCTCTATCGGTTTCGTGGTCTTCATACGATAATTAGAGTAATAAATCCTTTAGTAGTTTGTCCTCAACTGCCTTTCTCCCTGCAACTTCTGTGAGTTGAGCATGAACATTGTGCGACTCTATCTTGATGAGAAAATTCTCAATGTTGCCCGAATACTTTTCGTACTTCATTTTCTAGATGGCTTTTCGATCCCAATTTGTAGGACAGTACCTGTCCCAGACTTCCGCGCAAAACTGTACCCAAGTATTGAATTCCGGCCGAGCCAGGTATCCTTCCAATCCTTGCATACTTTTCCAATAATAATCGGTAAAGGGCCCAACCTCAGGTCCTTTCATCCGCCCAAGGGCATAGATGACCTTTTGTGTCTCATCAGTCCACTGTCACTCGTTTCGAGCGAAATAATCCTGACACTGGATTAGCCAAGTAGTTACAACTTGGTAAGCTTTGTTCTAAAAAAGAAGGGGGTGGCTCCGCATGTTTCTTCTGCGTGTTAGCATACGCTCTCTCAAGTTGCCCTACCAATTCGTTACTATCTATTTCTATAGTATTAGTTGCAGTAGTGCAACGCCGTCTTCGGGGGACCGGTTGTCGCAAGGGTTGGTTTTCATCGTCAGATGGAGGTCCATCATCAGGGTCGTTATCAGGTAGTCCTTCTCCTCCTCTGGAAGGGCCAAGGGCACCAGTGGGTTTTGCTAGTTCCTTTTCCTTATTTTTTTGGTGGAGGGGGAGCATAATATTCCGCATCTGGAGCGTCGGGTCGCTCAGGTGCTCCTTGTCTTCCTCTCCTGGTCGACGTGGTGGTCGACAATCCTTGTTCGGAGTATGCAGCTTCGATAGCTGCTTTAACCACGTCTGCGACGACTGTATCCATCCTTTTATCAAGTTTCTCGAACACTATGTCAATGTGTTCATCTATGTCATGGCAGTCGATTTCTCGCTGTTTTGCTGCATCGCTGGCAGCTTTCTGGAGATCCCTTAGCCTTCCTTGGAAAGCTTTTTCGAAGCTTTGTCGTGTGGTAACCTGGGAGAGGTCTTTTTGTTCTTGGGCTGAGGCTTGCTGTTCGAGCCTGGTTTCCGAGGTTTTGATTGCAGCATAAAGATGCTTGTCTCTTTGAACAGATTCTTGCCCGCTTTGTCTGATATTTTGCTGCAATTGCGAGGCCCCTTCTCGGTGCTAGTCATGTTGACCTTGATGTTGATGAAGTGCCTGCTCTACAGCTAGGTGGTAGCGGTCTAATTCCCTAGAGACTTCGGTTTGCAATTCTTGATCCCGCTTGTTCTATTTGGTCATTTCGTCGGCAACAATAGTTTCTCCGGCCCGAAGTCTTTCTTGCAACTTCATTAGGCCATCGGCTATTTGTCTTCCTCGGGTTGACAGTGCATGATAAGCTACCATGCTGTCATTTTTGGTCTCGTGGACGGTTCTGTCTAGTTGTCCAAGCCATTGCAATACCAAGGGTAGTAAAGGCTGAGTCTGTGGACAATGGTGGAGGTGAAGCTGAAAAGGATTTTGGGGACTGTGCAAATCTGGGTCGCCCTCCTAGGGGACTTGGTTGCCATGGGGCAAACGGTGAGGATGCTCATAGAATGACTGGGGAGTCTTCCATCAGGACATCAGTAATGGTTTGTTGAGCCATTGGAGGTATTGAAAAGTTGAGTGGTTTGGCTTCTCGTGAAGGCTTTGGTGACCAGAGGTTATCAATATAGTATTGGGCAGCAGTCAATTCTAAGTCAGGCGAATTGTAACTGGGGCCAATAAGATTTCTCAGAGAGTGGTCAAAAAAGCTTGTAATAATAGGTATCAAAGTATAACGAATATATTGATAAGATCTCTTCTCCCTTCGCTGATTGTTCTGAAAGCTAAGTATTTGTTTTTTTTTTGTTTAACTCATTGATTATTTGTTTAGGGTACAAAAAACGTATGGAGCGCTAGCTATGACAACAAAAAACCCATATCCCTCCTCTCGCCACAGGAAAAAGCCAACCCCCCAAGCCCCTCTGGTATGGAGCCAACTGCACATCTCGCCTCAAAGAAAAGAAACCCAAGCCCGGCTAGAGGGACGAACAAGGAAATCCTAACTAAGAAGAAAGCAGGAAGGGCCAGGAAAACCCGTTGAGAAATCCCAAAAAAAACAAAAGAAAGGTTAGTAGCAAGCCACGTAGGGCCCCGAAGGGCGAGTCCACTCATCCGAGCGGGAAGCGATACCCGAAGCGCACTAAGATAGGGGGCCCCCCCCAGACCCACTCTACGGAGACAGTGCAATACCATGGAGGGAAGGAGGAGACCAGCCGGCCGTGGGCGATAACCAGGGAGAGGGAAAGATGTAGCAGTAGGGTGCCAGCCGATCCAACAGTAGGAAGAGGAGAGTGGAGGGGTAGACCCAAAGACCTTAAACATTGTCTATTGGTATCGCGTTCGTGTCTGACTAGGCAGCCTCTTAGTGGAACAAGAGAATGGAGAGATCGACCATAGCCTGTTGGCTGTTCTCCCCTACTGCAACTGTAGTCCCAGCGGTCTGACGATGGTGGTTAAGGGGTTGCCGACCATGAGAAGGCTAAGCGAGGCCAGCTCAGGAGGAGGAGAGGACTCCCCACTACGCGTAGAGGGAGGAGGAAGGGGGAGTAAGAAAGATCATCAACGGCTGCCTAGGCACAGCAAAGCAGATGTTTTACCGCATCTCTCATGTAGTCCCTTGTTCTGGGAGAGATAGCATCACTGTAGTGGAAGGGATGCCACCATCTGCCAGCCAGCCAAGGAGGGCCTCCGACCGACCAACCCCCAAGGAGAGAGAGGGCCCTGCGACGGTAGACCGAAGTCAATACCCCAGGCATGAGAGGAGAGAGGAGCCAGACTCCCCTAGGCCGATGCCAAAGGCAGGAGTGGGCGGGAGGGTGGAGAAAGTTTCGCAATAAAACAAAAAACTCACAATAAAAACTGTGGTGTTGAGTTTTCAATCTCCAGAGGTATAGCAGAGACGGAGGATGTTCTGAAAGCTAAGAAGGCACCTCAATATTTATATTCCACATCTGGGTAGTCGCGGGCTACATCTATCTATCACCAAACAATGTACCTTTTCAGTTGCCTTCCCCTTACTATCGTAATGGGAATCCGTTTGACCCTGACAAACTTTACATCTTGCTCGGACTACGGTCTCCGTGCATTGTCATGTCTCCACGAGGGTGTTTGAAACCTCTCCAGTGAAAACGCATGATTCCTTCGTCTCGGAGGTTTAAGTATAGATGAGTGGTCTTGCTTCGAGCCAACTCACTATCCTCCTTACTCTGACTAGAGTGATCAGCTCCGTCGAGATACTTACCAATGTGCTGTTGACTTCGCAACTCAACTGCATTGACTTTGAGGACTTTCTGCCATGATCGGACTAGTCAATGTCGTGGGAAAGTCTCTCATCCACAGATAGGCTTCTGGTTGGCTCTATACTGTGCGAGCACTTGACTGGGCTCCATGCCTCATCCATACAGGCACATCCCAATAACTCATTAGACTGTTGGTGATTTTGTCCCAACACCTTCCGTCCATGCCCGAGGTGGTCAACCTCGCTTAGCCTGTAGCTCTATAATTACCCATTCAATTGACTCCGTTCTACTTTTCAGACACGGCCTAAGGTCTCTTCTTATATATCCAGTGAACAGCTTTTGGTCGGACGGACGGGGACGACATATATGGTGTTATGAAGCATGCTTCGTTTCAACCGGTTTATACTGTCAGGACACCAAATTCCGGCGAGGCTATTACTGCGTGCAGGCCCACCGGCGGGGCCGGAGGGGGGTGTTGGCTATGAAATTTTCGCGGTTTTTAGGAGGTCTGTACGCGGGGGAGGTCTGTGCATTCATATGTGTAACAACTGGTCTTCCGGATGACTCGAGTTCACATGAACTTATGGAGGCATGCATGTTGCTTCATAACCACTGCGCATAGACTTGTAGAGGTCGTAGCTCCATAACTAACTGACCAATCTGAACCAACTAAGTCTTATCTTATAGAGCAGAGCTCCTTCTATGTTATCCAGTGAAAACCCCTCGGTTGCATGCCTCGTATCTCCGCAGAGTGGGCTGCATAGATGCCTTATTGTTCTGTGCGATAATATGATATCGTTACGATAACTACAGCGGGGCCAGGAGTCGAACATATGACCTTATGCATTTAGTCATGTGCAGCACCGATTACGCTTCCATGTGTAACAGTGTGGGGAGGAGGTTGTGTTTCTCTCCCTTAAGTTACAGTTCTATGTTGGTACGCATGTATATCATACCTATCATATTATACTCAAGCAAAAGTATGATACTGGTTTGGTTGTAAAATCGAGTGAGGATTGATGAGTAACTCTTCAACCCCTCCCCCCCTCCTCGGACTCCGCTCCAAACTGAAAAGCCCAGGCACCTGCCATGCCCTCCGGACACCCCTAAGATACAGTACTGTATTGTAAGAGCTCTTAGAATTCACTACCTCCGTAGCAGGGGTTGATCTCTGTTTCACTCGCCGATGGGTTTAGTTTAACGGAGGGACTAGGCAGGCTACCGAGAGGCCTTAAAGAGCCACTTGGTGGGTCTCTTACTAAACTTACCATGCTGCCTTCGCTTTCTCTGCTGTTGCTGCTACTACTGCTACTGTCTCTACCTGGACCAGGTGCCACACCTGACAATTGCTGAGGTAGACTTGATGAACTGTGACTAGTTCCCGATAGTTTTTCCTTTCAGGGAGTAACTGGGAAGCCTCCAGGCATAGATAGGCTTTATTGGCTCAACTCTTCCTTGAACCCTTTGAAGTTCTGAGTTGCCTGGTCTCGTACCAGCTGTCTTCCTGGATCATTAATTTTGAATCCATCTTTTGGTCCTTTAGCTTGACCTGGTCTCTTAGGCTTTGTAAACCCTTCTCTTGAGAACTGTTTCCCACTTTGTATTGTGAGAGGCTCTATAGTATAGAAATTTTCTAATTAAGAATATTTATTAACTCTACTTTTACTATTTGCCATACTATACTATATCCTCTTCTTACTAGTGGGGTCATAATCCCTGCCATTGCCGTGGAGATAGTAAAAGTATCATAATTAAGAAAAATAATAGAACCTCCCTAATAAACAATAACAGAATTGTTGAACCTCAAGTTGGGAGGTTGAGGTTGCCTCCTCAGGCATGATGTTGCATGGTTTACCTTTTACATGATTCAGGATGAGGATTTTGTGCACAATCTTTTCCCATATCCCCGAGCCCTGTGGATGCAAGCCGAAGGGCACCGTAGTGCAGATTTTATAAAACTTGGTAGTCATTTGGTGTGCCATAACTGAGACCCCCAATCATCTATGGTTCGTGCCATTCAAAACATGCACGAGGCTGAAATAATGTGTTACATGTGGCTGTGCCTCTTTTGATGCCAAGCCTTGAATTTTCCATAGAATTATGGTCTAGGGTTTAAATAATAATATATTTTAAATAGATTTAAAGATGAATAATATAAGGTTATAATAAAAATAACAAGAGATGAGAAATGTTAAAATATTAATAAATATGTGCAATACTTTTTTAAAATATGATATTATAGAAGCAGATGAGAAACTTTAAAGTAGTTTACCAGTAACAACTCTCCCATATATAATAATATTACTATCATTAATTTTTATTACATATACTGGAGAAATAATGGTTGTTGGCATGAGGTTAATGGTATCCCTCATAGGTTAGGGGTTATGTTTACTCTTTTTAGTGCACAAAATGATTTTTGTAAGTCAAAACCCTATTTCCTGAATAATAAATCTCTGATTACTAAGAAATTAAACTGTGGCTGATGTAACATTTTTCTCTCTTTCTCACCAAAAGTACAACTTTTCAAATTTGCAAGGCTCTCCAACCAAGGACAAAAAAAATAAAAGAAAACCTCACAGTTATTCTGCATTGTTCTCTCTTCAATGCTGAGGTTTTTTATTTCACATAATAATGCTAGTTGTGGACCCTTGTCAATTTAAAAGTTGTCGAATTTCTCGTGCAGGTTTTGAATGGCACGCACTATACAATATTTTGTGATCTGAAAACGTAGGTTAAAGTTTGCCGGCACTTAAGCCTTTGTTGGATTGCCTCTCAGGGGAAGTTTTTTTTAGGTACCGGTACACGGTTAGGAGATATGCCAATACAAGGTATGTAATTTTGAGATGCTCGGCAGGCAAGGATAGGCAGTGACTTTGTTGTCTTCACATCTTCTGATCCTAGGTGCTGGGTATACCGGTAGGGTTTTGGTTCTCTTGTCGCCCGTTGTCATCGACCGTTAGGTTATCTACCAGTATTTACTTGGTTTCCTCTACACCAGAGACCATTGGGCATATTTGGTGCAAAGCATATCGAACCCACCCCAGTGGGTACACCCATCAGGTAATGCCTGTATTCACAAAGGGTTCAGGGGTGTGAACATCGACAAAGAGTTCGGGAGCTTGAAAGTTGACTTCTCAGTCGGGTCCTTTTAATTTTTGGAATCAACGTATCATAAAACATTGTACTCGAGTACATAATCATGAGCGAAACATATCATAATTATGAGACATAATTTGTCAATAGATTAATTTATTATGTCTATTTTTATGGGATTCAAAAATATAGAGCAATGAAACTAAACACATAAGACTGAATATTTATCAGAGACCAACCTTCAATCTTCAAAATTCTTTCTTGGCATTTAAATTATGAGCCGGAATCCTTTGTGGTATCATAGGCGGCATTACCGGTACATAGGTGCACCCACTGTGGGGCGCATTCCATTTAACAGAGCGACCAAACGAGATCAGCACGCTCTCTCCCCCGACGTTCTCACATTCTTGTGGCAAAATATTTCCTGGGGAGCTTTACTTGCAGTCACCCCGTGGGCTCAGCTTTACTAGACTCCGCTAGAGGAGAGCACCACTCCGGATTAACCTAAACCGCGGTGATGTCACGTGTCTCAAAGACAGCTACAGTACGCAAACTATTTCCTCTACCGGTCGCGACCACCCAACGACCTCATCACCAGTATCCCCACTACCACCAGCGCCAAACCCACCATATCACCCATATTCATCACAGTTCTGAAACCTATTATCACCCGCAACGGGTATTTCGGAGAGTTCAGATGGCACAGGCGTGGTCACCCAGTACTCGTTCCCTGGAGAGCATTTTTAAGGTTCTAAGTGACCACAATCATCCGTTTGTCATGGTTGGAAAGTATGCACTTACATGGATGGGAGTTCCAGTGCATACAGGATATGTACCTATTGCTCACCCCACTATGAGTTCCTGCTCCCAACCGCTGACACTACCATGATAGATAATGGATATCCTGGTAAGAACCTCACAAGCCGTATCCATACGCCAGTCATTAGCCCAAACCGGGGAATGGATGGAGGTCGACGACGCAAGTATTCCAGGCCTACTTTCATTCGCGGAACGCAATGAGCAGCGCTCTGTCGGGCGATTGAAGAGGCTCGATGATTACTGGTATATTTGCCTTTGCACCGAGGACACCTACAACCTGATGGTCGACACCCAGAAAATCCAAGTACCGCATCCCATTAGCTTAAACGCTGGGTTGGTGGAGTCTGAATTTCATCCTAATCCCACTGATCGGCGAGTCAGGCCCTTTCTTCTTACCGATAAAAACGTCAAATTCGTGTGGACCGAGCCTGTCACCTTTTCCGCTTTCATACCAACCATCCCCGATTATGTGGACTCATGTCTAAGCACTACGGGGGGCCGGAGCCACGTTGATGATGAATCATGTGATGTTCCTGAATCGGACCTGGACTACTTGTCCAGATATCTCGCTCTCGATTCGCCCCACCAGCAGGATAAACTACTCGCTAAGGTTTATCAGGCCAAGTTGTTGAAAGACTATTTCATCAACCGTCAGCGTTGCCAAGAGACCAGGATGCAAAAGATCCTGGAAAGGCGCAGGAAGCGTTCTTCGCACCTCAACCCCCAGCCACAACTTCCTTTTATGATACCAGACTTGTAAGGCCATGTTAGATGGCTAGCTCATCAGAATGTAGGACAGTTCCTATCTCCGTCGATTGCAATTGTCAACGCTTCCGTGTGTTTCTGCAGCAGCCCGACCCATCAAGGCTCGTGGATGTTTCCTCTCTGGGCTTGGGGGGTGGCGGAGGGTATTTTTTGTGTCCTCAATCCTTGGTTCGCATGTTGTTACTTGAGGATTGAATCCAGGTGCAGTGGTACAGTGGATGTTGAATTATGTTCATTATATCGCGCGTGCGCCAGCATTTTATTCACCATTCCTGTTGCGATACACCCTCGGAAGATGACTCCCCAGCATTATTTGTGTGACATTCCCACATTTTACACAGTGTCACCACCGGCTTAACAGTAGCAAATGAGTTTTTTCAACTCTCCATAACAATCTCCCAACACCAAGCATCATCCACTCTCTCCATGCCAATCATCTAAAATCCATACAACTTTACCTAGAAGCCGCCTCTCCGAGCCGCCTCATCTATGAGAGGCTTCTGATGACCTGAAGCAATTGCATCCCCCTTGCTGATTCTCCAAGTTCTACCCTAATGTCATCGAGAAGCTCTTTTGCCTGCGGGTCCAATCCTTTGAAATTCAACCTATCCCGTACCATCATCGCTACCGCATATCGTAGACCAGTGAGGTCTTTGAGCTTCTTGCGTTGGACCCACGCAGTTCCCTTCCCGATCGCAAGATCTACTGCTGTCGCTACCGGAACCCCGCTGATGAGGGAATACCCCCTAAGCTCAGTGTTCCCAACGGGCTAGGCCAGTGATAGGCCGGCCCATAGGCCGTAGGCTGGCCAAGGCAGGCCGCTCTGACGATGAGTCTAGGTGGATATAGGCCGAACTCACCTGGCCTGCCGAAGCCTATCAGGCCTGGTAGGAGCCTGCAGGCCTGCAAGTGGGATTTTTAGAGCTAATTGTTTTAAGAGTGGCTCGATTCCTTACAACTTTTATTGTGGTTTATTATTTTATCTATATCCTCACTTGTCAGTTGAAGTATAATAACTACGCGGTTACCGATCCACAACCAACTCAAAGAAGTCCAGGAAATCTACCTCCAGATTCTCCAACACAGTCCCATCTCACGATCCTTCCTTCCGATTCAGTTTCTTCGGCAGCAATCCATCAGTGAATGTGCCCCCTATGGTTGACCGAGTCCTATTAGACCTCGGGGGTTTTCATCAACCACGAGCAAATCCATATTACTACCCGCACGTAGGATCAGTGCCTAATAATATTAGTGATCTTACTGATACTCGTTCTATTCCGTTAACACCAGTGCATGGAATTTACGTAGGGACTATGTAACTTACAGTTCTCACGGGAATAACTCGGACTAGTTTAGTGGAATGGGAGATGAGCCGAGCAGAAACCAAGGATCTGAGGGGGTTGTAGGCCCGTATTTATAGGCTAGGTGTGGCTTGGCTAGGCCATATAGGCTGGGCCATATGGGCCGGGCCGGCCTATCAGGTGGCAGGTACTTAGCCCATACGGCCTATAGCTGGGCCCGGTCAGCCCAGGCCCAGGCTTTTCAAAGCCTGCAGGCTCCGGCCGGGCTAAATCCCCCATAGCTGTGGCAGGCCGGGCCCGGCTTCGGTTGAGCCTGGCCTACCTGGCCCGTTGGGAACACTGCCTAAGCTCATGAATGTAATCCCCATCCCCATGCTTATCAATAAAATCCACCTTAACTATGAAATCGTACGATGAAGAGTACTCCCACGTACCTAACACGGTCGCGGAGAATCGTCTATCGTCCTTGGCTAGATTCATGAACTTTGTGTATGAATCTCCTGTTATAGCCAAGTCGGCATCATTAGTCACGATTATCGAACCGTGAAAAAGGAGGACCGCTCCCCCGACAACCACGAAGTTTTCACGGTGCTCTTCTCCCAACATTTGCCAAACGGCACGAGCGGCCTCCATAGCCGCTAATTAGATGGGAAGTAGGAGAGGCATCTCAGGGTGGGCCTGGGCAGGGGGGGTTCGACTTGAGGTAGACATAGACAAGAATCTGATTTCGAGGATTGCAGGGGCAGAAAGGGGTAGGAAACGGTGATTGAGTTCCTACTTTCACACATGGGCGAAGAGGATATTTTATAACAATATCGACCTCCGCACTGTGGGTCATGGGCCGCGTGTGCATCTCAGGACAACAAGCAGTCAAGGCGGAAGAACCCTACGTGAATACTGGATGGATCTTACGAATATCTGAGTCTCACTCCATGATCGGAAAATTGGATCCTCTGAATATTACCGTTCCAGCACCGCTACAAAGGCAACTTCAGCAATTACGAACAATAATCCCAGGACAATTTGCACCATCCAATTCATTGTTGGTGCTGGGTTACTCTCCTCATCCTTTGATTCATACAATTGCCATGTCACTCCATGTTTCTATGAAGCTAAGTATCACGAAGCAGGATAAAGATATTCTGAAGATTTAAGGGGGGACGTTGATTGATGTTTATCATCTGGTTCAATGGTGTAGTTGGTTCTACACCACAAAGCCGCCAAACAGTGTATCATACGAGTACCGCAAGGAGTGAGTCAGTATTTTTCACAAAGTAACCCTTTCTTGATTAGTTGTTTTCTTCAAATAAAGCAGAAAATGTCCCGAACCTACCGCCAATATTTTGAGTATCCTACCCCTGAAGGCTACTGTCTGCTCAAAGGAGATCGCTTATTAGGCCACACTTTCTTTTGACCTGTTAGTGTAAAAACGAGCTTTAATCTACCAGTTGATGCTGTAAGAGTATCGTACTTGTACAGCACTACCAGTATTAATCTGCTTGTCAGATCTGGTTCCGCTTGATTATCAAGGGTGGCTATAGGGCAAATTTGGTACAACGTTTCCCTATATAGCGGGTATGATATGATATGATATGATATGATAGACTAACCAGCACCCCACCCCACGGCGGGGGACCGCCCCCATGCCCCCACCGGCCACGGATTGCCTGCTGGGTGGTATCACCTAAGCTATCTACATATCTACCCGAGTGTATGACACAAGAAGTAGCTTACGAAAATCTTTCCACGTCCGCTTCACATGAAACTCGACGCAAAAAATTACGAATCTTCTTATCACAAACCAGCGCGGTTCAAATCTTGGTCAGGGCGCTCAGAGTAATCCTGATTCCTGCATTCCTGGTCGATGCATTCTCTCCCAGCTCTGGAGACCCCTCTCCGATGTTTGGTTTTGCCGAGATCCGGGGACCCCGGAAATGTGCGTGGTGTGTGTGGTGGGGGGGGAGGGGGGGGGCTTGTGTTTCTCTCCCTTAAGTTACAGTTCTATTTTGGTGGGCATATATATCATACCTATCATATCATACGGTACTCGAGCGAAAGTATGATACTAGTTTGATTGTAAAATCGAGTGAGGATTGATGAGTAACTCTTCAGCCCCTCCCCCCCTCCTCGGACTCCGCTCCGGACTGAAAAGCCCAGGGACCTGTCATGCCCTCCGGACACCCCGAAGATACAGTACGGTACTGTACTGTAAGAACTCTTGGAATTCACTACCTCCGTAGCAGGGGTTGATCTCTGTTTCACTCGCGGCGGGTTTAGTTTGACGGGTTAACCGAATTGCGAACACAGGTTAATAAGCTCCAATAACCCCATGGATGATCGGGCGTTACCGCTTGGGAAAGGTGCTAACCTTTCTCAGGAACCTTCGATTCAGAATCCGGAGATTACAGGGCGGGCGGGGATATGATAGTGGACCCCAAGAGTTCCTATGGTATCATAGGAGTGGCCCATGCTTCGCGCCCACCACCTCCTCCGCTAACGAAGCGGGTAGCAAAACTCCTGACGCTGATACCAGCTTGGAGTAGAAGGTACTTTGTGCTATCATATCGGTAACCCCATGGTGGGCAAGAAGTTGGTTACTAGTACAGTATTGGCATGATACTTGGCCGAGAGCAAGGGATTGGGGAAATACATATACACTGGCATGGCAAATGAAAATAAAAAGATCTGTGCCTATCGAAGCACCCATAACAAATGCATACCTGCCTGCTCTCGTCCATCGTGCTTTCTGCCCGAGCTTGTAGCGGGTACAGGTGCCGGTAAATTAGGTGAGACGAGCGTCAACCTCAAACACCCGGCACTTGGCACCGCCACAAGCACGGTCATGCCGCGGCGACAAGGCAAAATTTAGTACCAGTATGGCGGGTTAGGTTACCCGGATTAGTTGACAGTGGCGTGCTGGGCGGTTAGGTTGGCGGGAAAGGGAGATTTGATTATGCGATCTGGTAAGCCGGTATGGTGGTGGCAATGGATGGGAATCGGGATCTGGGGAGTTTCGGATTCGGGTAGATAGGCTCGGAGAGAGATGAAAGAGATTTTAGATCTGGAGAATCATGGAGTGGGTAGCACGGTGGATGATAGTGTAACGTAAGACATCGAGAAGTCGGACGTTACACAGAAGTCGGACATGAATACAACACCGGCGGACAACAGCAAAAATCCCATTACTCCATGAAAAATATCAATTAATGAAACCCAATCAAACTTAGATGAGAATAATACCAGCTCTATAAGTTGTAAGATTAGCAAGGTGAAAAGAGGAATATTGTGGGAGTTAATATGAATTTAGAGGTGGAATAGGTACCTTATAGCATTAGAGAACTAAAGACACCACAGAGAAGTAAAAAATTACTTTCTTGTGCGCAATTGCATTGACAAAGCACGGTCAGGTAGCCGCCGATTGGGATTTGTGGGAGTAGAAAGTGTGGGAGGAAGAATAGGATACCGGATGCGGCCAGTTTGTGGAGTAACAAACTCGCTAGTATCATCAGATGAGGATTCTTCTTCAACCTTCCATTCAACAAGCTGCTCGCTACTCTCCCCCTCTGTTCCTTCAATATCAAAATGAACCTGCTTCTTCCCTCTTTTCTTCTTTGCCTTAGCTCCTGAATTTTCCTTTTCTGCAGCCTTTTTTGCCCGTACTTGCTTACGCTGAATAGCAATAGCATCTTTCTCCTCCCGCTCCTTTTTTAGCCGAAGAACATCAGCTCCGGTTATAATCCGTGCCTTTGACAGCACCCGACGGTCAGTTCTTGCAGCCTTTTTTCCTTCGAACTCATTCCGTAACTTTTGAGCCTCAAAAGCCTCAATCTCAGCCCGTGAGTAGGATGCTTCAGCTAAATGGGCAAGGCGTAGGATGAAGGCGATAGTATCTTTTTTTTTGGAAGCTGTTTCAGAGGAAACAAACTTTATAGCAGCAGTTGTTTGATGCCGTAGGTCTCGTCTTGTTTTTGGTGTCCGGAGGATTTGCTTGGAAGTAGAAGAAAGTGATGAATCATTTAGAAAAGAAAGAGAATCTGGTGATTTGGTAGAGGGAAGCCGAGTTAGAACAGCGTTTGGATTGAATAGATAAATGCCAGTTGCACGGAAGGCATTTTTGATATTAAGCTTAGTATAAGCTTTCTTCCGAGCATCGCGGTAGAATCCCCAAAAGGTGCCTTTGAGAATACCTGAACGTGAGTTGCGAACATAATTGTCCGCTGCCTTTCCATAGAAATGCTGAAGAGACCCAAACAATTCAACATCAAGAGGTTGTAACAAGTGCGTAGAATGAGGAGGAAGGGAAAGCAGATGAATATTATTGTCAACAGCATATTTGCAAAATTCAAAGGAAATATGAGATGCATGACCATCGATAATTAAGAGACGAGGCCGTCCACCTGCCCGATCTCTTGTGAAAACATCAAAGTGGCCAATAAGCCACTGGAGACCTAGAGAGTCATCCGTCCACCCATTGGGACTCAGGCAGAATTTAGCTAATAAATCATCCGTCTCACCATGCCATCCTGTTCGATGAGACTTTGCCTCATAAACAACAAATGGGGGAAGAACAAAAAAATCAGATGAAACACACTCTAAGACAGTGAGTAATTCCCGACTCCCATCTTGCGTCACCAATGGATTACGTCTATACGATCGACAAATAATCTGCGACCGCGCCGAAAATCCCAAAATAAAACCTTTCTCATCCATGTTATAGATGTCCGAATGTTGGATTTTATTTGTTCGTAATATTCAATCGAGTTTGCAAAAGAAATCTCGTATGATAGCCGGGTTGCTAGCATGAGCTCGTTGCCGGTCTAGCTGTCCACTATATCGGGCAGCAAGAGTTGGGTGCCTATCAAGGAAACGAGTCGTCCAAGACCTTCCTAGGATTGCAAGTTCACTATCATTCTCCTCCTCCGCCCTCCTCCTAGCGAGCGACTGTGCCATTCCTCGCAAAATATCCATTCTAGGTGGAAAACCAGCATCATCCATATCTGAACACCATCGTTCTAAAGCCTTTTCAGTGCCAGGAGGCAATTTTTGTTGATGCTCGTGAGCCCGTCGCCGATTCTGTGTCTTCCCCATAGCTCGATCACACAATACACTCCGTGCTATACCAAACTCAAGAGCCAGGTTCCGAAAGGTTGGGGGTGGGTGTCTACTCTCCCGGGCAGTGAGAGCCTATTGAATACGGTCCTCCTTCTCCTTGTCAACCCTTGATTTTCGAATAGCTTGAATCTTTCCCATTGCTGATTGTCTTGTTGTTTACAGATTCAATTTCTACCTATGCATTCCTGAGATATACCTCTGAATTGACACGCTGTCACCCTCTTGGCACAGAAAAAGCAATGTCCGACTTCCGTGATTTGTCCGACTTCCGGATGTCTTACGTTAGTTACGGGGGAGGGGCAAGTAGAGTATTGGTATCGTGCTTTCCGCCCATGATATTGCGCGTACTGTAATCCAAGCACGGTACCGGTACCGCACTCTGCGGAACCACTCGGCAGGCATTCGGGTCGAGACTCGGATTCAAATGAAGAATGCCATTCAATGCTCATCCGAGATCACGGCAAGAAGCAGGACGGATGGATGGTTCAAGGGTTCCTCTTCCCTCCTCTACAGTAATGTTGTGGAATCGTGGCGGGTATGATAGGGAGTGGCCCCTCCGGTCCGATCCGGTGCTTGTAGATGCTCGAGCAGCGAACCCTGCTGTTCTACCGGTACGCATTCGACGAGATTATGCGTGAGAGACACTGCCGGTATATTACCGGCATCCGTGGCCTTCCCCCCCCCCCAATGGAGTGAAGTGCATTCCGTATGGTGCCAGCAGTGGCGTTCGGCCTCCGGGCCGGAAAGGTCTTGAGCAAGTTTCTGGGGTTGAAGGGATCGGGTGTGCAGAAGGCCATTTGTGCATACCGGTACAGTACTTTACAAATCTACAGCAGCGGATGCGTTCAAACGAAGCTCGGCCCACTCGAAAGACGCTCTTTCGAGTCCTCACTCTTTGGCTGACGCCTTCATTACCGGTGCTGTGCGCCCTAAAAATCGGTACGCATATCATGTCCAAGTGGAATACGGCATGCCGACTGAAGTGAGGGAACAAACGGTGGAGCACGACGGCCTAGGTTCATCATGGGATGGCCTTATCATACAGGTGCGCTGCCCGACACGGTACTTGTACCTTTATCCACCGCATCCCAATTCCCCATCCTTCCTTGAGGACAGGTCAATTGACTCCCCGTTCTTACCTGCTCATCAACCGCGCGAGGCGGCAGCAAGACCTCAGACTACCGGTGCGATACCGCACCCAGCTAGCTGAACGTCGTTTCATCACGTCTGGCCTGGCGACTAACCGGCCAATTGGCTCATGCGCCAAGTCGGTTCTGTGGCGCGAGGTGAGGCTGCAGGTACCGTTTCATGCGAAACTCCCGGGGGATCAGAAAAAAGGAGGGGTAGGGTATCTGACTCTCGAGCCTTGGGCTAGGAAGTGGGTGGGTGACGGCGTGTTGGATTTGATGCAGGGTACCGTACTCGCGTTTCATATCGGTAACTTATTGTGGAGGCGAAGGATTGGGAACCCTCCTAGCAGTGCACAAATTCGCTGCAGACTCTTCAGCGTTGAGGGGGATGGGGGATGATAGGCACGAGTACCGGTCCTGTACCGTACTCGAGCACCAGTGCACCTCAACAACTACATCCAGCCGCTTCAACTTTTCCCTGATTCCGAAGATGATGATGATCGAGTCCGCCCACCTCCTTTTACTCGAAGAGATCCCCACCCCTCTGCAGAGCGGAGCGCTCGAGTACTACCGTAGTACAAGTGCAGTTGCACCACCACCACCCCAGTCCAACAAACGGTGCCTTGCAGCACTTTGCGCTTGCAGCTACTCGAGTATTCGCGTTTATCGACATGATTGTTCGGTCCCTGTTCCCGGTTCCTGTTTCGTATGTTACGTGCTGTACGAGCACTGTACCCCTTCCCCCTAACTTATGGAGTGGCCAGGGTAGAGTACGGTATTGGGGTTTCCTAAAGGTTGCGAAAGGGAGCCAACAGCTCCCTTCGTCTTTTCTTTTCTTTTCCTTCTTCCAGAGCTCGATTGCGCGATGCGTCTACCGGGGTTATACCGATATTTTCGCTTTGAAAAATCCGATACCGGTATTGTGAACTCTCGTTCAGTGGCTTGCCAAGTGCGAACCCGACATTTTGTCCAGGGGTTGAGGACATGTAGAGTAATCCGACAGCTGGGAAGTGAAAAAGGTGATACAGTCATGGTCATGATACACGTGCTGCACCCGCTGTATCAGGAATCAGGATCCATTTTCTATTCCTGTATTACCGGTATTGATGACCTAACTTGCACAGGGTGAGACCCCGATCGTCAGTGGTGTCGGGTAGGGTACGGGAGCCAGTCACCCAGCGAGCCGCCCTGTCAAGCTCCAGAGTCTCGGCTTGGGAACCGCGGCTAAAGTGTGCCGGTGCCGACACTTTCTTGGTACAAGTACGATACGAATTCCATCATTACCATGAGTGCTTCCGGGTCTCCCGATTCACGATTTGATACGGCACCACCACTGCACTGCCGTGACCATGAGTATTCCAACTTGACGTGCAGTGCACCACTATTCCGCAGCGAAGGAGGCGTGATACTCGTACTGCACAGTCATCCTCTATCAATCAATGGGCACCCAATCGTCCCATCTTCCCATTCCCATTGATTGTCCGATTGTGTTTCTCCTTTCTATTTCCAACCAGGGGATGTATGGTAGGGGAGGCGGAGCAGCTCGTAATTCTACTGGGCACAGTTACTTTGTAACCATCTCTCTGCATGTTTGTCTGCCCCTCTCCATCCCAAACAACTGTAGCCACCGAACGATACGTGATATGGGAGTTCCAGCGGATACGGAACCGTACTCGAGCACATCTACCCCAGACGATACACTTATCCTACCCCTCCTTACCCCCCTCCCCCCTCTTCTCTCCCCGTCCGATATGCTCCTAGGGCCCGAACCGGACTGATTGTCCGTCCATCCGGCCGGCCACCCCCTTCCCTCCAAGCTTCCAAGTACTGTAGCAGAGATGGAAATAGACTGTGACATGCGCGCCTGCTTGCGGTTAACCTTGGTTGATGGTTTTATACTTCTTGTCTTATAGCCCTTCTTTCGCTTCTTTTTCCTTTCCTTTCCTTTCCTTTCCTTTCCTTTCCTCTCCTCCTCCTCCTCCCCTTCGCTTCCAATATCTTCTCCGGCGAGAAGAAGAAGGAAACGGGGGATACTTTCGTGAATCGCTGAGGAAAGGTTGCCGTACCCATTCCCCGACTTTGACCGCTCTACAACCCTCCGGAAACCTAGAGAAGCATAGGCGGAGGAAGGAAGGAAGAAAGTTTTCGTTACGGCGCTGGGATACCCTTTTTCTTTTTTTCTTTTTTCTTTTCTCTGCTTGTTTGTTCCACCGTTACGACAAAGTACGAATACATTCCACGCGATATAGGTGCTACGGTACTCCCAGCATCATTCGCACCTTTTACCAGAGGGGGGAACTTCCGCGGGAGAGCGAGTCGGGAAGTAAGCGAGCAAGCAGGCAGGCGTTTACGAGCTCCCCACCACCAACGGTACGAGTACGGTGCAGTACGGTACCTGCTTTGCTGTACCACAAACCGAGCGGATTGGGAAGAGGAGAGGACACTGCAGAATACCGGCAGTGCATTAGCGACGCAATTTGGAAGGTGTGGAGGATCCTTACTTACGGGGCTTAGCACAGCGCATTACTTGTACTCCTATTTACTTGATCGGGAAGGATCCGGGTATTTACTGTGCTTTGGTGGTGGGGGGATATATACTGCCGTTCTTCGCCTTTTCGATCATTTGCTTACTTACTTGGTTGTCTGTCTGTCTGTCTGTCTGCTGGTCGTCGACCGACTTGGGGTTTTTTCTTTCTTTTTCTTCCTTTCTTTCTTTCTTTCTTTCTTTCTTTCTTTCCCCTAGAGGGAAAGAGAGGAATGAGAATGCGGGTACATTTTTCGTTATTATTATTAGCGACAACGGTACTGGTGGTATCAGCATTCACTCCCATGGGGGTCCCGGATGTCGGCGCGGGCTCGCAGGGCAAATGGTGGAGGGTGAAGGGTGGGAATGGCGGTTCGGGGGTGGTGGGGAATAGTAATAATAATAATGGTAATAATAATAACAATAATGGCAATGGCAATGGTAACGGCAATGGTAATAAGAGGAGGGATGCTGGAGCTTGGAGTATAAATATTCGGAGGATGGAGTATCCCGTGAGTTCTTCCCCCAAGTTTGCGAATGCTCGCAACTGACGATACGAGGACGACGAAACACATCCCGAAATTCGCCAGGTACGGGCTGCTAATGCGGCAACCTACAAATACCGTCGGCTCGGAATTCCGGGACCAGAAGTCGATGGCGCCCAGGCGCTCCGGGATGTGGAGGATTCGCTTCGGAAGAGGGGGTTACTCGAGAAGCGGCAGACCATCGGCGCTGGACAGACCGCCTCTGCTACCGGCGGGACGATTCCTGCCGCTACGCCGGGAACCCAGGACTCAATGGGCGTGGGGCAGGACGGGAATGATTTGTGTATGCGTCCCAATCCACTTGCCCCCAGAGATGTAGCGAACAACGATACTGACGAAGAAGCAGCATACTTCTCCGAGGTGAGATTCGGCTCAAACAACAAGCCCTTCACCCTGGTGATCGACACCGGTAGCTCGGACACCTGGATCCCCTCCGATACCTGCAGGTCACGCGCCTGTAGAGTGCACAACACCTACGGCAGCAAGGACAGCAAAACCCTCGTTACGGACACGCGACCCTTTGGCATCCGCTATGGCAGCGGGCAGGTGGAGGGGACGCTTGCCTCCGACAGTATCTCGTTCGCCGGGTTCAACATGAACATCTCCTTCGGTGTGGCGACCAGGGTGTCGGACGACTTCATCTTCTTCCCTATAGACGGCATAATGGGCCTCGGCTTCCGGAACGCGAGCATGCAGAACGTACCGACGATAATGGACGAGCTCATTAACAACCGCCTCATCGACCAGAAGTTGTTCGGCATCGCGCTCGCCCGGAGCACGGATGCGGTGAACGATGGGGTGGTCAATTTCGGCGCCATTGACGCCAGCCTGTTCGAGGGGCAGCCAAATTTTATGTCCTCCGTGTCCCGGCAGGGGCTGTGGGAGATCAGAGTTGACGACACGTCGGTTGATGGCCGAGGGACCGGGATATCGGGACGCACGGCTGTCATCGATTCCGGGACCTCGCTGATCCTTTTGCCCCCAGAGGATGCGCTAAGGTTGCACTCGGTCATCCCGGGCGCGGAGACGAACGGCGATGCCTTCGCCGTGCCATGTAACACCACCTCGAATATAGAATTCACCTTTGGCGGTGTAAAATATAGGGTCCCGCCGAGAGACTATATCAGCGAGAGGGTTAGGGCGGATGGGGACATTTGCCAATCCCTAATCACCGGCCGGGTATATCCTCCCCCTTTCTAACAAACGAAACCCACCGAATCATACCTCATGAAACTAACAAACCTCCACTAGCAAATCCTAGGAAGAAGCATGTGGCTCCTCGGCGACGTGTTCCTGAAAAATGTGTACTCCGTCTTTGACCTAGACAATAATCGCATTGGTAAAATAAAGAAACCCCACCCAGACACATACACAATCCCCCCACAAAGTATCTAATGGCACATTCAGGCTTCGCCCCCCGCCGAAAATCCGACAACCCTCCACCCGCTTCAAATCCTACGGGTACTGGTACCAGTTCCCCCACCGATACCCCACCACCACCACCACCTGGCCGCGACCCCAGAACGAGCAGCGCCACTTCGTCCCGTGCCGGGCCCGCCATCACCCGCAGTCCGAGAATTGGGAATGCCGCGCCGTTCGATGATCCCGAGTCGGCTGCCGCCCGGGGGTTTGCCACCACCGCGTTGGTGCTTGGCACAGGGGTTTCACTCCTCGTGGCGGTTTTGGTGGTGGGGTTATAGAGTTATTATCATTATCATTTTTAGTTTTGCTTACCGTATGATTAGGTTGGCGGGGGGGGTTTTTTTTTTTGGAGTCTTTCTGTTTCGTTTTTCTTGATTCTTTTCCTGTTCTTGTTGGTATGATATCATAGGGATTATTCTTTCTTTATATATATATATATATTCAGCGGTGTTTGGGTAGTATATAGGGGAATGGGAAGATGGGGATATCATATCATGGAAGGGTGATACCCGGGTTTTTTTGTATTCATGTTATTCTTTTTTTGTACGATAACCTTGAACGCTGCATCGCTATGCCACAGTATGCCACACCATACCAGAAAACGGAGGAAAAAAGGAAAGAAAAGGAAAAGATATGAATAGTCAAAGATGAGATCGCCTCTACAAGTTAAAAAGCTCTCGATCAAACCATCATGGAGCTAATATAACACAATACAATACAATACAAAGGTAGGCGCGGGGAGGAGGGTGGGGTAGATACAAAAAAAGGTACGACTCGGATATAAGATAGTTGCACCCCCAGCACAAAATTATCACAATCTCCAATACCCCCATCCAACCAACCAACTGACCAACCAACACCCACCTCGCCTCTACTTCCCCCCACCCTCCTTCCTAACGATGGGTTTGCCAGCACTCAACCACTCGACATACTCCCTCTTCGTCGTGACGCACTTCAGCAACTCATCCTTCACCCCCTCCCCCTCCCCCTCCTCCTCCTTCGTTTCCCCCGTCAAGCACACGTCCTCGTACACGCCCCAGGCATCGTCGGTGTCCTGGTCCACCCAGTGCAGCTTCGTCCAATTCTCCTCCTCCGCCATGCGCACCGCTTTCATGCTGCTGCTCAGCTGCGACGAGGGGTCCTCGGAGTTCTTGACCGAGAGCTGGATCGCGCGCGCTTCCTGCTTTACCGGGTGGAGGGCTTTGTTGGCGGCGCGCTCCAGGTCGATTTGCGTGTCGATGTGGTGGAATTGGGGGCGGAGTTGGAGGGTGGAAGTTATGGGTGTTAGGTAGAGTTTGTCTGTGTGATGATTGGTAAATTGCTTCTGCTACAGGTATCAAAGTGGTGAGTGGCATGTACCATTCTTGAATACCCCAGCCATATACTTTGTCCCATCGGGCTGCATCTTACTCCCGAGCGTCTGGCGATTAAGTATCCGTCCAGCTTTAATCGCGGCCGCGAGATCCATGTACATCAAATCCTCCTCTCCCTCTCCCTCTTCCTCCTCATCATTATCATCCTCCCCCCGTAAAATCTTCCTCTTCTTCCCCCCGACCCCGCTGGCCACACCGCCACCCCTACCACTCCCACTACCACCACTCTGCGCCTTACCGGCCTCCTTCTCCGCCTTACGCATCGCATCCCCCCATACGCGCCCCTTCTCCTCATCATAGTTCACATGCACGTTGACCGGAATGTCAACCTCCACGAGTCCGGACTTTGGCTTGAACCGCGCTTCGACAGGACACGCGTTGCGAGCCTTCGTGTACGGCTGCTCGCGGGGCCGGACGGGGTACTGGAAGATGTAGAGATCGCGGAGCTGCGAGGTGGTGATCTGTATGTCGTATGTTTGGACGACAGGATCTTCCTCCGTGGTCTCTTCGCCACCGGAGGTGTCGTCGTCCTCGTTGCCAAGCGGTGGTGGTTGAACTATTGGTTTCGGAACGGATTGGGAGGGCGGCGGCGGCGGCGGTTCTGCGGCGGCGGGAGGAGGAGGAGGAGGGGGGGGGGGGGGGATAATCTCTACTGATCCGTTGTTGCTACCGTTATCGTTGTCATCGTCGGAGGAGGAGTCGCTGTAGCCCGGTAGGAAGAGTGGGTTTTCCGATGAGTTAGGTGGCGGGGCGGTTTCTGCTGTTGGGGCTGTGGGTGCTACTTCAATGGCCTCTTCAGGCTCGGCGACTGCGGCGGCTGGGCGGGACCTCGCGGCGGACTTGTTCGGTCTGCGTTTTGGTGGCATTGTGATGGTTGGCTGGTGGTGGTCGGGAGATGGTTTGGGCCGGGTTAGTGATGACTGACTTTGATCCACCGGAAAAACTTTATTGTGTGAGCCCAAGCCTCAACGGTGCTGCATGGAATACCCAACGGTTGAAACAGTGGCTATCGTTCATATGATACCGGTTTATTAAAAGTGTGATAATAATATTATGATAGTTCATGCGGAGAGGGTAGGGCCTGAAATAAATTATCCATACAAATATGATGTCTAGTATCTAACTTATAATACATAAAAAAGTCCCCACCACACATATTTACTTTGTAGTCAAAGGGAATCACTTGCTTTTGCCTTTCCCTCTCAACATTTTCTGTCCAAACTTCTTCCCACCCTTTCCTTTTACCTTCACAGCGCCCCTCTTCCCCCCACCACTCCCCTTAGAGGTCCTATCCGCCTTGGTCTTCTTGTAGACCCTCCCTTCCTCAGCCTCCCCCCTCCCCTCCAACTTCTTCCTCTTCTTATTGCTCAGCTTAACCTTCTTCTCGGGAAACTCCAACCCATTCAACTGCGCCTTACTGACTTTCTCGCGCAAGTCCTTCTCCCTCTGTGTCTCGAACCAGGTCCTCTTCGGCCGACTCTTGATCTCGTCCTCATGCTTGATCAGATTCTCACCTTTGCGCAATTGCAATTCCGCAGACTGCAGCTGCTTCTCCTCCTTCTCTTCCCTGAGAATCTCTTCGATCTCGCCGTCTAGTTTCTTAATCTCCCCACCTAGCGCATCGACCTTATCCACGTCTAGGATCCGGGAGACGACCTTGGCGGATTGGGATTGAGCGGTCCTGACGGCGGCTTTAACGACTTTGCGGTCTGCCTCTGCCGCTAGTGTCACCGCGCGACCTTGGCGACCGGCACGAGCTGTACGGCCTACCCTGTGGAGGTAAATTTCGTGGGATTGGGGGGCTTCGTAGTTTATTACTACGTCTACACCTTTGATATCTAGACCACGGGAAGCAAGGTCGGTGGCCAAGAGGAAATCTGCCTTCCCGTCACGGAAAGTTTCAACCGCTCTAACACGCTGTTATGCATTACTAGATTAGCACAAGATTTATAGAAGGATAAAAAAGTATGGGCTCACCTGCTCCTGGCTCAAACTCCCATGTAGCTCTGCCGCCTTGAGTCCAAAAAGGCCAAACACAATCCTCACCCTATGCGCGAAAACTTTGCTCCGGAAGAACACGATAGTCCTCGCTGTGAAATATTCCCTGCATATAAACACCAACATGGCAAGACGAAGATACTCCCTCTGCGGTCTGATCCTGATAAACTCCTGCACGAGTGTCTTGACAGTGCTAAGCTTCGTATCGACCATAATTCTGACAGGCCTCTGCAGGGAAAGCCGAATAAGCTTGTCAACGCTATCGGTCATGGTAGCAGAGAACAACATCGTCTGCCTGCTTTGGGGAATAGCATTTATGATCTCGTCAAGTTCGTCGGCGAATCCGTCCTCGAGCATGCGGTCTGCTTCGTCCATTACCACTATCTCAATGCTCTCGACCGAGAAGCCCTGGGAGTTGCGCATGTGGTCGATGAAACGGCCGGGCGTGGCAATTATCACGTCGGGACGCTTTTTGAGATCGGCTTCCTGGACTTTTAGGGAGAGGCCTCCGACCGCCAGGGCGAATTTGATATCCGTGTATGCAGCTAGTTTCATCGCGACGCTGTGCGCTTGCATCGCCAACTCACGGGTCGGACAGAGAATGACAACTCGGGAGATCGGGACTTTTTTCGGGCGAAAGAGCAAACGCTCGAGAATTGGGACTATGAACGCTGCGGTTTTACCGGATCCAGTGACTGCACCTCCCACAACGTCTTTACCCAACAGCGCAACTGGAATTGTCTTCTCCTGGATCAGCGTTGGAGTATTGAATCCGATATTCGCGAGACCACGAAGGATCGGACGGGAGAGGTTCATCTGCTGGAAGCTGGCAGTGGCACTGCCCTTAACACTAACATCTTCCTCCTCCGGGGCGAAGAATGCAGCTTTCTTAGCAACCTCCTGGGCATCTTCCTCTTCCGAATGGTTGTCGGAGGAGACCTGGTCTTCGGGGTGGGGAACTATCGAAACCACCGACTCATCTTCTGAATCTTCCCCTTGTCTCACCTTCTCCTCATCCTCCTCATCTCCATACAAATCCTTCCCAGACCCAGATTGATCCTCCGTATCCGAACCCTCTCCCACAGCACCCATCCCAAACCCATCCAGCGCAAGATCCTCATCATCGGATCCAAACCCGGCAAACTCCACCTCCTCTTCCTCCTCCCCAGTTTCCTCCACCTCCTCCTCACCCCTTCTCCTCCGGATAATATCATCAACATCAACTCCCCGTTTCCCATTCCTCATCGCCTCCCGGGCACCTTCAAACCCCCACCCATCGTACTCCCCAACACCGCCCTCCTCCCCACCGCCCATAAACTCGAAATCCGAATCAAGCCCTCCATCATGCTTCTTTTTGTTCTCTCCCTCGTCCCTAGCAACAAGTCTCTTATGCTTCTTCCCGCGCTTAGAAACCTCAACAGCCTCGGGTGTAGTGGGTTTATCCTTACTAGCAGTTTCGACGTCGGAGTCGTCTGAGTCGAGGTCCGGAACGTCCTCATCTGAGTCGGAGATGGTCATTACAAAGTCGTCCATTGACCGATGTTTCTTTGACGGAGAATTCTTTTTTGCGCCTGCAGTAACCTCGGTGCGGCTCGGGGCAGCCTTCGGCGGCTTCGAGCGAGGCATTGCGGGGTGATTGAATTGTAGGCGAATTATTCGTCGTGGAGATGGGGAATTGGAGGGGTTTGAACTTTTTTTGCGCACTCGCGAATTCAGGCTAGATGAACCAACGAGGCAAAAGCCCGAGACAGGGTAACTGTATCACCCTCCATCACTCATCACTCCCCTTCTCCCAGCGTCAGAGCATCTCACTCGCCCTCGCTGGTACTGGGGTTCGCTAGGGAAGATATTCACGCCCCACCAACAAACATCCATAAAAGTCATTGCAGCGGGTAAAGTGAAGACTGAACAGTCAGCCAGAAACTGACACCGAAGATGGAGGAAAAAATAATTTTTAAATAATTTCTAAATAAAATAGCAACAGCACGTTTCGATCGTGCGTCCTCCGGGTTATGAGCCCGGCGCGCTTCCACTGCGCCATGTTGCTGTGAAATTGTAGCGATTCAACCAGGAGTCGAACCCAGGTCGAGAGCAAGCTTGATAGAATAGCAAGCGCCCACAATACCATTACACCACTATTTCAGTTGACGATCTATTCGTCGTTTGTCAACCTGAAGCATTTTTTATATTTTCTATCACCAGTCGGATGGAGTTTATTAGGATGCGAAGGACAGGCTAGAGTGGATGGCAAGTCTGGCGAACCTATCGCACGAGAGCGAATATGATACTAGGGTTTCATGAGCAGACGTTATGATAAGAAGCCAGTAGCACTGTGTGAATCCCCTCATATAATTCCGATCCAACCTTGAGAATCAAGGACATGTATGATACAGTAAGTAGCTAATTTTCAAAGACCACCCACTCACTGTAAAGCACTAATATTCCCCGATCTTGGCCGCCATATCATAACCCCGCAACACACCAAATGCGATATCGTAGCATACCCAAACGTACAAAGTAATTTGGCCATGTCCTGTAAGACCCGCCTTCATGAGCACTCACCAGACATCCAAGATCGGGAAAAAGAACAATCAATCAATTGGAGGAGTATGATATGATATCGTAGACAATCCCTACTCCTCATCAGAACCTAAAACCTACCATACTAGAGAAGAAGTGTGCGCCGAAGATGGGTAAATGTTGCAGAAGCGGCTTTCTTCAAGGGAGTAACAAAAACCGAAAAAAAAAACAGTATCTTGTATGGTGGGTAGTGCAACCCTTTCTCCTGCGAGCTCATCTTTCTCGACCAAACACTATTCCTCGCACTCTTGCCGTAAGTTTCCCACAGTGCTCTATCCCGAACAGGACTATGATACTCAACTAACAACTCAACCCCCCCCCCCAAAAAAAAAAAATCCCCAAGGGCGGCTTCCAGATTAGGAGTATGGCAGGCCCAGATGTTCCCCAGTTAGCGATGAAACAAAGAGGGAAGAAGCAAAGAAACCGTAGGGCGCTCTCATATGGCTACCAGATGGCCCCGCAGAGGTAGAGGTTTTCCCGGCAGAGTTCGGATAGTATTACACATAGTGTACTGGTGGCATACAGGATTCAACATACCGCAATTTCCTTGATTTCACTGCGAAGCACGAGCACAGAAATCATGTCTGATCGATAGTGCGTATTTTGGTGAAGTAAGGGCCTCGACGATCAGCGGTGATAACACACAGCGGGTAAGATGCTCACCCTCTGGCGGTGCGCATTATTGCAAACCACGTTAGGGGAATAATTGTTATTGCAGGCGTTGCTTAGGGAAATCGAGTGACTTTATGTGAGATCAATGCAGGCTTGAAGAAACTATTCCTCTGTTATGACTACAAACTTTATATTTCAGTCAAAGAGAGTAACCGTACAGATACATATCATAGCGAACAGAAGCCTTGTCCCTGAGAACGCCAGTCACAAAGATATCAAACGAAAAACAAATTAAAACGAGCATGTAATCCTATGCTCCAAACCACAACACTAATCGCAGAAAATAATCGCTCAAGACCAAAAGCGGGGAAGATTGCTGATAGGAACGCGGTTTCCGCCCAATTTGGCCGGTGGAAAAGATGCGGGACTTCCCAGTTGACAGTTCCGAGGTGTACGATACCTGTCACTTGGGCTACTATAATACGGGCTCGTACCAAGCGTGGAATTGTTACCAGAATAGCTCCAACGGCTCTCCGGCGTCAAAGTAGCTGGCATGTGATGCCCCCTTCCGGACCCATTCTCACAGTGGCGTCCACCACCGCTGCGATCAGGTTTCTTCCCCCCGCTGTCATGGTTTGGGGTACTCTGTGGGGTTGGATAATAACTTTGAGGTTCATTACGAGTTTTCCACTCCCTCAACCTAATATAGCGCTCAACAAGTCCCGGTGTTATTGCCTATGAACTGTCAATATTCACTTTCTAATAAGAACCCAAAATACATACCATGCCATCAGCAGTATAAGTCAGCTCAGGTGTATCCTCTTCATCCTTGATACAATCCTCTGGAGGCTCCAAACCATATCTCCGATAATCCCCAGAGCGTGCAAGCAGAATACCCGGATCTCTACTAGCAACGCCCTCGCTCCATATAGAGCCTGTGTACATATCGTGAAAGAGTGCAGGGTCAGGCACCTCCACCCCACCCACATTGGAGAAATCGACAATCGGGCCTGGATCAAGTGAAGTGATAACCACTTTCTTGCGGAGGGCCTTGGCAACCCCCATTTCAGTGGTTTCAACAACAGCTGGCTCGGCCTCAGTGCCTTTAACTTCCTTGACACACTCGACCCACTGACCAGAGATCTCTGCAGTGGCTGCACTACCCTCACTGCCATCGTCCCTCGTAAAATCACCGCTAAACCCGGAAAAGTTTGCACTTCCAGGTTTTTCCCCATCGCCCTCTTCACTTCCACCACCACCAGAAGCATGAGTAGCCATGTCCCCCAACCCAGCGGCTTCGAAGTTTCCAGTGGTCGCCTTTATTTCATCTTTGGGCCCAGCGGTTTCCTCGGCGGTGGCCTCGATAATGGCCTTCTCAAAAATATTCGCCATAGAACTCTCTGCAGATATATTCACGTTGATAGTATGGGAATCAACGGATCGCTTGCCTTGCTCATCCTCAATCTCCGGAATCTTGCATGCAATACCCCCGACTTTCTCGGGCTTTCCATCAACCTCATCAGTAGGTGCACCCACAAGCGTAGTGCTAAGTGAGTCCTTGATGCCATTAGCATTGAACTCTATAAGCATATTATCCGGGCTCTCAATAGCGATGGCAGGCGCGGAGGTACCCAAGGATGGTGGGGATCCCATCACGCCAGCAGTCCCTATCCTCGTAACAAGGGGCGCAGGAAGAGCTGGTGGGAGGGGCCCGGTGCCATGCTTGTCGGTTTTTATCGGCTTCAACCATTCGTCAGAGTTGGGATTTTTGGTGAGACCGGGTGCGTGCCGTTTGCGGAAACGGGCATTGCCGAAACACATTTTAACGATAGTAGGGTATTGAGTGTGCAAAAGGGGGGGGGGAATGGAGGTTTTTCAATTAAAGAAGGAATGGGGTAAATAATAGTAGTGTAAAACGGGTGACTCTAAGACTTGCAAATTGAGGGGAGGAGTGGAGGAGCGGAGGAAGGGAGGAAGGGGGGAGGGGAGAAGGGAGGAAGGTAGTGAGAGAGTGAGGGGGAGGGAGGGCAAGGGTTCTATCTTACAATATAGGAAACAATAGAAGAAATGACAGCGTATACCTAGGCGCCGCGTATTATGGTTGACAAAAAGGGGGGAATAATGATTCATCATTATGTACATCAACACTACTTGAACACCTTCTCTGATTCTGTGTGCTCTCAGCAGGTATTGGTGATATGTTCAGGCTCTGGTGTGTTCGTCGCCTATTGCCCTTAGTAAATCGTTTCCACTCAAGAAAAGAACCCACCTACCCATATCCGATCAATGAATAACTCAAAAGGTCCCGGAATTCGATCAATCAATCCAATCCCAACAGTCTTAACCTTCTGCCTCATCATCTCATTCTGGGGCTCGACGACCTGTCCAAAATTCGTCCTTACAAACTCCGAGAAAGGAATCTATGCCTTTCATCAGCTCTGAAACCCGATGTACGGTGAGCGGTGAAGAAATGAGCGGCCTCACATGTATGATCTCCCATTCCCCGACCCTCTTAGCGAACAATCTATGCTGATGAATATCTGTCTCCACAATGGAGTCGGTCTGTATATTGACGAAATACTTGCTTCCATCACTTCTAACCCTCAACGCCAAATAAGTATAAGGGTCACAATCCCAATTCTGCCGCCCGAATAGCGTCCTTCTCCTCTCCAGCGTTCTCCAAGCGGCATATCCAGACCGTTGGATTTTTGGCCGCTCGGTGGGCAACTCAATCGATATATTTCCATGGAACCTTCCATAGTATTGGCCTTCTGATGGGCTGCCCGGTGGGCATGGCATGAGATCCATGTGAACTTTGCTGAAACCTCCGGTGTCCGCGTCGGAAAAGACTTTGATGTTTTTGAGAGAATCTGGATGACGGAAAGAGTGGACTTCCATGTCGGAAAAGTCGCCAGTTATGCCTTCGCCTTTGAAGACTGCGATTGATCATGTTAGGAATTGTGGATAGTGGGATGGAAGGGAATTTGCAAAGGAGCTACCGCTGAAAGTATTGCGCTTCATCTCGTCTATACTTCGCTGGAAGAAGCCACCTCGGAGGAGGCGCAGTGCTGGCCGCATCGTGATTCACCGATTTTACTCAGATAGTTTCGAGTGAAAGGGAGTTGGGGTTGAGATTGGGTTGAGGCTCTGTTTTCCGACGTCACTGTTTCACTTATGCCACGTGATCGATAACCAATAGATGCACTATGATACCATACTGGACTGATCATCTAATAACTGTTGCTTCCCGGTGCCGGTTTCGGTCAAAAAAAAAATATTTAAGCACGCCTACACAATTCTGCTTTAGCGATTGGCCCTTGATTGGTATCTAGCAAGTTTTTTTTGTTTTTGTTTTTGTCTTAGCTAACTACAGCAAACATTCCACTTTTCGCACATCCACAGCCTCTCAAGTCTCCTTCCACCCGCTACCAGTAAGAAGCTCATAAGCTTCGTGATACTTCTTGCTCGTTTCAACAACAATTTCATCAGGCATCACAATACCTGGTCTGCCCTTCAAACCATTCTTAGTCAACCAGTCCCTAAGGAATTGTTTGTCGTAGGAATCTTGACACCTTCCCGCCTGGTAGGAAGAGGCGAGCCAAAACCGAGATGAATCTATTCCATCATTAGCGCATGAATAATCAAGGGAGCTGGATTTAAAGAACCAACCCGGGGTTAAAATCTCGTCAACAAGAACAACGTTTTCGTCCTCGTCAAGGCCAAATTCAAACTTCGTATCGGCAATAATAATGCCTCTCTCAACGGCGTAGTCGCGGGCCCTAGCATACAAAGCAAGAGAGAGGTCCTCAATCTTCTTTGCATACTTATGGCCAAGAAGTTGAACGACCTTATCGGGATGGATATTCTCGTCTGCCAATAGTGTCAAGTTAGTATTCAATGCGCCTGTGTCCGCCCCAATTCCAGCAAATAAGATGGAAGGAAATTACCGTGTTGGCCCTGAGCAGCCTTGGTGCTAGGGGTGAACAGTGGCTTCTCAAAGGCCTGACTCTCCACCATTCCTTCTGGAACCCGAATTCCGTGAACAGTCCCGAAGTTCTTATACTCAATCCAAGCGCTGCCAGTAAGGTATCCCCTAACAATAGCTTCAACCGGAAGGACTTTGAGCCTTTTAACGACCATGGAGCGGTCCTTAAGTTGCGGGGAGTACTTCTGAAGTTTCTCTGGGAGAAAGTCCATGCTGGAGGAAACAAAGTGGTTCGGGCCAACATCCTTGAGAACCGTGGTAAACCAGAACTCGGAAAGGGCGGTGAGAAGTTTCCCTTTGTTTGGGATGCCCTATTAAATGTTAATTGCTATGTGTAAAATTAAAAAAAAAATTAAAAAAGACCATTGACGGAAGCAAACATTTTTCATGATAAAGTCGTAAGCAGAAATGCGATCCGTTGCGACAAATAGAAGGTAGTCCGAGGATAGAGTGTAGACATCCCTAACTTTCCCTTGGGCAAGAAGAGGGAGCGTGCCTCTGAGATCAGTGCAGGTAAGCGCCATTTGGATTTGGATTTGTCGATGGTAGGTCGTGTTGATGCGCTGTGATTTTTTTGTTTGTCGGTTGGTTGACCGGTTGGGGGGGGGGGGAGGAGGGTAGGGGGAGAGAGGGAGGGGGGAAGGGGGAGAGAGGAGGGAGGGGAGGAGGAGGGAGGGACGAGGGAAAGGACGAGGGAAAGGAGAGAAGGGAGGAGAGAAGGGAGAAAGGAAGGGATGAGTAATGATGATTAAGGTGGGGAGGGGCAGCGTGCAGACGGGAGGCTCAAGATAAATATTAGGGTTAGGGATCGACGTGACGCAAGCACTCACTAGTGCCTAAGGGTCTCCCGACAGGCCCTCCCACTAGTCTAAAACCTAGTGACCCAGAGACCGCTTAGTCACCGTTGTGGCTTGCTCCAATGTGTAGGCAAAAAAAAAAAAGGGCAAGCCCACCCTCACATTGGTATCATAGCTGGCTCTTGAATTTGCTGGAACCATATGATCCCGGCTTTGCGAAGGATGCTTCCTAGTTGGGCTACTCAGGAGCAGAGACTTAACTATAATTTTCTGCGCTATACCTATGATACAAAAAATATAGATCAACATACCGAGTATCAACAATTTAGAAGTCCATAGCCAACCAACCCAGGCTCAGCATACAGTCATCCTGGCATCTCAATCTCCCGAGTGATTACCTATGAACCGAAGGGGTTGCTCCTATGATAGCATCAACTCAAAGAATATCAATGACCCAAGCCACAATTCTCCCCAGGCTTGCACAGTTATCCGTGAGAAATTACGAAAAAGAAAAGAACCTGTTTATTCAAATAGCGTACAACTATTTCAACCCACAAACACGCACTAGCTCAGTCCTTCTTCAGGTCTATAACCTCCTCAGAGACGCCGCCTTTCGTGACAGTAATAATCTGTAGTCCATCTCCAACTTCGATATGACGCTCAGTAGCAGAGGTGAAAGCATCCTTCACTAGTTTCGCAACCGTAACAGGATCAAGAGGTACTACCGGCCTCTCCACCTGGCCCTTCGACGAAGGAACAAACTGGTTCTTGAATTCAACCTAGTTTCTTCAGTCAATATCACTTCACAGACCCAGGATAGGATTGGCATACTTGGTTGTCAAGGAAAGGAACAATCAACGATGAGGCAGAGCCAGCGGACGCCCGGCTCTCCCCTTCCTTGGAATATGAACCAACTGAATCATAAGAATATAGGCGAGCCTTTCCCTCCTTATCCAGGCCGGCGAGAACACAACTTGCATATTTGGGAAAGAAGCGGTTGCCATAGAGGACGGTGGAAAGGTACTGCGCAGCAGCAGAGACGCTCATGTTTTTCAGGTTGTGGTTGAATTTGAAGTCCTATTCTCAATCAGCTTTATCATCCCAGGTCCAAGGGGGGTGTAGTAAACATTAACAGCTCTCATCATAGTCTCAGCAACGTCTTTGGAATCGGCCCCGAACCCAACTGTTGCCAGCACAAGACCGTTGTCCTCCCCGAGCCGGTACACCTTCTTCTCAGTGCGAGAATTGATGTTGTAGCCGGATGTGTGCCTAGTATCTCCTGCTAGGACAACAAAATCCTCACCAGTAATCCCTATGATGGTTCCGCCATTGTCTGTGTAGCTGCAAGATAGTCAGCTTGATGGGATCATGGGTGGATAGACGGGGAACCCCACGGGTTAAATCTGTGTTGGGTGTATCCCCCAGAATCCCTAGAAGTTGGGGTGTGAAAGGAATAGGACTGGTCGTAGCCGAGCGGTTGCATGGAAGGTAAAGACATGTTTGTGCGGGTATCTCTATCGACTCGGTAGCTCGGTGATGGATGAAAATGATGGTATGGGGAGCTATTTGGAGGGGTCGAAATGTCGTCCAGGCAGCCTCCACTGGGAGCCACTAAATCTTGAAAGCCGGGTAACGAAGCCCTGCATTCCCTGGAATGGATCTCTTGGCATGCAGCTTGTGGAAACTTCCTTGGATAACAAGACGCACTTTAACAGCCAACCTGATTTTCCATCCACCATGGTCCTGGTCGAGTATGGCAGCGAAAGCGAAAGTGACCAGGAAGAGGGCCAACCCGAACCACAGCCAAAAGCCGCTGCCGGCGCCGCGCCCTTGCAAGTCGGAAAGGTAAGTCTAGCAGCTTTCGCCAACAATCTGAAAACCACAGAGAGATGCTAAACTAACACGCGCCCAGGCGCGCCCAACTCCCGGTTCACCATTGAATCCCAAGCCGGATGGGGTTTCAAAAAGTCTTGTTTCTTCTACCCTAAAAAGAAAGGCTAGCGTTCCTTCTACTCACGTCACCAGTCCCGCAGATATTACCTCTGTGCCGGCCGACCAGGTAGAACCTGAGCCGCTAATCAGGGAACCTGAACCGATAGATGAGATCGGACCTATCCAGGGTCCCGCGCGACCGCCTCAATCCTCATCTCCTGGCCCACAGACCCTTAGGCACGAGCCACTATCACCTTACTCCCTTAATCGCGCGACAATCCGGTCTTTAACCCTGCCGACATCAATACCAGAGATACCACCTTCGCCGCCGGGCGAGGAACACCCCGACGTTAGCTCCAAATTCAAGCGCTTCCGAGAACTCAAGAAGCAGGGGATCCATTTCAACGAGCAGCTCTCACGCTCATCTACCCTGCAGAACCCGAATCTATTCGAGAAGCTCACGGAATTTGTTGGGGTCGCTGGCGGTGACCAGTATTCGAGCTGTCTCCCCAAAGAGCTCTGGGATCCATTTGGATTCCCTGAAGAAGCTTTTGCAGACAAGCTTGCGAAAAGTCAGATCGAAGCACTCGGGAAAAGGCAGGCGGAGGAAAGGAGTCGCATCGACTTCGTGGGACCTACAGCCATATCGACCCCTCCAGCAACATCACTCTCAAGGGATAGGAAAACCGGGAGCGCTGGGGGACGAAGCGCAGCAGAAAGGGTTATGGCAGGGCTGGATCGGGGAAGGGATGGGGAACGCGATACCGGACCCAGGAGAAAGGAGTCTAGTGGGAGGTGGGATGAGAGGCCAAAAGAGCGAAGGAGAGAGGGTGAGGAGAAAAAGAAACGGTTACGTTCGAGTTCAAGGGAGCGGCCCGTTGGCCGAGGCAGGCAACGGGATTACGGTGGGGCGTAATTGGCCATGTATAGCACCTAAGTCTATTTTTATTTTCATGTTTGATAATTAGAGATACCCAGCTATCGCCTTTCATGTGTTTTCGAGTGATATATCGTGAGTATAACAGTTGCCAGCTACTGCATGATATCTTGCGGCTGTGATGGCCGTCTACGCAAGATGGAACTGGAGAAAGATAGCTAACTACTATGCCCTCGCAGGCTAACTTTAAGCTTTGTCTGCAGGTGAACTCGAAACCCAAATTTTGGGCCAGCTACGATGACAAGAACTCGCAAGGGTGGACTTGCTCGCACAGCATCATACTGCACTATGCACACGAAACCCCCTCTCCCGGAGGCGGCCCCGTCATTGATTTCATTTCTATCAAAGATCCTAATGAGGAAATGTATATTCACGCAATCACAATGCAATTCTGCTACTCTTCTTGATCCCATAGTCTACTGAGTCGGGGTGCAGCTTAAGGGGATCAGGTGGTCCATCTCCACCTGCTCGCTTCCGGGATAAATTCTTGTTTCTAGCAGGGGGCGGTGCCGCACGAACCTTCGAGGCGATCACCACATGATAATGGTGGAGTGGACTCGGAATGAGTGTTTATCCGCACAGCAATGCCGGGGGAATCGATGGCATCTATCGAAAGGGCGCGCTAGGATTACCATTAAGCTACCCGCCAACCGCCGCCATAGCTTCCAGCCATTCCCCTTTTTTGACGGTAATCGGACAACCCGTGAGTCGCATCTCGGAAACTAGCTGACAATGCTTGCACACACTTTTTCTCCTCTCCCACACTTTCATTCCCTACTACAGAATCTGATATCTGATATTGGCGTCTCTCCGCATTGCGCTCCCGCCCCGACACAAGTAACGTTGTCGACCCACACGTTTGCTACCAATTTTCTGGACTACCGTATATCGAAAGCAGAATTATTTTTTGTGGACGGAGGGATTTAGTACGAGTGCTTCCCGTTTCTGAAGACATTGGCTGTTCAGTTCCCTCTTGGTGAGACGCACCGCAATGCCTGCATTTGTTAACAAACAACGATCAGGGAGTGAAACCAACATACTGACTTGGCTCATTCGCATGGCCTTTGCTGCCGGTACATTTTTCCACGGGCTCAAGGAATTATTGGGGAAGCTCACAAGTGATCCCACCGGCCCTAGTACCGACGGGCCAGTTTTATTCGGTGTCGGACCCACCACACGAGATACTTTCCTCGAACGCACTATTTTGCTTACTCCTACCTAATGGTTGGAATGCCCCCGGGGCTTCAAGGGTCCTTCAGTCGTTTATCCTCCGTTCCTACACACGGTAGCATGCAACGAAACAAGCAAACTTTGTCCAGTGTAAACTCGCGAGATTTTTTTGGCGTGCGGAGACGGGAGCCTAGGGGAAAGGTTGAGGGCTTGCCTACAAAATAGTTGTTCGTCGATTTAAGCTAATAATGTTGTGGCTTAGCGAGTGACAGGATTTGAGCCTTGATAATTTCCCACCGTATACTTGGCTACTGTACCGAGGTTTTTGGGCTACCAGTTCAATCCTGTGAGTTTCTGGTAAGTGCCCCGGCTCACCCACAAGACCCAAATATCTGTGTGTAATCTAACGATGGTATAGGTATCTCTACGGCAAGATATTGTTTTTATCTCTCGTGCTTCTGGAAGCCAATATTACCCTCGGTGGACGGCAGGTATGCTGCTTGCGACCTATAGGACCCCCTTCCTCCCAAGTCTCTCGCAGTCTTTTAGCAAAGAACTACATGTTTCGCCTTTCAATAACCGTACAGGTGTTTACCATGCCTTCACCCGAGACCCATTCAGGACGCCGTCAACTGCGTGCTCCAAGGACAGGCTGGGCATGAATATTGAGCCTTTCTCGGGGCCTGCTCCGGAAGCATCTGGGACGCGCAAGAAGTTCACTAGCGCGGTCCATTCCATTACGCCGCCTATTAGCATTCACAAGCTTTCCCGCCAGTCTCAACAGCTCACTTTGTGATGATGAATTGGTGGATCGGGCTAATCACCCTCCCGAGAATTCTTCTCTACGCAGCCCAACCAGCTGGAAAGTTACTTTCGTGGGTATCATACATCCAACAAAGGGTTTCGGAATAGCCCGGCCCGATAATAATCCGATATACGACGGAATCAAACAGAAGTGACATACTTTCTCCAATACCGACACCACTCCTCTTGATATCCCAATGAAAATCGATATCATAGTACTCAATCCGCGGTTCTATATATCCTGGGCTATGCACGACTCGTCCCCATACGTTCTCACAGCCGAAACGAACTGAATGGCTAAAGGACGGAAACACACTCTCAAAGCAATCAACAGTGAAGGCTTGATCTCTCTGCTCAACAGAAGCGTAAAGCACCAGAATAAGGAGGGCTTTGGTGGCTCATGAGTAGAATTCAAGGGTGTAACAAACCCAATCCCGGGTTACAGTAACTATTTCTCCGAGATATGATGCTCCAATCGCCGTTGATATTGGAGAATACCAGTGGTGTGCTGCGTATGCACTAATGCTGGGCACTCTTGGCAGATGCTTTGTTCTGCTCGACTTGGTGCCTAGAGCTTCGCCCCTAAGTATCACCGTCTGGGGTGCAAAGAAAGACGCTGTTATTTCTACCCTATCTCTAATCTCTTATGCTCTTGCAAAGCGCTTTTCTCTCACATATCCTCTCTACCTGAAATAAACCCATGTATCTATCTGCTATCCAAAACCTATACTGTATGTTATTTCCGCGTTAATAAGTGCAAATGTTATCATACTCGAGTATCATAACCGTGCTCGCTGTTGCACTCCCCTCCAGCTTAGAAGCCTACGCGGAAGGTGCTGTACCGGTACTTGTATCGTGCCATTTGTACGAGTACAAGTACAAGCCGGGATGGATGAAATTAAACCGCCCGAGTACCGTACTCGTACATTTGAATTTGGTGTCACTCAAAAGTTGTGCCTCTAAAAGTCTGCCGTATTCTTAGTCACAGTTCTGACTATATAGTAAAAGTACAAGTGCAAGCACTGTACTACCGGTAGAACCGTGTCCGAGTTCAGTTCCCAGAGAAACAAAATGCAAGGAAGATAACAAATTGGCCGCCAAAGCATCTCACCGAGATCATATGTCAGGTTTTAAAAGTTGAAAGTTGAAACCGAATGACCCCTTGTGCTCCCTGCAACCTAGACGCTATCACTACAGTAAGATCCTGTCTAGCAAAAACAGAGGGGAGGGCAACAGTTCCGTATTGCGACAATTTTATAATGCCTGGAGGAACGGCTGTCTCAGAATTGTTGTACGAGTACTGTAGCGGAGCGCAATGGTCATTTGTATGGTGCAACGGAACGGAACAGCCGTACTCGTACAAGTACAGTTCAAGGTTCCCAAACAGGCCCCAATCTATCCCCAAACCAACCTAGCTCCACACAAATATTCTTGGCAAAAGCTACAAGGCTGACCCGAGGGCCCGTCCCATTTCGATCCGACATTGCGGAGCAAACCCTAAGGAGCCTCCCAGCTCCCGAGGCCCTTCCCAGCCTCCCGTTCGATCGACAGTCTCGCCGGGCCTCTGGGACTCCCGCCGCATGCTGAGGATACAACAAGTAACAATCTACAATGCTCCTGACCTCCTCACTTGGAGCTCTCCAGCTCCTGACGATACTAACTCACCTTGTCAGCGCACCCTACACCAAGGTTGAGGAATCATTCAACCTTCAGGCCACGCACGATATACTACAGTATGGCCTTGCCACTGGCAATACCACCGCTTCCCTACAGGCGAATTACGACCACTTTACCTTCCCCGGGGCTGTGCCAAGGACATTTGTCGGGCCCGTGATTCTGTCCGGGCTAAGCAGGCCTCTGATCGACGTCGTTGGGGGGAGGGTGAACGGACAGTTAGTTGGTTTGGGCTCCCCTGGGAACTGCTTTGGTTATTTGGCTGACGGGACGGTTTGCCTGCTGGTTGGGTGGAATATTAGTGAGGGGTGTACTGGGTGTTCTCAGCGCGCTGAGTCTGAATCTGTTCACTAGGGCCGTCAGACAAAGTTACGGATCCACGACAGCGGTGTTATATACTCTCTTCCAGCTATCGCAATTCCATCTGCCCTACTATTCATCCCGGCTATTGCCAAATACTTTCGCATTGATACTTTCCACCACGGCGTTCTCGTTCCTATTACCGTCCCCCGGGACGCCTTCCAGACGGCAGGTCGGCTACTATAAAGTCGGGATCTACATTTTGACCTTCACCTCCATCGTTTTCCGCTCCGAGATAGCAATACTACTAGCCTTCATTTCACTACACCTCCTCCTCACCCGCCGTGTTCGCCTGGTCAACGTCATCGTAGCCGGTCTGGTTGGTGGGGTAATTGGGCTGGGGATAACGCTGGGGATAGACAGCTACTTCTGGCAATCATACACCCCCGCCGCTCCATTCAGTACTCCACTGCTGACTGAAAAGACTGGCCTGATATGGCCCGAGTTATCCGGTTTTCTCTACAATGCCATCGAGAACAAGAGCAGCGATTGGGGAACGTCCCCATGGCATTACTACTTTACCAACTCCCTCCCGAAGCTCCTACTAAACCCTCTCCTCCTCCTGCTCATACCAACAGGAATCTACAACTCCCCACGCACCATCACCGAAGCCCACATTCTCCCCGCTCTCGGTTTTGTGGGCGTGTACTCCGTTCTCCCACATAAAGAATGGCGCTTCATAGTCTACGTCGTGCCAATCCTGACCCTATACGCCTCCATCGGTGGGGCCTGGGTCCTCAACCGCCGATCAAAATCCCCCACTTATGCCCTCACCTCCCTAGCTATCGTCTCTTCCATCCCCCTCGCAACCCTCGCAAGTGCAAGCATGCTACTAATAAGCTCATACAACTACCCAGGTGGTCAAGGCATTAACAAACTCCACCACCACATCCTCCCCTCTTCCCCCCTCTCCTCCCCAACATTACCAAAAGCCCATCTAGACACTCTAACCTGCATGACGGGTGCAACCCGCTTCCTCCAAGACGCCCCCCTCTACCCCTCCCCTTCCCCCCACACCCCTGCATCCACGAAATCGAAAATCACCTTTGACAAAACCGAGGACGAAACAACCCTCCTTACACCCTCCTTCTGGTCCGACATCCAATGGGTGGTAACTTCCTCCCCACCGCGCATCATCGGGAAATACGAGATTGTGGATAGTGTAACGGGATGGGCGGGCATTCGCATATACCGTCCCGGAGAGAAAGTCTGGATGTTTGGGGCGGGGTTGGAGGAGCGGGGGGCGGGCGAGTCGAAGGCCGGGAACGACAGCAGAGCAAAGAGTTGGATTGGAAGAGGGGTTGAGGATGGGTGGGGTGTTAGGGATTTGTTGCTCAGGGGGTGGTGGGTTGGTGTTAGAATGGAAGAGTTGGTTTGGGTGCTTAAGAAGCAGGATGGCGAGAGACAGGAGAGGGTGGGCAGTGGGAGGGAAGCGGGAGTTTGATGTTTTCTAAGAGAGAAGGGATAAATTTTGGGTTCTTCCTTTCCATTTAAAGTTTGTTTTTTGTATTATAAGGAGTTTCCTTTTCTTTCTTTCTTTCTTTCTTTCTTTTCGGTACCGTGGGTGGCCCCTAGTGCTGTGGGATGGTTAGCGGTATGAACTGAACTTGACCGATGATTGGCGTGTGACGGCACAGAAAACGGCACGGATTCAGCGTATTGTAGGGCGTACGGCAGTGATACTGTACTCTGGAATGCGCAAACGCATCGTGCAAACTCATTACCCGAGCACAAAAACCCCGGGATACTCAATTCCAACATATCTACTGTATAGGCGACCAGAGATACCGCATTTACTGGTCAAATTCGACCCGGTGCTAGTGCCGGGTAATCCGTGTGATGTTAGCAGCTCCAGATGTGACGATGCTTTATAAAAAGGTTTAATACGTACAGCATGGCAAGTCAAAAAAAAAATACAAGTTGAAGTATAGTATAAAAGAAAGAATCCTTGAGAAAAACACATATGGAGCTGCTGAAGAGGAAACAACCCTTGTGACTCAGGGTTGGCATTGGAGCTTAAGATTGGTGTCTATACCAGTAGATTTGAAGAGTTTCGTATCACTCCTCTCACTAGTGAACCCAAACCTTTTGTTTTATGGTAAAAGTCTTCAATGCCACACAACCTTGGCATGAAAATATCTACAATACCACAATACCTTAGACTAATTTGGTCTCTAATTTTTACACCCCCCCCCCCCCTGCAGCTGTTTACATGAGTACACACCCCTAAACACAGGCCACCCATCCATGGGCAGTTTGAAACCTTGCAGACAAAGATCTCTCATATCGAATCTTGCTTGGAAACATGGTAGCTGAACCTTTCACTAACAGGCTAGTCACACAAAACCCCTGCAACTCCACTGAAGAAAGAGAAGCATTGCCCTAAGGCCAGAGCTGGATGGAGATCAGATAAGGCTGCTACTATAGGATTGGGGGAGCAAAATATCCACAAAAACTCAGAAAGGAAAGAAAGTGATGAGTTGTGTCATGGTAAAAAAAATTTCATCCATAAATTTAATACCAGTACTAGTCTAACATGTTGTAGCATTGTGGATATTTTTGCACTGGGGTTGTGGCATTGTAGATATTTTCATGCCGGGGTTGTGGCATTGAAGACTTTTACCGTTTGTTTTATCGGAATTAGGTCCTTTTCACCTCCATCGTTGTGAATACTGTAGACTATGACCACTCTTTCCTCCACCCACATTGTACTACTCGTACATTATCACTAGCCCGGGTGGTCTTTACACTACCCTCAATCTGAGATGGTTGCCACCAGCGCTGGATCGAATCTGACCAATACGAGTACTCGAGTACAGTGGATGCGGTACTATGTGTGATGAGCTTGAATTTTCCCTTTCGACGTCCTGGGGAGTTGGATAAGCTGCGGCGTGCGGTAATTTGACACCAGTACCGTAACCACTCGGTACATAGAGACCGTTGCCAAGCAGAACACGTATATGATCACCATCAAACTAAACTATTTACAGAAAAAAAGAAAAGTAAAACATATAAAAAAGATTGAGGTTTTCAACACGAGTATCCAGTACTACCTATGAGCTACCAATATCTCTACCAATATACCCAGGGCTTTAGCCCATTTGTCTAGGGCTCATCGAACAGAGCAAATTCAAGGTTGGTGTTTGTAGAATCAGAGGTCACCAGGAGTTCCACATTTTCCCGTTCCAAAAGCCCATAGCCCATCTCGCCCTCAGACCTTACCCAATCACCAAGAACGAGTTCACCTCGACCAAATCCTTTGATGTTAAGCTCATAATCACATGAGCCATCAACAGGTAAGGATATACCTGTATCTCTAAAGGATTGAATAATGATTTTCCATCGTGATTGAGCCTTATTCCACTCTTCCCAAGCTCTTCCAACTGCTTCGGTGGTAACAATACGGTGTTGACTGGTGCTCCATCTTTCAATATCCTCAAGAGCTTCTTTCTCTTCTCGGATTTCCTCTGTGAACTCCTTAATTAAGCCTTTAAAAGGCTTATTTAGGGCAACATCCAAAGGTTGAGTAAGTGGGGTTGTACCAGCGGGAATCAGAGAAGGGGTAATTTTGTGCTTACGACAGGTTTCAATAACAGAGGAGGTAAGATGAGCTCGATAGCGATCAAAAACAAACAAGGCTCTTTGGTCTCCAAAAATTGGTACCAGAAATTGTAGGATAAATTTCTTGAAGAGGGCTTCGTTCATCCAACCAGTTGGTGAAAACTCCACATGAATGCGATTATCCCACAGGTGAGATTCACGTTCCCTTATCTTGGTCCCTGTAGTTGCTGTAAAAATAAGAACAGGAGGTATCCGAGGTACCCCATCAGCAAATATACAAAGAAAAAGGGTACATTGACGTTTTTCTGATCGAGACTGAGCACTTCTGGACTATACAGTTCTTGTCCCTTGTATATCGTATGTCCGACCAGATAAAAACTCCCATGGGAGAGGAGTCTCATCCATATTGCAAATACGATGTTCAGGAATTCCACCTTGATCATCATTACATATGTAGTGAAGAGAGAGGGGACTTGGAGAGGCCTCGAGAGGAGAAGAAACAAGAGGGGTGAGGGTTCGATTTCGTCGATTCAATCTTAACCAGCTCAAAATATCCTCCTTATAGGTATCTGGCAGTGTAACGACCCTACGATATAGAGCT
>LN890943.1:979080-1070230 GCA_900010015.1 Tuber aestivum | reverse complement strand
CGCTGACACCTATAGCCCTTCGGGGACACGGAAATGGTGCCGGGGCAACCCTTACGGAGAAGGGCATACTCATGATGGTCGGGGTAACCTGATGGGGGAGTTTTTGGTATAAGTCTGACTACTTAAGGATTATACGAGAACTCTCCTACCCCGACGGAATCAACATCCTCTCGAGAGACTTTAATTGAGATAAGCCTGAGCTTAACGATATTAAGTTTTACCGTTTACTTTTATTCTTTATACTTTTGCAAGAGCTGTGTTGAGAGATTTGAAGTTTGGTGCGGTCGCATCCTTGGGAACCATCTACCTGAGGGAGCCCCCGTTACAGGCAGAGACTGAGCCATATTGGTAACAAACCGCAAAACAACACGATGACGGGATAAGAATCTATGAAACCAGCCTTGGGAGAATACAAACAATCCTGGTGGAAGATCAGGATATGTTGTTTTCCAAAGTTCCTTTGCCTTTCTGCGAAACCATCCATCTCTTACTGGACGACCCTGAGCTTGACGGGCTATAAAAGCCTCAAATAACTTTAGCTCCATCTCCAGCCAGAGACACATAAAGGTTGCCGGAGTATCACGACGCGAGCCATCTCCTCCTACCTGTTTCACAATCTTTTGTGAAACCTCAGGCTTCCTCCACCTGCTGATTATGCTCTTGGGAATTTTGAAGAAGACCGAGGCTTCATCAAGTGTCAGAGCTCTCATCTTAATAGCGGTGTTTTGCACGTCATTTGGTACACGGTAGAACTCTAGCCAGTTCAACACCTCGATCTTCTGCCGCTGGGTGTATGTTCGCTCCACCCTCTGCTTTGGTGTTACCTACTCATTGCCTAATTAGCTATCGCCCGCATATGCTGTGTAAGTAACATGATGGGCACATACCGTAAGCCTTATTTTCCGGTGATTGAGAGACTTTGGTTGAGGTCCTCGATGTCTCAATCTTCGCTCATTCACATCCTTCTCCTTCAATCTCCTCAGAGGTGTTCTTGTGGGCGGCATTGTTAAAGATATCTGTTTTGTGATTGATTTCGCGTGCTTTTGACCGTATCGCCAGAGGTAAGGTGTTGTTGTTTTAGTGATTCTAGCCGAGCTCCAAAAGCGGATAGCCTTGAAAATCACCTCCTTGGCAACGGTCTCTATGTACCGAGTGGTTACGGTACGAGTACACCTGTCCTCGTGCTAAAGGGGGGGGCTGCGGGGAAGGGTGAGTGGCTGTGACCAACTTTTCGTCTCTTCCGGCAGACCTTGACCCTGCTACACTCCTACAGTAATATCATTATCGTACCGGTTCTGAGCGAGCCTGGGTGGGGGGGTCTTCCCGGTCCCTTGTCCCCGCTGTCCGTATTTTATCGTAACTGTTATAACGGTAATATTATACCTTGAGGATGCTTTCTCCGTACCGGTACCGTACTCGAGCACAGTGCTTGTGCGATACAACATTCCGTTCCTCGCACAACGCGCCTTAGCGATAGTCTACAAACCTTGACGGGGAACAGCTTCAGTACGGTAGGCCGCTATGAATCTCACAATCGGGAGAGCCAGTTACTTGTACTCGTACCGGTATCCCACCGCACTGCATGCACCATGGTGGAAAAGAAAGAAAACCCATGCTCCAATCTTGTTGCTCTCGGGGGGGGGAATGGCCGGAAAGGGGGTACTCGTAGCGGTGTGATGGATGAAATTGGCAGAGGCCCGCAAGAACATTACGGTATTTAATTGGGTTCAAGACCGTGGAGTTTTGCTGGTAGTTTTGCTTTGGGGGAGCTGACCTTCTCTCTCTCACCTGCAAAATGTCGGATCGCCCGCTCTCGCTACGATGCCATGGGGCACTCGGGCAGCGAGTTTGGCTACTCATTTGCCGCGAAAATGGCCACAAACTTTGCTGACCTGCTGGTGCCCGCGCGACCCGTCGCGGGACGGAAGGGAAAGGAGAGGAAAGGGAAGGAAAGGAAAGAACAAGCAATGGAGGAAAGTGAGTCAATAAGAAGTCTCGTACAGTACAAGTACTCGTAGTGCTCGGGATTTTGGAAAAATTTTCCTTACTCTCAATGGCCCAGGGTTGTTGGTTCGGCAGAGTTGTGTCACTGTTTCTGCTCGTCTCAGGCAAGAGGTACTGTACGCCGTACGGGACGATTACAGTGCTGTGTTCGTACGGTATCATACCGGTACCCAAACACAAGGGTTAGAAAGGTACTAGTACAGTACGATACCGCCACTCGTACTTACCAAATACTGTACCGGTAGGGTCAACAATCCGTGCGCATCCGTACGTGCAAACAAAATTACCTTTCACGCCCAACGTCAGGGTGCATATCTCGCCTGGGCGAGCACTGTCGTGACTGCACGAGTACCGTACTTGTACCATGGAAGACACAGCAACGGGATTGCAATGGTCTTCGTCCTCTCTCCTGATTGGTTTGTAGGAAGGGGATGACGAGCGATACGGTAGATCACCTTGCAGGGAGGTTTCACTCTGAACAAGGGTATAATCCCCGACCCTCTAATCTCGTTGCGCCACTTTGTGCAGCTCGTCCTCTCATTACCGTATTTCCGCTCTCCATACCTTTTATGGTAGGAATTTTCTGTTTCATTTGCATGGGTATCGGCCGGGCACAAGTACTCGTACAGTACTCGCGTGTCGGTACTGTACTCGTACTAGTACTTGTAGTAGGGAGCCTGAAGTGGGGTGGGTGTTTGCTATGAGGAGGCTTCCTCCAATTGCTTTCTGGTACAGTGTCTGGAGGGACGGGGAGGATAGGGTACACTGTACGAGTACCCTACTGAACCATTCTGATTCCTTCCCACCGACCGAACATATCGTACCGGTACTTGCACAACAGTTCTCTGTGTGTGATAGCATGTGCGGGTCCCCGGCGCCAATGTCACAATCCGCGCGTGTATCATTCACCCTCCCCCCCCTAATGTGTCCTCGTGGAATGACCCCCCCCGCCCCCGGTACGATACCAAGCACAATGGTCAGGGTGAAAGCAAATTTGCTGCCAAGTAGCGACTGCTGATTGCCACGATGGGGTGTGTGTGTGTAGGTTGCCCTGGACCGCCTCACTCGGCCCAGGTCCTTTTCTTCTCCTCCTCCCCCCCCTTCTCGTGAACTTTCCCTCCCTTCTTTTCCTCACCCGCATCGCATCTCTCTGTAGCGCCTGCGTCCCACGTTCCTTACCTTGCCTTTTTTTTCGCACCTGCCCTGTCACTCCTTCAGATCCAACTACTTCATCAAAAAAAAATATTTTGCTATCATATCGTACATTTCTTCCTTTCTTCCTTTTTCTTTTTACAGCAGCGCTTGGCCTGTTTTCTACTACCTGCCGGTACACCGCGCCATCATTGATTTGCCATCGTTTTCCGTAACCCCCAATATCAGCGGAGCGGAAGGAAAAGAATCGAAAATCCCACCATCAGCATCTAGGATAGTATCGAAATGGTCTCGTTCAATGCTCTTGCTGCTGCTCTCGCAGCTTTTGCGGCGGTTTCTGAAGCTACCTATCATGGACATATGGCCAAGCGTCATCTCCACATGAGGGCCTCTTATGGGAACGTGACTGATGTCTACCCGGTTCCCATTGGAACTGGTAGCCCGGCCCCGGTTCCTGTCACCACCACTCCGGCTGTTGTCGATTCTCCAGAAACTGACTACACCACCACTACTGCCCAGACCATCGCCACGTGTCTTACGGTCACTTACACCTTGGGAAATGGAAAAGAGGTTGTTACCACCATTACAAAGGTATGTTGTACTCCAATATCCGATATACGCTCTCGAGGTCTTTGGGGACTGACAAATTTGATATAGTACGAGACAACTACTAAATCGGTTGCCCATGTCAAGGCTACCTTGACTGTCGCTCCAATCATCGAGTCGACTCCCAGCGTCTCCCCTATGTCTGCCTCTTCTACTGTCGCTCCCGTTGCTAGCTCAGTTCCCAGCAGCAAAGAGTCTAGTCACACCCCTGTGTCTGCCCCTTCTACTGTCGCTCCCGTTGCCAGCTCAGTTCCAAGCAGCAAAGAGTCTAGTCACACTAGTACCACTACCCTGTATGTCACTGCGCCCCCAAGTGGGACCCACACTGTTGCGGCGGGTCCTAGTGCTCCCACTTGCCCCAGCATTGAGACCGTGTACCTTCCGACATATATCACTATCTACAACACAGTGGTGAGTATTCGTGATACCCCCCCCCCCACATGTTATAAATGTTGGCTGCTGACAATATCTCAGACCGCGGTCCCCCCTCCCCCACCCACTCACAGTCCTGTGATGATACCATACCAAAACACTACCTCCCGAACGACAAGAACCAGCACCACTACCCTCAGCTTTTTCAAGACGGTGACGCTGACCGGGTCCCCCGCCCCAACCGCGCTTTAGAGCGTTGGATTCCTCGACATGCGCATAGTCTCTTTGTTGAAATTTAGTCGTCGAGGTGGTAGCTCGAAGTGTCTATATGCTTGGGGATTCATCTTCAGCACAAACGGGGAGAGACGGGTGAAATGTCGCATCTCGCTCGGGTCATCAAATTTTTTCGTGGAGTAACCCACTGGAAGGGTGCAGAAAATTCTTCATTTCCTTGTATTTTTACTTTTTATTTTTATTTTTTACCCCTTCTCTTCCTTCTTCATTTAAAGCCCCCCTTTATTTGTTCCTGTGGATGTCTTTCATAGAGGGGACGTGGAGACGCTAGCGTGCTTTTCTGGCTTGGTGTCATGTTGTCGCGGTTGTTTCGGTACTCTTGGTTATTTTCTCAGGGAGAAAACAATGACGATAGCTTTTTACGTGTCGACGCGGAGGTGGCGATTTTGGGGGCTCTTGGATTGCTGGATTATTTTTTTTTCAAACTTCCGACCGATACTTTTATTCAGAGACGGGGGGGGGGCTGGCTTGGGTCCATCGCTGGAGTGAGTGAAATCATGTCCCTGGACTGTAATGCTTAAACCGGATAAGGTTAAAATAATAGTATTGCATGAGAAATTTGGTGAATGTGCGGGTGCCATTTGTCGAACATGGGATGAACATCAGGGGGTTTCCGGTTTCCGGCCGACCATGACCATCCGCCCCTTTATGATAGACACATTTAATTTGGTTGTCGGAAATGCCGGTTATGATACTGTACGAGTACTCGAGTACGGTACGGTACGGCACTCCAATAACAACAAGAACAGCAAAGGACCGAAGCGCGCCTGCGTGATAAAATCCAAGGAACGCTGATCGTCAAATCTCCCAGCCCCCCCTTTTTTATGGACAGGACTCTCCTCCCCCCGTTCATATGAAGGGGGGTTACTAACAGGTTGGTACTGTAGAAACCCAGAACTACGGTACTCGTATCATACCGGTACTCGAGCATGATTACTGTGTACCCCCTTTTGAAACCGACCAAGAAGCGGGTCAGAGATTTGTTGGGCCTCATTCCATTGGTACTCGTACAGTGCCGGTAGTGACCGTCCCAACCACTAGAATAACCTCCAAGAAAGAAAAAAGAAAAGAAAAAAAGAGAGAGAAGGGCTCGAAAGAAGAAGGCTTGCTCAAGTGGGACTTGAAGACGGCGTTCGTCATGAATAAGAGTTTACCGGTATTAGTTTAGAGCTCTGGTGTCGGGGGAGTCGATACATAGAATAAATTACGATACCTGGTTTTGGCGGCTGCTAGACCAGCCCTGTCCGCTGCTGTCGGACGTGATTCGCGGGGAGGGGAGGCAAAGATCAAAATGCTTGATATTCATCACCTGACCTCGCCATCGCTTACATACGTGGACCACCGATTAGTCTAGCTTGTCTCGGGGGAGTCCAAGTTTCCAGACGTTGATCATCCATCTAATCTTATCAAGATAACAGATCATCTCTACAAATCCATCCGGCATCAAACGTCGCGTCTACTTTTTCCATCCAACTCGATCGCTTTTTTAAGCCTCCGACCTCTAAACGCAACACACACCTTACCTTTTCCTTTCCCCGCGTCCATCATATAGAGCTCCACCGCAATGGTAGATCATTTTGTCCCCTCCCCTTTTTGATTTTGGATGGATGGATGGATGGATGGATGGGGCTTTCCGGAGCTGATGGTGGATAGGTTGTGCTTGCTGCCTCGGTTTGTACCCGTGGGGGGAAGGCCGTGCTATCGCGGCAGTTCCGTGAGTGAGACTACCCCGCTATGACTTGTCGGAGGGGCGAAACCGGGGGGGGGGCTAATTGGTCATATAGAATGCCCCGCTCGAGGATTGAGGGTCTCCTGGCTTCGTTTCCGAAGCTTACCGACACCGGCACTCAGCATACTACTATCGAGACGGAAAACGTTCGATATGTCTATCAACTACTTGTCCGTTTATACCTGCTTTGGCTTTATTGAAGGGGGTGGGGGAAGGTTGACGTTGTGATTAGGATGAGCTTTATTTGGTTCTCATTACAAATAAACAGTCCAACATCCTCCAGGATATCGACTCCTTGCACCTCTTCGCTCAGGTCGTTTCTTCCATTTGCAAGTCACTTGACGAACGGGAGATTCTTAAGCATTCGTTCGAGTTGTTGAGTGCTTTCGATGAGGTCGTCTGCTTGGGATATAGAGAAAACCTGGGACTGCAGCAGGTCAAGGCGTTCTTGGAGATGGAGAGTCAGGAGGAGAAGATTCAGGAGATTATCTCACGGGTATGGCTTTTTCGCTCAACAGCTGGAGGAGGCGGGTATTGACTGAAATGCAGAACAAAGAGTTCGAGGCTACCGAGGAGCGGAAGCGCAAAGCGAAGCAGCTCGACCTTCAGCGTAAAGAGATGTCTCGCAATCCGACTGGTATGGGGTCGACAGGACGTTTGGGTGGATCCCATTCCTCGCATTTCCCCACGTATACCCCTCCACCTAAGCCGGCTGTTGCCGACTCGTATGATGCCTATGAGAAGAAGAAGGCTTTTCCCTCTGCACCAAAGGGTAAAGGTATGCAGCTTGGCCGCAAATCCAAGACCACAGAGATGTTTGATCAAGTACGCAATGAGTTAAGCCCCGAGGCGGAGGAGCGTGCTCCGCTCGTCCAGGCACAAGAGGCTGTTGCTTCGCCGAGACAGAGCTTCGGCGGTGACAGGAAGGCTATTCAGGTTATCATTTCCGAGCAGATTAGTGCCGAGCTTTCCCGCGACGGCGGAATGAAGAGCTTTGAAGTCAAGGGTGACCTGCAACTCAAGATCCTTGATCAAGCCCTGTCAAAGGTCAAACTTGACATCTCAGCAAACACCTCTGATGCACAATTCCGTACGCACCCAAACGTGGACAAAGCGCTGTTCGGCGGACGGTCCGTTATTCAGCTCAAGGACCAATCCCGCGGCTTCCCGCAAAACCAGCAAATTGGAGTTCTCCGTTGGCGCACTACCACCGGCGAAGCCCCACTTTCCTTTACCATCTGGGTTAATTCGGGTTCCAGCCATGGAAAGTACAACGTCACGGTCGAGTACGAACTTTCTTCCGATGATACGCTCAGGGATGTTGTTGTCAGCATCCCATTCAGACACGATGAGCCATCCGTCACAAGTATGGATGAGGTCTACGAGGTTGCGGGGGATAGTCTTGATTGGACGCTCCCTTCTGTTTCCGAGGATAATGCTACTGGCAGCTTCGAGTTTGAAGCGGAGGCGGACTCTGAGGGAGAGTTCTTCCCGATGACTGTGAGGTTTAGGAAGGGGAAGCCGATTGTTCCTGTTGATGTAAGTTTGTTCTGAGTTTTCTCTCTCCTTTTTCATTTCCCCTTCAAGGGACCTCGTGCTAATGGGCTGCATAGGTCGACAGCATCACCCTGCTAGAGGTGGGCGAGGGTGTGGACTTTTCCAAGGAGATTAAGGTTGTCGCGGATAATTATGTCATTAATTAGATTGGGGTTTTATTTTCTCTTTTCGATGATGATGGTTGGGGGTTAGAAATAAAAAGTGATGTGATGTTTTTTTTTTGTCGCTACCGGTATGACGGGTTATCAAGCCCGATACCGGTATGGCGTGATAGCCGTGTTACGTGTACGAGTACGGTACTCGAGGATATCAGCGCACAGCTCACGCCAGTGACACGGATCTGATAACCCCAGATCTAGTCCCAATGTTCTTCCTAATGGGCTAGCGGCGGCGAAATTCTTGGGGATTAATACCTACAAGAGGAGGGGTTCTAGCCAACCCTTCGATCAACCAGCGAGCCCCACTGCTCACCCATCCACAGTGGCACCTCGCTATCCCGGACGGCCAAAATCCGAAGTATTTGTCCGGTACAGCGAGGGATCCGCCACCTTCATTTCCCACTAATCTGCCTCCTTCACTCCCCTCTACCCACCCACTCTTCACCTGTAGTCGCACCCAGTTGTCCCGGGCAGCCAAAATCCTAAGAATCCGTCCGGGACAGCGAGTTATCCGAGACCACAGATTTGGTCTTGGTGTAAAGAAATTTATAATTGAGAGAAATTCATCCGGGACAGCGAATAATCCGGGAGAGCGAGGTCCGGGACAATGGGGTGCGACTGTATTCACCGAGGTTTTGTGACCATGGCCGGGGGAGGTTGGACGATGAACCACTGGTAGACCAGTCCGAGCCCAGCGCGGGTTTTTTTTCCACAGGTCATGATCTAAAGGTATGGCTCTACTAATTGCACTCTGAAGTCAGCTAACTCTATAGATTGACATGGTAACCGAATCTCAGGTCTTCTGTCTTGGGAACAATTTTGTGGAAATGATGAAAGTTGGTAATTCTATTAGCACCCGCCAGTTATTAGGACTAAGAATTTGTTAGAGTTATATAGTCTATGCAGAGATGCGGAGTGATATAGGGAAGATGAAGGGTGATTTGGGAACCATTAAGTGGCAGATTAGGGCCCTACCTACTTACTGCGGTGATTGAGAGATGGGGTAGTGTAAGGAGCCGTTTGGTATTACATGTTTGGAAAATTTGGCTGGCTACAAACCATACTGTACCCAGGCGGTCGGCCTGAACCCGCATTTCCATTCATGGCGTCGGGGTTCTTGGCATGGCAAATGAGTATATTTAGTGCAAATAACTTAAAGTATATTTGTATTGGGTGAGGAGTGCGATATCCATTTCACATTGCCAGAGACTTGGTTAAGTGACTTAAAATTGTATCCTGCAGTCTTCGAAATGTATCCATTCTTACCAGTCACCACTGCTAAGATGCTTGTCCAGTACTGTACCGGTATTTCAATCTTCCCCCATGAAGTGCCTCTTTTGCCGTGCCAAGAGCCCTCATACCATGTATGGAAACCCGGCTTCAAACTGGCGACTTGAGTATATATCTTTTCCTTTCCTTCCACCTCAATGATCGCTGCATTGCGAGGGAACCTCTATTCATACAATAGTGGGGGGGAAGGCACATTTCTCCTAAATACAGAAATTTGGTAAATGTCTGCTGCAGGGATAATGCATCGGTCCGGCCTGGAAACACACCCCGCAACTCCTTTCGCAATAGAGAGTTTGCGCAGGTAGACACCTAGGTGGGAGTTATTAACGATGTCACTAGGGGTTGCTACTCGCATCAACAGCCCATCAAACTCCCGACAATTGTTGAGTTTCTTAAATTCCATGTATTTAAGAGGTCAATCCATCAGCCAATTCTTAACTTTCATGAAATTTCTCTTCTCAGGATTGTCCTTGAGAAGAATAGCTACAAAATCATACCTGAATAGAGGCATAAAAGTGCAATTCAAGTGGACATTTGTGGTCCTCAATTCCAGGTCCGATTTTCGGGTTTTTACACCTTGACCAGGTGGGACCAAAGAACCAGGTGGCCAAGCCTTATTATTAACTTATATTAACGCCACCTAGGTCTCACGGCGCAAACTCTCTAATGTTTCCACTCCAAACGAGAATCTGGGGAACATCTCCGAATTATGTGCTCGCCAGGCCACCCTACTAAAAAGCCCTCAAAACCCTAACCGCTAGTTTCTTTTCGGACAACTGCCCTTCGGCCACCTTGCTGAACCCGGACTTGGCCCCATTTTTTTTTCCCCTCTTGTGCCTATGATACCTCCCCCCCCTCCACTTCTTCTCCAACAATACCTAACGAATCGAACAAGCCAACTTCAGATACACAAAATAAAAAGGTTCACCCGGTATCCGTCAATACACTAGGGCCTATACACGCACCTGCTGACCATCTACCCAACGGCGTGGAGATTTCCCTCATTCTGGGAAAATTTGTGACCATGGCAATTGTCGTGCTCGGAAGTCAATTCGGTGACGAGGGGAAAGGCAAACTTGTCGATATCCTCTGTTCAAGTGTCGACGTCTGCGCGAGGAGCGCGGGTGGGAATAACGCTGGTCATACCATCGTGGTCAATGGAGTCACCTACGATTTCCATATTCTACCCTCAGGTCAATTCTCTTATCCTCACCTCTTTCTTTTTTTTTTTTGCTTTTTCTTCTTCCATATAATTATGCAGTTCTCTTCTTGGCTTTCAAGAAGTGCCATACTCTGGGCTTGAATTAGCTGACAAGCTGCCCTCTAATATTCTGTCGGAGCTTCAGGCCTCGTCAACCCAAAATGTCTCAACATTATTGGGTCAGGCGTTGTCGTTCATGTTCCCTCCTTCTTCCATGAATTGGAGAATATTCAGAAGAAAGGCCTTGACACTACTAACAGGATCTTCGTCTCCGACCGTGCTCACCTCGTCTTCGATCTTCACCAATTGGTTGACGGACTCGAAGAAGTTGAGCTGGGTGCAAAGGGGATTGGAACCACCAGGAAAGGAATTGGTCCAACGTACTCTACCAAGGCCGCCAGGAGCGGTATTCGGGTTCACGAGCTATTCCACTGGGAGGAGTTTGAGAAGAAACTAAGGCTTATTGCTTCTGGCTACAAGCGTCGCTTTGGTGACCTTCTCAAGTATGATGTCGAGGAGGAATTGGCCCGGTACAAGGTGGGCCATCTGTTGGCAGGATAAGGGGAATTGGCCACTGCTCACCATGTTTCCGATTAGGTTTACTACGAGACTCTCCGTCCATACGTGGTCGACGCCGTTGTGTTTATCAAGCATGCCTTCGACACCAATAAGCGGATTCTCGTAGAGGGAGCCAATGCACTCATGCTTGATATCGATTACGGGACCTACCCGTTTGTGACCAGCTCCAACACTGGTATTGGTGGCGTTATCACTGGACTGGCCATCTCGCCATTCAAGATCAAAAGTATTATCGGTGTCGTCAAGGCTTATACTACCAGAGTGGGGGCCGGTCCGTTCCCAACGGAGCAGTTGAATGTAAGATCTCTAGAGATCGCCGAATCCAAGACCGGTTCAATTAACGGGCGATACCACTATATAGGAAATTGGTGATCACCTTCAGAGTGTCGGTCGTGAAATCGGTGTTACAACCGGAAGAAGACGTAGATGCGGGTGGCTCGATCTTGTGATCATAAAATATTCCGCCTCCGTTAACCATTACACTAGCCTGAACTTGACCAAACTTGACATCTTGGATGGCCTCAAGGAGATAAAGGTCGCCGTCGGCTACCGTGTAGACGGAGAGGAGCTCGAATCGTTCCCGGGTGAGTGCCCCGACACCCCTGGTTCCCCCCGGCTGGGACGACTGACTGCCCTGCAGCCGACCTTACCATCCTCGAGCGTGTGGAGCCGATTTATAGGATCTTCCCGGGTTGGTCTACACCTACTGCCAAGACCACCTCTTGGGATCAGCTCCCCGTCGAAGCTCGGGAGTATGTTCAATTCATCGAGGAGTTCGTCGGGGTCGGGGTCGAGCATATCGGCGTCGGGCCCGGTCGCGAGCACATGTGCACCAAATAGGTATTCCATCGTTGCTTTGCTCTCTCATTCTCTGTTAGATCTGGTTTTCTTTGTTTTGCGAGGGCTATATCCGGAGTTTACGGATCCGTTGAAGGAGAGAGAAAAGGGGTTAGATGGCTTGCTGTACATTACGGGAAACAAAAAAGCGCATGGAAGAGTTGCGATCCCTATCTTAGATATCTGGCCGCACAGTGCCATGCCCTTCACACAGTACCGGTATTGTATCGGGGTCTGGGGACTTCTGGCGCACGACACCGGTAAAGTAGCCGAAAACGAGACTGGGTTTCCTCCTGGTCAGCGGTAGGTGGTGGTGTAGGGATACCGGTAGGGTTCCCAGATATCATACGGTATCATACTTGTACAATACTTGCACTAACTCGTTCGACCGGGGGACTTTGGGAAACGTCGAGCGCCCTCCAGGTCCTAAACTATTCGGACACCATGGCACGGATCAATACCGGTATACATATTCGCGCCAAGGCATCCGAATACTTTAAGAATCGGGGAGCAAGGCACCCTGGAAGCACAGCTCATCACGAAACTGAAACCACGGTACCGGTATTGCGCAAGCGGGACAAAAGGGAAAGGAAAAAATGAAAAAAATGAAAAAAGGGAGAGAAGGAGAGCAAGAAGAACTACGGTCCTGTACCCAATTATCCAATCCCCCCCAAAAGAAACCACCCGGAAATTTACCGGCGGGTCTGAAAAAGTGAGCAACACGGGAAAGGATGTTTCCCGGTGTTTTGACCCCATAAGTTAGGCGGTAGCGTATAAAACCCTCACCTCTCACATCACCCCACCTCACCTTCCCCCCCGACTTCAAAAAGTATGGCAATGTCCGGAGATCTGCACGCCAAGCTTCGCGAAACCGCGCGGAAACGCATGAGTCTTGGCGGTATGACTTTTGGATATACCGGTACTGTAATACTTTTCTGGTATGATATAGTACCGTACTGTACTAGTACGTTAATATTATTACGCCTAGCCCCAGTATATATCGTTCTACCATATCAGGGAAAACAGGGGTTATTGTAAGGGCAGACAGAGGGAGAGAGAGAGAGAGAGAGAGAGAGAGAGAAAGTTAGTAACGACTCAGCCGTCATACAAGTGGATACGGTACCCGTGTCTCCCGAGCTGTTCAGGTTTCGGTGAGGGAGATTGCGATGACCGTAATAGTTTGGTTCAGTATACCGGTAATCTCATACCGGTATCATACCTCGGACGTGCATCCCTACCCCCTTTCGGGTAATTGATTGTGGTACTCGAGTAGGTGTGAGGTTGTGTGTGGGCGGGGGGGGGGCCTGGCGTGGCGTTGTGCGAGGTGAGGTGAGGTGCCGGAGCGTGGCTGGGTTGTCTTGACGTGCGTGACTGCAAGGGCGTTTTTTTTTCTTCCTTTCTCTCTCTCTCTCTCTCTCTTCTTGAGGGGAGGGGGAGATCTTGCTCTTGCTCCCTTCCTCCCTCTGCTTTGTTGTCCCGGCCGAGCTCACCTATAATAGAGCTTTACACGGGTGAGAGGGTATGACGACCATATCAGAGCAAGATCTAATTTAAGGTCAAGCATAGATACCGGTATCTAGCTAGATTAACCGGATATGCTGCTGACAGCTGTGATTGGCGATATTATAAGGGTGATAGGTGTATGGCGAGTCTGCTACTGTAGCTGCGGTGGGATCGCCTCGGATTTTCTGGAGGTCTGTAGGGAACTGTGCTTTCTCTCTTCTGGGGAGTGTCGTTTGTGTGGGAGGCTGGTGGCCTCAATCTACTATTTCGGATGGAGTGGATGGACACCGTAGGAGAGGTGAGTGGGAATACTTAGGGGGTGTTTAACACATCAGAGTTTGCAAGGTACACCAAACTGTAGCGTACAATATAGAAAAAAAATTCAATGTTACAAACCGTATACAGCCAAGCACACCCTACCTTACGGACCTAAACACCCCCTCAGGCTTCTCGGAGAGCATGATTGATACGCGGTGGTGGTGGTGAGAACCAGGTAGGGGCAACCTCCCCTCCCCCCCGTCGGCCCTCAGTGCTCTCTGCAAGCTTGATGGGACGATATAGGCGCCTTGAATCTCTCCACTCGCAGCCATTGGGCACTGGGGGCGTAGTGTTTGAGTGCGATAGCAATGTAAAGTGGAACGGCATAGACAAAGATACCACAGAAGGGGCATTGCTGCTCCTCAGACAGTTCTCGAAGCACGATAACCAAGTGATATAGTAGTTTAAGGGGGGCGTTCCATACCACTACTGCTTCCCCCCGGAACTGTCCATTTCAAGCGAATGTGTGTGAGACGGTTCCCTTGCGCTAGTCACTTGACCGTATCGGGGATGTGATTTTTTTTTTTTTTTTTATCCAGAAATATCTAGGCGATTGCGAGTGGTTAGTACTTCACTGGTAAGATATATCCCAGTTTTCGCTCTTTTTTTTTTTAGTTTACAGGTGTAGAGAGATGAGCACAAATCTGAAGAAGGATGCAAATAAATTGTGACGTGCGGTGATGTTCAGATCATTCATTGCACCGCCCAACGTAGATATATCCGGGTCCGGTGGTCAAGAGTTGGTCGAGTGACTCCTTGTGATGGCACTTTACCATGATAGTCATCATACTCTCCAACTGTTCCGGGGCTCCTTTCTTTCTTTCTTTCTTTCTTTCTTTCTTTCTTTCTTTCTTTCTTTCTTTCTTTCTTTCCTTCCTTCCTGATTTCTTGATCGATTACTTGTGCATTTTTTTTTTTTCAGCGCTCTGAGCCCGAGCTTGGGATAAAAAAAAAACCGCGGAACTGCTCCGGATAACTGTGCAAATGGAGATGGAGCAATTACAGGAATTATCTACTGCATTGGGCTGATATCATACGGTATTACACCTTTAACCGGCGCACTATTTATAACCCCCCGACCATTGGAGTAAAAAAAAAAAGGGGGGGGGGGGAAAGGATGGAAATAGGGTTATGATACAGGACAACGAAATGGCGGGGACACAGTCCGCCAATGGTGACTGATGGGCAGGAATTCTACATATGATATTATAGCACAATTCTTCAGAACCCTCCCCAGGCCATTATTATTGTTGTATGAGATGATGGACGAGAAATTTTTTTTTTTTCTTGTAAATTATTATTCTCCCTCTCTCATATACTATCATGACCCCCCCCCCCCCTTCAATAGCACAAGATTTCACCAATTACTTCCCTTACCCCCCCGACGAGGGCTTGTGCAATGGCAAGCCCGTAGTGAGAATGAATAGGAAACCCCCGAGTCCCCTCCCACTGACCGCGACGAGAGTTGATTGATCGATCCCTGAAATCTTGACCCTCGTGAACGAATCATGCCTGTCCTGCGGACAGTTAATTCGCTGCAGATTTCTTATTTCCCGGCGGAGGAGGAGGTTAGATATCGCATTGGTGACCATTGAACACACCTGAGCAGATACAGCTCCTCAAGGGGGAGGGAAGAGGGGAGCTGTGAACACTGACCACAGGTATCTAACGAACGAAATCCCTTCGAAGGGGGAGGGGGGTAACGTGCAGTGGGTGAAGAAAAGAAAAAAAAAGTATGACAGGTTCCGCTGTGAGCGGGCGGGGACGGGAAAATGGTTTCGGGAGGGGCTATGAATTGAGGGTGCCCGGTGGAAGAATGTTAGGCACCGGAATGAAATGACGGCAAGCGTAGGGTAGGAAGAGTATCGCGATACGATATTCTAGGCTCATGTTAACTCTGCCTGGGGCGCTGCGCGCTATCGTATGTACACGTCGGGCGCCACTTGTGGTTTGTCGCTCCCACAGCGGCGTGTAGTGCCTAACGAGTGATTATACATGACTGGGGTGAGGGTTCAGACAGTTCCGGAGGAAAAACCCCCAGGTTATGATATGATACATATTATGATACCCTTAGGAAAAGCACGTTGTGCGATGTTTGAGGTAGGGTAGGTCACCCACCTCTGCTAGTGATTCCTCCCCGGAAATATGGAGTAAGTAGTTTATTGGTTTGGATTTCCGAGCTAACCTTATGACCAAAGGACATGTTCCGTAAATTGGGGAGAAACCCCCACAGGCCGTCCCTGAGCTAGGATTCTCAATGGCCCCACAGATCGTTATCAATGCTAACCTGGTAGCGCCGTGTAGCCTGTGAGATATTACACTTTTTCAAGGAGCGTGCGGGATAGTTCGATCATTCACGGCAGTTTACCGCACTGTACTTGTCACAGGGCCCCGGTGAATAATGGACTTGAACGGTATCTAATAACATCGGTCTTGGTGAACAATACCGTGGACATACGTGTAGTAACAATAACCCGGAGTGGATATTACAATATTAGGCATTCCCATTCCTCTATCCAAACATAATTGTTTCTCTACTTCCTCCTTTCCTCCGATAAATTCTACAGCTTCCAAGAGCGAGGCTTGAAGAAGATAAAGAGTACAATATGTTCAGCAGCAGCAGCAGCGGCGGCGGCGGCTCATCTAGAACCCTCAATCATCCGAAAGCTACGATTCCCCCTACGCAGAAAAAGAGGTATAGAAAATTAAAGACCCTTCTTGCCGCGTTTCCCGGCCCAAGAGTATTGAAATAAGCAAAGGAGCATATGGGATATAAACCATTACACGATTCTCGGCCGAACAGAACTCCATCCCCGAATGCCCCTACAGTCCTCCAACGTGACACATTTCCACAGAGCCGATTTGGCCCTCTCGAATTCGCCCGCGAGTTCGTACGATTTAGCTAAAGCGAACCAGGCTTCCGGGACATCCCAGCCTCGAGGGGAGTTCGTTAATTGTTGGAGAAGCCCCATTGCACGGTTTCTTGCGATAAGGGCGTTGTCTTCACTTTCTTGTCTGGTCACAGGGGCGCCCTCATTTGCAGTGGGAGCGGAGGGGTTTGAGTCAACAACGGATATGCCCAAAAGGATGTTAGTCAGTCCAATTGTGGCTAATGGGTGATTGGCATCCACGAATAGGGCTGCGTCGAAAAACTCCGCGGAGAGATCTGTTCTGCCTTCCTCGAATGCCAATAGTGCTTTCTAAGCCCATAACGGCTCATCAGTAATTAGGTGGGCTGAAAGGAAACGAAAGACTTGCCTGCGTCAACATGTCCGCTTCGCCATCGCCTCTAGTGCCCACCAGACCAGCAGCCTCCTCAAGAGCCATTGCTGCATCTTGCAAATGCCCTGCTCTCCTGTAGAGACCTCCGACAAATATCCAGACTGTCCTGAGCGCGCCCGCTGCCCGCTTTCTTTCATCCTCTTCCTTTAGCCTGGGCTCCGGTAGTGAGACTGGTCTCTTGATATTTCTAGGCTCTGCGCCCTTGCCCCTGATCTCATCTGTGATTCTGCTTCCAACGGCACTGATTGGGTGCGGCAGTTTACTTTGCTCAAGATTGTGGGGAATATCGCCGGCCCTAGGAAGGTCGGATCTATCCAAGACAGCGTCGACTGTCCCATCAACGGGTGTCCTGATTCCGTCGGGTACGAAGGATGTGCTTGAGCCTGTGAATTGCCCAGCAGCGACTACACTGCTATTACTACTGCCCATCTCCTGTAATTGATGCCTTTGTAGCTTCATTTTAAGCATGTGGAACAAGTGTGGATGGTGGTGGTGTTCGTGCCCTTTGACACTTCCAACAGGACTCCTCTCAGCACTAACAGAAGAGGCCTCAGTGCTGCCAGGTAATGGTGGGGTTGGGACTTCGGGAGCTTGCTTTGCTGAATGCCCCGAGGAATGCAAGCTCCCAAAAGACTTCATTCGCCTGATGGTACCGCCTGATACGCTCTTGGGCCGGTTTTGCTTTTTTGAAGTGCTTGCGGTTTGCGTTGAGCTATGCTCTGTGATTTGGATTTTCGGGGCGTTTGGATTAAGCATTGTTCCCGTTGGTTGATGGAGGGATTGATGACCTGACTTGGGCCGCTTCATTAGTAAACCACCCCCATTGCTCCCAGACTGCTGAAAACTAGATTTGTCTTGTGATAAATTAGTCGCAGAAGCCGCAAACTCCTTCTTATGACTTTTCCCACCCAGGAGACGTGATTTCCTACTTGCAGTGCTTGGTCGGGTAGAAGGGGCACTCCCCACTTGTACATTTCGAAATGCGCTGGTAGGTAGGTCTGCCCCGACTGCATTTGTTACTTCAAATAACCGGCCGTAAAGATCAAGTAGGTTATCGGTCATTCTAACGGCAGCTTCTGGTCCGCTAAGTGCTTCCTCAATAGCAATCTGTGTCATCTTGACCTCCAGCACCCCTTCCTTTTCTCCAACACCCATGCCCCTAAAAACCGCCATATTGTCCCCAAGAATCTCAAAAGCGTTTTCGCAAGCCCGCCCGGCACCTTCGAAATCCTCTTCTACGGTCATAAGTATAGCTAGAAGATGCAATAAAGGGATAGCACGGCGTCGATATGACCCTCGCCCGTCCCAAAATTCGTCCGCTTCATCATCTGCAGCAAGGCACTTCAAGCATGTGAGGCCTCGTTTTGAACTTTCTACCGCGGACTCGATGTCGCCGTGTTCGACTTGAACCAGAGCCAGGCCATACCATCCGTCAACATCCAAATTGTCATAACTTAATCCTTTTTTGAACGCCTTGATTGCAGCCAGTTGCGCATCGGGCCTTCCTTCCGCATCGATCGATTGCCGTGCCCACGTTGCATTCGCCATACCAATGCCTCTGTAGATATCGGATAACACCTCCGGATCCTTTACGTGCCATTCGTCGATCCATTTCTCCAGGGTTTCAGCCATTGTCATCGCCTTTTCACCATCTCCTTCTTTAACCGCACATAATACACGGATCCCTTCAACTGCAGTTTGGAGTATAGTCTTGTCATCATCAAAATCCCTCTCTACATGTCCCTTGGAAATTCTCTCCTTAGCCTTGTGGATGAGCTCAAGATAGGTGCTCAATGCGAGCAGCGTGTCAGTAAAATTCCCAGTAGCAGTGAGAGCGGTGAATAGGTGTCTGAGTATTCGCGGGGAATGGAAGCTTTTGGTGGAAGCCTTGTAGAGGGTTTCAACCACCGCCGAAGCGTCCTCCCCAGATCCTCCAAAAGCTCGCCAATTCTCCATGACGCGGTCAACCCACTCCCCGATAACCTCATGGTACTCCGCAGCGCCTGGAAAAGCCAGTCCTCTAAGGAGGTGCTCTTCATATACTCCTCCAATGGTTTCGAGCTCACTTCTCAGCTGTTCTCGGGTACCTGCTTTCGTCCCCACCCCACCAACCGGTGCACCATGGGGCACGACAGAAATCGTGCCGCTCTTCTTGGGAGTTGGCTGCCTCAAGTCTTGTGATCTCGGCTTATCAGGGTGGCCATCAGGCAAGAGAAGAAGCGATAGAAATTTATGGTAGTTCCTGTAAACCTCACGCCTCTCCATCTCTTTTTCCGGAGTCAGGCCCTTTTCCGTTGTAGGTGAAGATCCCAGGGTTGTTTGTTGGGATTGCGTAATGCCAACAAAGTTATGAAATCCCCTGAATGTCGTCGCAACCATGGCCTCATCTACAACCGTCTTTCCAATGGCCGTCCCGACTCGGCCCTCATCCCCCGGTTCCGCCCCGGGTCGTTCGGCGCCGTCGTCAGGGGTTGGTGAGTCAGGATCCTCCGGGGAGTCCTGAGAGGCGAGCCAGCAACGATAGGCAGCAAGGGCATGGTGCGAGAGAGCTTTTTCTGTCCACAAGAGAAAGGACGGAGAATCCCGCCCCGAGGCAGGGTAGGTGGACGGAAGGCGAGTAGCAGCTCGGTAAAGCTGTAAGGCTAATGAAGGATCATCCGGTTTCGAGTGGGCAAGGGCGATGCCTAGAACACCAAAAAGCTTCATGAGTACTCGGTCTCCGTGGGGAAGTCCTATTTTAGCAATTCGGAAATCATAAATCACGAACCTCTGAGAACAAGTGACTTTATCCTGGTAATCCCAAAATATTCCGCCTTTCCCGCTCCTCCGTTCCACTCCCCGCCGAGTTCCTCCTCGCTAGGCACAACCTTCAGCGTGGATTCCCATTCTCCCTTCAGTGAGAATATCCACGCGAGGACGGTTCTGGCCTGTAATACATCCTCAAGCGTTACAGCACCAACTTGTCCACCCCCGGCAGGGCTCGGCACGTTGGGCAGTGAGGGTGGACACAGCTCGAGCTCCCTCAGAAGAGGCTCCTGGAGGCCGGGGAGAGTGATCCCATCCGCAATACTGGCGGGTGTGGACCCGGAGGAAGATCGTTGAAGGAGATACAAACGAGCTTCGGTAGCGGCAGCTAGGGCAAGACCTGTGTCGAGGAGAGAGAGGTGTCAATATCACACGGGCAAACCATCGCAAACGAAGCAGAGCGAAGGGAGGAGAAATAGCGAGGTACATCTTCGCCCAGGGGCATGCTTCTCCACCTTCCTACAGAGCTCAGGGACGGATTCCCACGCGCCACCGCATCTGGCAGCATCCAACAACTGCAGATAGTTATTCGCTTTTACCTAAATGTCACCGACGGGGTCCGGTCAGTGGTGACGACGCTTCGTGACGGGGGCAAGGAGACCAAGGCTTGAAGGGAAGGGGAGGTTTGGGGGAAAGGTACCGTGCTCATAGAATCAATTGTTGGGGACGGCGTTTGATATGTGATGGGAAAGGGTGGGGGGCCTCAGTCAGGCCAACAGCGACCGGTAAACTATCATACGTGGGAGGATGATCAGAAGTAGGTTCGATGGCTTCGGAACACAAGAAAGTTGGCATGCAGTGTGCGCACGGTAGTCTATGTATGTACGAGTACAGTACAGTACTCTATGCGGCTCGGACACAGGTCAGGCCCTAACCCTTCGGTAGAGCTCACTTCCTCCACGGCAATCCAATCACGTGAACAATGTCTGAGCAGTCAAAGAGATTGGTCCGACTCCAACCGAACATACGGGCGTGATACCGACATCCTACCATAACTCGAATGTACCGGACTTGATTAGCAATACCGGTGCAGCTGAAATCGTGCTCGGGCCCACTCCCTGTGAGATCCGGCATGCCATGGTACCGGTACTTGCACAACTTCCGGCTCTTCCTGGCAGCCAGACTGCAGAGGCCACAGCGTGGCGTGCGGAACTGCTCGAGTACGGTGCCGGTACTTGTGGTCCCGCACACTACCGATACGGTGCGGTACTCGTACTCGGGTACCGTACGAACCAAGGGATGGCACTTGCCGAAACGGAAAGAGTGGATCGTGCCTAAGCTATCATGCCGGGCTGTCGTTGCGCGACGGCGCTTGCAGCACCACACAATTCCCCACCGGATCTTCGCCACATGTGGATAGGCATCAATTTCACTCGAATATCGTAGAACAAATGAAAATAAATACTTACCCTCCCGGCCGCACCCGGGATTCACAGCATTTTCCCGTGCCTCTATTCGGCATACCCGCGGGGAGGCGCGTTGATGCTACCCGCCTCGGTGATGTGTGGCTATTACAGTGAAACCTCCGTTATCTCCAGGACGTGGGGAGACTGGATTCCCTGGAAGTAGAGGGGGGATGGAAAATAGAGGAAAGGCTTGGCAGAATAGAGGGGGTGCTGAGAGAAAAATGAGTGATAGTTCATGAAAGTGTACAGGTTTTAACTCCATATGTCTACATTCCGGAAAAATAATACACCCCTCCCATCTGATTACCCTTCATTCTAAAAACACACATATCCATTCAACTCACTATCTAGTTATCTGGCAATTTGTCCACAGCTTTGCCTAGGAGGTGACATGAAAAAGAATTTTATGCACATGAAACCTGGAATTTAGGAGCCATTTACCACCTGAAAAGAGGAACTAATAGAACCCTAGAACTTAGAGGAGGAAAGCCCATAGAACGAAAGCTGTCCCCAACAAATGATAGAAATACCGGAGACCTGGAAACATTGGAGGGTGGAGTTATCGGAGGTTTCACTGTACTGCTAACTTCCAAGTTTCGATAGAGGTCTACCGACCTCGGGGACAATGCACGCTTCCCGGTTCGGCTAGTATGATACTGGCTTGCCGGTTCCAAAGGTATTCGGAGATATTGGAACGGTTTGGGCGGATACTTTTGGAATCGGTAGGCGAGTACTCGAGTATACCGGCATAGGTGCTACCAGCATCCAACCTTTTACTTGTAGCTGTACCCCGACGAATTCCGCACCTTCTTGAGTGTTATACAAGTAATGGCACACTTTTAGCCTATTGGCACCTATGGTAGGCTGTGGGAAGAGGGCATCCGGATTTCGGGATGAAAACAAACTCCTACTTGGCGGACGCACAGGTTTTGCCTGATGGCTAGCCTTAGGCTGCCATAGCGGTGCTCCTACTCTGACGCCTGTATCCATTGAATGGAAACTTCCCAACCCCGCGCAACATCCTACAGTTGGGATTAGCAGCAGTCACGATACTGGGCATATACCCCCCTCCTCACCACTGCGGTCAGGCAGGCGGAGGTTACTGCGATGGGAGATGCACTGATGGTGCTGCATGACCCTGCACAGCGCATCGCACTATGCCATATCTTTAGTCCCCCTGGCATAGTTTCCAGCAGCACTTTGCACAGGACATCGTGGTCAATCCATCGAAGAAATTGGACTACCTACTCTAGATGGCCTAAACATTGGAGGCCCATATAATGATCTATTCAGCCCAAACATATGCAAAGGTATTGTTTTCAAGCGACCGGGCATCCGATCCGCCACCCGTTGTTAACAGCGGCTCTCGTGAACAAGGAAAAGCAAAATCAGCAAAAAAACAAACACCGGTTCTCCCAATGACCCTACTCGCGAGCGGGGACGCTTCTCCATCTACTCCTCGAATAAAGCCAATCCCAATCGTGGTAACTATGGAAGCAAAGCAGAATTAGTGATGTAATATTTTGTGGCTCCCAGCTACACCATCACAACAACGGACAGCCCTTGTGACCAGCCTACTGAGCCTTTCTAGCTTTAGCAGCCTCCTCGGCCAACCTCTTCCCACGTCTCTTCTTAGCAGCCTCCGGACCAGCCTCGGTATCGAGAAGGTAATCCCACCACCTAAAAGAACTCGCATAATTGCCAATGAATCTTTCGTGGTGAACATCGTGATGTTCGGCGCCGGCCCAGAAAGGGAGGAAGTGGTGCAAACTCCACGGGAACTCGTAACCAGAATGGGCATCAATAGCTTGGAACAGCCGAAGGACGATCCAAATATAGACAGTGAGAATATGAAGGTCTTTGGTAATCATACACCACAAGACTGGTGTGCCGACGGTGCCAAGACCAAGAGCCATAACCTCAATAGGGGAAGCGTACTCGGCAGCGAGACCGAAGGGCGCTGCGTATGTATGATGAATCTTGTGGACGTATTTATAGAGTGGGCCCCAGTGGAAGGCACGATGGGACCAGTAGTGCCAGGTATCCTCCAAGACAAAGAAAATGGCAACTTGATAGGCAATCTTCGTCCATGGTGGGAAAGGGACATCCGTATCCATGCCGAAGTACTTGCACATGGGATGGAAAAGCCTACGAAAATCAGTCACTGGGGATGGAGGGAATCGCGCAATTGAGGCCACAAACCAGATCTGGGGAAGCTCGACAGTGAAGTGAGATAGAAGAACCATCTTTGCACATCTCCACTGCTCTTCCGCGGTCGGGAGCTTAGTCTGTTGTGGATTAGTCCCTGCCAGTGCCGAGATCAGGAAATGAGGGAGGGGGGGGGGCACGTTTTGAATTTTGTATCTTCGGAACCAGGGAATTCTATCAATAATCACCCATGGCAGTGAGCGGCCAAAGTAAACAACTTCGTGCATGATGAACGACATGATCCCGGTAGCGAGGGTATCGTTTTCCATGTATTGATACCCTAACAATGGCATGAACAAGTGTATCCAACAAAGGAACCGGGAGAACTAACACGCCGCCCAGAGACGTTCCAGTATATTTAGGTGAACGTTCACCTGTGAAATCTTCTCATAAACGGCCCAGTAGGCACCCGAATCCGGGAGTATTGTAGTGATGTTCGACCTGCAGCAAGCAGAATTAGAAATGGGTGAACAACGGGAGGGAGGAATCGCCTACTCACATGGCTGTGACCAGCAAAAGGAAGAGACCTTGGCCAGCGGGGTGTGGAGGATTGAAGGATGGATAGGGAGTAGGGAGGAAAAGAGATGGAGGTGAACGATAGGAGGGCAAGGCTTTTAGATGAAGGCAACTCCTTTTCCATGGCGACGCATTATTTTCTTGTGACCCCTGCGTTGCTCAGGGCATCAGGGTTGGGGATCTCGGGATCATTACGCGGGAGTTACGGCGCCCGTCGTCCGCATACGAGTACTCGTACAACGGCGGAACCCCAAATACCGGTAAGCTCCCTCCCAACAAAGTCCTCATTGATTGGTCCGCGAGCAGGGATTACTATGTTTCGACCAGTCAGTAGCGAACTGTGTACAGTATACCGTATTTGGCAGGGCATTTGCGTGTTTTTGCACATGGAGCGACGCGCAGGGGTCAGAATGGGTCGACAACCGACAGGGCAATTTCCCGGGCAGGCCCGTTTTTTCCCTCTTCCCCTTTTGGTACAAGGTCAGCATATGGTATCATACTCGTACAATCCCGCAGACCATCTTGCCCTCTCGCATAAAATGCTCTCACTCGACGCCATATCGTACCACGCTATCCTCGACCATGATACGGTAAAAATTCGCTCTATACGATGCCAGCGCCCAGCTCATCCCCTAGCTATTCTCGAGAGAGGCTCGTCAATGAAGGGTTGTTTTTGAGATTCTGACAGGGCGCACTTAGGCTCGGCTGCCGTACTAGGGTGCAGGGGCCGGAATACCAAACTGCTTGTGTTTCTATTGCTCATCAATCGAGAACACCACCTGCCGGTACTGATCCGGTGCATCGTGCCATACCGTACCATTATCGGCAAACTTTGATTCCAGGACTGTATGTTTGCACCTCAGCCATGATGCCATCCTGTACGGAAGGGGCTGACAAACGGCAGGCGCCGGCCCGGCGAACAAGATCCGTACTGTAGAGTACAGTCACACCCCGTTGTCCCGGACCTCGCTCTCCCGGATTCTTCGCTGTCCCGGATGAATTTCTATGAATTATAAATTTCTTTACACCAAAACCGAACCTGTTGTCCCAGATAACTCGCTGTCCCGGACGGATTCTTAGGATTTTGGCCATCCGGGACAACGGGGTGCGACTGGACTCGTACTGTACTCGCACAGCCGAAGAGATAAGTGTCCAAAGCACAGCGATGACTAACCAGGATAGTGGCTTGGCGCTGCCTTCCATTTAAATACACCCACACCAAAGCTTGTCCACTACACACCGCTTACGATTACAACACTCCTGACAACACTTGTCTGTTTAATGATTCCCCAAATAAAATTCTATTTACTAACGGATAGCCATCAGATTTGAGTCCATCATGCCGCTGCCAGAAACCATTACCGAAGTGTTCGAGTTAGCGAGACAGACTGGAGAAACCGATGAGTCCCGATTTTATGGGCCATACAACGTTCTTCTGAACCACTTTTTCCCGCACGAGGAGAGACACGTGGTGCCGTAAGAACTGGAATAATTGAACCTCGCGCTAGAACGTTCAGAATTCCCTCTCCTGGATAGGGGGCCGAGAGCACAGCGAAAACCGACTCCCCGAGCCCCTACTTGAGATAAAAGAAAAGTAAAAAACACCGCACCATACCAGCAGAGCCAACACCGACGTCCTGGCTCCAGGTTCAATTATTCGAGTTCTTACGGTAGCCCCACAGTATAAGAGACCAACACAATTGAGGTCCGTCGATTTTACGACCATTTTCCTAGTTAGGCACAAAACGCATCCTGTGTTCTTCATCGAAGTGAAATCCTCCTCCGGTCTCCATCACATCTCCAGCCGGCAGGAAGCCGACTTCCAGATGCGCGAGAGGTTTACTCACCTTTTCGAAGAAGTTGAGATTGGGATCCTTTACGGGGCCAGCGCTATGGGGACGAAGCTCTGCATATACAAGCTTGATAGAATCAGCAGGCGGTTAACCCCCACCATAATTCCCAGCGACCCGGAACTAGTTACCGACACAGCACCAATGAATCGGTGAACATAGACCTCTTAACTCCGGAAGGCGAGAAACAATTTCGCGAGATCGTACAACACATCAAAGAGATGTCGGCTCGGCTGGGATAAAGTTTCTTTGATATATTATGGGGGGGAGCAAGGGGATGAAAAAGAGAAGAGGAAAAGGGGAAAAAAGGGGGATAATAAGGAAGAGGATGAGGGGTGGATAAGAGGGGTAAGGGGGAGGGAGGTAAAGGGGGGTAAAGGGGGGTAAGGGGGGGGGGGAGGGGCGCAAGGGGGCAAGGGGAGTAGGGAGGTAAAACAAAATAAAAATAAAAATAAAAAGTGGGGTACGGGGGGGGGGGGGGGTAAGGGGAGGGGAAGGCCTTGATAGCTATAAAGTTTCGCATGAATCCTGGAGCCTAACTTGTTTTTACTTTTTGTTTCTAGAAATGTTATGGTTTGTTCTGTGCATAGGCAAAACACCACGTTTTATCACGGTCTTGCTCCCCAAGGCGAACTTTGGAGCTTTATCTGTTTGGGTAAAACAAAACACCTCTCCCAAGGCCAGGAATACTCCGGGCTAGCCTCGACGTATATCGCTAGAGGTTTCTTGGTCCCCAGAATAAGAGAAGGGTTGCCTTGCTGCCCTACTGCCGGGGGATGAAAATGAGGATTAGTTGTCACTAGTGCCCACTGGATGTGCTTTCCTCCCTTCTGGTATTATGATGCAAGAAAGTTCTTCGCCCCCACAGGGTAGTTATCATGATCGCCTGCCATAGACGCAACAGCGGGGCGCACCTCAACCGTGGATTATCAATCACCGATAACTAGCCAAACCGTAACGCCAGCTCTGGTGTGGGGTACCGTGTTTACTGTACTCGTACCTTCCTTCCGCCTTTCCCCGCCGCTCGGGAAAACTTCCGATTTCTAGAGAGTAAATTTCGAGCTCCCCCGGTGTCCAAATGCCGTTGTATTCCAATAATTAGCTTTCTCTACATCGCTCATGTGTTTATTTGCGATAGAATGGGTATATTGCTTCTTTCAGGCTAGCTTACAGTTTCTGGCCATAAATACAGAGGAGAGTTGCTGGGTTTTGGGGCTCCGGAGGGGAATCTTGAAATGGAAACTTAAAGTAACTGACTGCGCTCTTCAACATCGCGCCTCCACCGAGACACTATGGGGGATGGCACGGTAGTGAGTATATCTGCCATAGTTGCGAGGAAACAAGAGACCGGGTCACGACGGGTGTCCACTCTCCTTTGGCAAGAAAAGTCTCATCCTTCTCGTCCTTTCACTTCAGTTTCGAATTCCGACTTATCTCCTGTTACTGTCCCTGGGTTTTCTCACTTCATGTTTGCATCTCACTTCTACCTCTCTTAGGACCGTAATGGCTCAAATAATTGAACCTCCCACTAGGATGTCCAGAATCTCCTCTCTTGGATAGGTGGCCGAGAGCACAGCCAAAACCGACCCTTGGGCCCCGGCCTGATACCAAAAAACAGTAAAAAACACCGCACAATACCAACAGAGGCAACTCCGACGTCCTAGCTCGAGGTTCAGTTATTCGGGTTCTTGCGGTACTGTCTCTCGCTGCTTCTGCTCTATAATTTACCTGACAACTTCTCTGTCCTTGTTCTAGCCTCTTCTAGCCGTTAGATCGGGATTTCATGAACCAAATATTTTGCAACGGGGGACGCCTTGGCATTCAGACAGTAATTCAGAAAGCGCACTCGAGTAGATAAGTTCAATCCCCCAACATTATATAGTTATTTTAATATGTTCTGTTGCTTGGCAATTACTGTGGAAACTGTAAACTTGTCAGGAATTGAACCTATGTACCTAATTTTTTATGCTAAGGCATCCCCCGTTGTAAATTATTTGGTTCACAGTATAGACGGCCGGAACCATATCATTTATTGCAGTCCCTCCATGGGACAGAAGAGGAAAAAAAATACCAAGCGATGACGATCGGAATAGAAGCCAATCGTGAAACATATCATTAAACGCCAGTCCCAATGATCGAGAAAAAAAAACGGACCCATTACCATCCCGTCCTCGTGACAGCGTATCTCACTTGCGTTTTTGGAGATCCAATTAGTGTTCGTTACGGGGCGACCCCAATTGTCCTCCCAGCCATATAATTTGGTGGGAGCAGTAGCGGGGCCCCGTACAAAGGGTGGCCAGGGCGGGGGGCCGTATCGGGCGGGGGAGGGAATGGAGGAGGAAATAGGCCCCGCCCCGGGCCAAACGCCGGGGCCGGGCGGGGAACGGGGGCAGGGACCTGCAGTTTTCGGGACCCCGGAGGCCCCGTAACGAACTCTAGATCCAATTGGATTAGGTGCTTTAGGGGGCTCATTTCAGACTTGTGTCAAAGCTTTAAGTGTTCCAGCTTATCGTCTGTCTTTTTTTCGGACGACTTTTTCCATGTGTTCCTTCATTTCCTTAGTCCTTTGTATATCGTACACCATGACTTTGTAAGCGAGCTGTGGATACCAGTGTCACCAGAATAACTCAGAAAATTAGAGCATACAGGTGAGCTTACCCCCCCAAAGTTAAACAAAATCGTACCACCAGAAATCGACACCATGTGTTTTATCCACCCTTCGATTCTGCTGAAACCATCATTAATGGCTTTTCGGTGAATCCCAACTTCCTTTTTACTATTAGTTAGCATGTGTAAAACTAATTGTGATTTGATCCTTACGGTTTCCAGAGAAGCCAAACGTTCCAATTCCTACATCTTTGGGGCCTCATGTTTCGTCAACACTTCCTCAATGAGTTCATCAATGACCTTTCTCTACAAAGCCATCAAATTAGCATCTCTCACTGAACAACCGTCGAAAGTTTCACTTACCTGCGCGGTGCAGTGTTCCCAACGGGTCAGGTAGGCCAGGCTGAACCGAAGGTCCGAAGCCGGGCCCTGCCTGCCACAACTATGGGGGATTTAGCCCGGCCGGAGCCTGCAGGCTTTGAAAAGCCTGGGCCTGGACTGGCCAGGCCTAGCCTATGAATACGGGCCTACAACCCCCTCAGATCCTTGGTTTCCGTTCAGCTCATCCCCCATTCCACTAAACTAGTCCAAGGTACTCTCACGAGAACCGTAAGTTACATGGTCCCTACGCAAATTCCATGCACTGGTGTTAATAGAATAGAACGAGTATCAGTAAGATCACTAATAGTATTAGGTATTGATCTTACGTGCGAGTAGTGATATGGATTTGCTCGTGGTTGATGAAAACCTCCAAGGTCTAATAGGGCTTGGTCAACCATAGTGGGCACATCACTAATGGATTCCTGCCGAAGAAACTGAATCAGAAGGAAGGATTGTGAGATAGGACTGCGTTGGAGAATCTGGAGGTAGATTTCCTAGACTTCTTTGAGCTGGTTGTGGATTGGCAATTGCATAGTTATCATACTTCAACCAACAACTGAGGATATAGATAAAATAATAAGCCACAATGAAAGTTGTAAGGAATCAAGCCACTCTTAGAACAATCAACTCTAAAAATCCCATTTGCAGGCCTGTCGCTGGCCTAGCCCGTTGGGAACACTGGCGCGGTGTGACCAAACTTGCGAGGGAAATGAGTGGCACGATGACAAGGGATGAATCCTTTACGAAAACTTAGCTGGCGTGCGAGATTGAAAGCCATGATTTTTGTGTTTAACGTGCGGGGGGGAGAAGGTTGTTGTGTTTAACATGCAGGAGATAAGGAGAAGGTTGAGGATAAGGAAGACACGACTGTCAGAAAAGAATCCCGGAGCTTAAATTCCCCGTCTGTTAGTGCAAGCAGCAGCGAGTGGAGGATGTCTCAATATACCATCGATAATAGCACCAACATTTCCAATAATACGAACTCTTTTAATGTACAGAATAGCTATGTTGTTGCGGATGATCGGGCTCAACTCCTGGCCTGGTTATCACCCCTAGAGCCCAGGGTGCAGCATCAAGACATCCAAGAGCGTCGTGTCGATAATGTAGGAGAATGGGTCATGCAGACTGACGAATTCAGAAAGTGGCATGGCAGGAATGGTAGGGGTGAAGATAATAACGCAGTCTTGTTTTACTACGGAGGTCCGGGGGTCGGCAAGACATTTGTCAGGTAACAAGAATTATTATTCATTGGGGAGGAAGGAGAGTCAGTGCTAACAAGCCGCGATGTCAGTTTGCTGGCAGTGGACAGGTTGTGCGATCAGTCTAGTGGACAAAGCAAAGCCGTTGCATGTTTTTAATTTGACTTCGCGGCTCGGAAGAGCAGTCTGCGACCAGTATGCTGGGTTCCTTGCCGAAACAGGTCGTTGGCGGGGTGGGAAGGACTCCGGGGGATATATCACGGGCCTTTCAACGATGGAAAGAGGTCATTGGTCGGCGAGGGCAGCGACTGCCGGGTATCGTGAAGATGTTACAGGCCACCACATCCTTACTACGCACATTTGTATGCATAGACGCCCTGAACGAGTGTGCGGCAGTGCATCGGGTCAGGCTCCTTGATTCGCTGAAAAAAATGCTCAATAATTCACCGCGCACACAGATATTCACTATTGGAAGACTTCATATTCGGGCCGAGATCGAGTAGCGTCTCTCTGGGCGAGTAACCAGTGTATCTCTGGGTCCTAGAAAAGACGATATCATCAAATAGCCTTGCGTTAGACTGGACGAAGATGTAACGCCAGATGCTATGGACGAGAGTTCAAAGGCAGACATTCTAGAGAAGATTCCGGAAATTATGTCGGAAATGTAGGTAGGCGATAATATCAGGCCCGCCTCACACTATTCGCTAATAGATATGTATTTAGGTTTCTATTGGCTTCCCTAAATATCGACGACGCAATCTTGCACGAATCGACAATCTCTCGGAGACGAGAAAGGCTAAGCAAAATAACAAATGGATTAAAATCGGGAGATGTTTATGGTGCGACGATTGAGCAGATAAAGACGCAAGATGGGGGCAAATTAGGACTTAGGATGGTAGTGTTGATGTGGGTTAGTCATGCAGAACAGCCGTTGCGAGCAGACAAGCTCTGCCAGGCCCTAGCAGTTACGCTAAGCTCCACGGGTTTCTATATTGGTGACGTTCCTTTGGTATCGACGCTGGTTGGCTCTTGTCGGGGACTTGGATAGGAGTCATCAACTGTGCGATTGATTCGCTTTATTCTCCAGGAGTATTTGTTCTCTCGTTTCGATGTGTTCGGCAAAACCTCACTCGGCAATGGCCGAAATCTGCTTGACTTATCTGAATTCCCAACAGGTCGAAGCCCTTTTGACTGCCCTTTTCCTGATACTCAGAACGCACCCTTTCTAGGATATGGTTCAATATACTGGAGAGTGCATGCAAAAAGGGAGCTCTCGGACTACGGGTGCTCACTTGCGCTGGAACTATAATAAGAGAGAAATATGGCCAGATATCGACCAGATTACTTTCAGCCCAAGCAAAGCACTTCCATCTCCGGAGTTTTGATGGCCTCTCTCTGTTCAGCTGACTGCACGGCCCATCATTCTTGGGAATTTTTGAGGTTATAGCTGATGCAATATCGATGGAATGTTATGATATCAACGACATGGGGTTTTCGGGTTGTGGGCCGCTTGGATGGGTGCTCGGAATGGACATGAGGGAGTGGTGAAAACACTGCTCGGGCAGGGAGGGATCAGCTCTCATGCTAGATAATGACGGGGAACACCGCTCTCGTTTGCCGCTGAGGGTGGATGCGAGGAAGTGGTGAAAATATTACTCGGACGAGAAGAGCTCAATCCCGACAAGCCGAATAACAGCGGCCGAACACCGCTCTCTCTGTTGTCGCTCAGAATGGACATAAGGGAGTAGTGAAAATTCCACTCAGACGGGAAGAGGTCAATCCCAACAGGCCAGATAATGATGGTCGAACACCGCTCTCCCGTGCGGCTTGTTTTGGACATGAGGGAGTTGTAAAAAATACTCCTTGGATGGGAAGAGGTCAACCCTGGCAAGACGAATAATCACGGCCAAACACCACTCTATTTTACCACCCAGAATGGACATGAGGGAGTAGTAAAAATTCTACTCAGACGGGAAGAGGTCAACCCCGACCAGCCGGATAATCGCAGCCAAACACGGTTCTCGTTTGCCGCTGAGGGTGGACGTGGGGGAGTGGTGAAAATGTTACTTGGACGGGAAGAGGCCCACCCCGACAAGTCAAATAATCGCGGCCGAACACCGCTCTCTGTTGCTGCTTAGAATGGGCATGAGGAGTGGTGGAAATGCTACTCGGGCAGGAAGAGGTCAACCCTGATAAGCCAGATAATTAGGTTCAAACACCGCGCTCGTTTGCCGCTCAGAATGGACATGAGGGAGTGGTGAAAATACTACTCAGGCAGGAAGAGGTCGATCCCGACGAGCCAGATAATTACGGCCAAACACCGCTCTCGTTAGCCTCTCACAATAAATATAAGAGGGTGGTTGCATTCCTATTCTCTCGCAAAGCGGTACCCCCCTATAAGGTTTAAGCCTAGGAGGCACCGCGTGATAGAACTAATCGCAGCCCGTGCATGCTACTCATGCCAAAGTACTCGGACATCACCCTTCGTCGATTGGGGAATCCCCATGAGTGGCAATGCACATATATGCCATACCCTCCTGTGCCTTCTCGGGGATTTAGTTTTGTGGTTAAGTGGGATTTGTGAGTTGCTGTTTACAAAGTTTGGTTCGTGGGGGGATATCAATTCTCGTGGGAAAGTCGGGCTTATAGCTTGCAGATGTCAGCCTGTCATATTGAATTCTTTTTTATCTGCAAATTCTTACATATCCTGTTTTTCTCGCACAGCCACTTCTTCCCTTACTTCCTTTCCTCCCCCCGAATGATAGATAAACTGTATATAATGCTTTTTAGGTAGAAAAATGTGGTGTACGATAGTGTAATGATTCTTGAGGCGATTGTCAAAAATTAGATACCGACCGGAGCTGTGATAGAAGACTAATTATTATAAAATTTAATGATACAGCTTAGTGAGTAGTATTATATCATCCTTAGGGGGGGGGCGGGTGGACAGGTTGACGATTACTGTATCATACATGTCAACTCACACACATTAGGTATAATCAATATAGTGAATTTAGTACTTAGAGGGACGGCAAAATGGGTATTTCAAGAAACAAAAAAAAAGGCCTTCATCCTCCATCCGTTTTTTTCATCCACCACCTTCCTTCGTCAGGTACTATCCACTTCTCGCACCGCTTTGACAAGATTCATCGGTGTGGAGACCACGGGGTAAGCGACACAAGCCAGTATTGCACTTTGATCCATAAGAGCAGCTGGTGTATTCCCTGATATCTCTTACTTTGCTACAACTAGTATAAAAAGGACCGCCGGCGCTGCTTGATTTTCCACCAACTCCACCAGAAAATAATCTCAAGAATCCCTACTCCATCCAAAAAAAGGTGCCCTGCCAGCATAGCTGATACGAAACCTCGCTAACTAGAGAAAATAGAAATATTTGCCAACCGGGGGCTGCACGTCTTCCAATTACCGCATTACCTGGTTTTATTCGCCTGCCGCTAGTACGTTGAAATAAAGTAGGGGCTGAGGGAAAACTCTTATTCCAACATACTAGTGGCAGGCGAAAAAAACTAGCTAATGCGATTCCAGTCGAGGTGGAAGTATGAAAAAAAGAAGGGAGGTGGAATAGACGCCGGGAAGGGCACTATTAGTATGTGGGGGACAAGCATGAGTTTACTGGCTGCTGCGGAGGAAGAACATATGTACCCCTACCTACATTCTAGGGGTGGCTCTGACTTTTCCGATAGGGAAGGCTGTGAGTGCTAAGTATAGTGTTCGCCCCCTCCTGCCCTTGATATCGGTTACCTAGTTAGGTAGCCTCTCTAAAGCAATACCTCCCACAACAGATAGACTATCAGGTGTGCATCCTTCTACAAATTTCCGCCTACGGTCCCATAACTCTACGCCAATGTTCTCGGATACAGAAGTGGATGTCCACAATCTGCATCGTGCTCAATGAATGGAGATGAGCTTTTGACCTATCACTTCTATGCCCGCGACCCAACGTGTCGCTAAGACAATTCTGCGTGGGAAATATGAGTCGATAATCAAGGGGGCAGAGGAAGGTAGTAAGCGGGTGTGGGGGTATCTTGTTGCTACGGATTTGCGTGGAGAGGGCCAACATGCCCTAAAGTGGACAATCAGGGCAGTTCTCAGAGATGGTGATACTCTGATAGCTATATATGCCATCGGTCAGGATACGGTGGGAAATTGCTGTAAGATTGTTCCAGATGACAGGATAGTGCGAGGATTGAGTAGCCAGACTGCCGCTGTGGGGACCAGCCTTGCGGCTATGAACAGGCATCATACACCAGCAACAGTGTCTCCGTTATCCAATATTGGGGATATTTCGGAGAGGAGTAGGGAGCGCACGATAGGTGAGCGGAAGCGGTATGTTGCGGCAGAGGCGGTCATTAGACAGGTGGAAAGGCTTTTGAAGAAGACGAGACTGCAGGTCAAGGTCACTATACGGGTGATTCACTGCAAGAGTCCGAAACATCTTCTCGACTAAAATCTGGAGTTTATAATTTATTTCTCGATATATGATCGTATAACCAATATGATTTAGATCGACTTGATGGAACCTACTCTAGTGGTCCTTGATCCGCGGGATAGAAGCGCACTGGAGGGGTGGGTGCCCTGAATTACACTCTGTTATAATAGTATTGCCTTATAAACCAACCCATCACCTAGCATCCTGCTGGGATGCTTCTCGAATTACCTGGTCACCAAATCCTCTGTCCCTCTGATGGCTGCCCGGAAAAAACTCAAGCATACTAAAAGGTTTGCTAAAACCAACGTCTGACAGCCCAATAACCTCACGACAAGTTCTCGGGCAGGCAGTCTCGCCGGTGCAAAGGTGGACTAACTACTATGCCAACTTGTCGGAGGGCTAGCGGTGGGAATACCAAGATTGGGGAAAATGGCGCGTTCTGAATGGATTTCATTTTTCTCTTTCTTCCCCTTTTCTCCACATCAATTATCATCGTCATCATCATCATAGAGGATAACAAGTCACAGGCTCTCACTCGTGTAAATAAACTATGCTATTAACTGTATGAATCACTACTCTCACTCTTCTTGCTGTTCCTTCATCTGGTGAAAGTGTTCTCAAGTAGTATCAATCGACGAGCAGCCGATTGGAGCGAATGGAATAAATTCCGTTGAGAATGAAGAAGGGAAAAAGGGATTTTGTGAGTAGCGAGAAAAAGAGAATGATTTTGACTAGGCTCAAACCGGGGACTATTAGTGTGGTAGACTGGTGTAGAACTAACTACGGGTAATTTACACCATGAAACCGGGTGCCAAGTCCTACGCCCATATCCCACCAAACCCCTTCCTCTACCACACCCTCTCCCCTCAACCCCCCCCCTAATACCCCCCCTCCTCCCCAAGAAACAGATCCACAACAACAACCGCATCCAAAGTCCTCCCACACCTCTCGACAACCTCCCTCTCAACACCCTCCTTCCCATTCCCATCCCCATCCAAAAGTCCCCTCAGCACCCCATCCAACACCCTCCCGACATCGTCCATACCCCGGATAATCTCGTCCACGTGCGGCAACTGCGGGCAAATCAGTAGCACGGTGCGCACGTCCTCCGCCAGGAAACGTAGGCTGGCCGCGGCCCTATATAGCGCTTTCGCCGATGAAGGTTTTTATTCCCGCACGGTTTCCCGAGCGAGGGTCTGTACAGAGAAAGGTGGGAGGGCGATGTTTAAGTACGGCGATCTCGTCCTCCGGCGCCAGCGGTGTGTCGCTTGGTATATGTCGGTGGAGCAGACTTGGTAAAAAAGAGAGTGGGTGTTTTTTTTAGAAGAAAAATTCTTTGAAGGTTAGCCCTCATTAATATGTCCATTCACCCTACGAAGATCCCTAGCCTCTACTGGTAGTTGTATAGCTCATGATCACTTTCTTGGAACATTTTCAGGCTTATCAAAGATACCAGACCTCGCCTACGTATCTCCCTTTCCCAAAGTCCCACCCCTGCTTCCACTACCTTAAGGTAACATGTCTCCTAGTTTGGTGCTGGGATCTCCACCTCCGCTGACATCCCGATCATAAACCATCATATCCTTCATATCCATCATCAGTGTACCCCGCCACGCCTCCCCAGCAATCCCCACCCCACTTCCATTACCACCGCCATCTGAATTAGTTCCCCCAGTTCTCAATCTCCTGGACGTAGTGATGACTCCTGGATTCTCTGCTTTGGAGGCCACCTCTATCAAACCGGTGAAGCTCTGACCCTGATATGCCAGACTTAATCCCCGGGACCTGTGCACCAGGTTCTCCATTTTTCTGTTCTCCCCAGGCACCGGTCAAATCCATGGGGCATTTCCTCGGCGCGAGACGAGAGGGATGGTTGTTTTGTCGACTGGTTGAAAGTGGTTGCTTCGCATGCCGCTCAAATATTCCCGGAGTTTGAGGACTTGGTCACGCTTGTAGTGCGGCGGGGCGTGTGTTCTAGGAGTGGGTATCGGACGCGGAGGTAGGTATCGGAGCTGGTTTTTCGCCATATTAGTATAGCCTGCCTGAGAGTGGGTTCCGATCGCATGGAACCGTTACCGGTGTGGACTTGTCCGGAAGGGCTAGGATGTTGCAAATCATTACGTACGTCCATCAAGACCGGCAGGTCATTTGTGTAATAGTATTCATATGTTGCAATCGTGATGAAGAGGAGGTAGAGAAGTTTTGGTATTTATTAACGATTGCAATCCAGTTTCACCTGCAGTGGCCCCGGATCATTAGCCTCTGTCAAACTATAGCTCCCATTAAGCTACGCCCCTCGCTCTCACGGTTAAGCAGAAGGATGATATTCTCCCTAAAAGTCTTGAATGTAGAACGATGATAACAGACAATTTTCACAACTTTATTCGTTGGAGTGGCCGGTGGGTCTGCAGGGTTTGAAGTAGGGCCATGGGCTGAACAACATGTATTGCAAGCTAGCGAGGGGTCAGTCCGAGCGCAGTGTTAGCTAACCCTGGAGGAGATATACTGTACGTATCATACCAAAATTATGATTGCCTGGTAATGATATGGGTCATTAGGCTGCTCAGGATCGCTCTCCACCAACCCAAAAAGATAGGGTATGAATTCTCCATCAATCACTTCTATTGTGGAGTCAGTAGCGTTCGAAGCTCCTAGCTGCCAAATAGCTAACGGGAAGTTCTACCCAAGTGTTCGCGTCTCAAGTGCTGTATTCGAGACACCTCGTAAAGCAATTCTTCAAGTGACCGGTGGAGCCTTGTATCCCCATCCCTCTCCTCCTGAGCCAGGTCGATTAACCTGATAAAATGGTCCTCGTCTAACACCACCTCAAATGTCTTCCAGGCTCCCCGGCCATCATACAACAGAACGAGCACAACCGAGGTGTGCAATTGAAGGGCCAAAATCCCCTGTGCACCATCGTCAGCCACTCAATACCCCCCGCCGAAGGAAGGCTGAACTGGGCCTAAAAACGTGGGCGGGCCCAACCTCCCTTAACAGTCCGATCATGCGCCGGCGGACATAACCTCGATATTCCGTAAACAATGGAGAATCCAAGACCTTGTAAGCACACTTCGCCAAAATCGTACTAGGAAACCAAGTGCTCGTCTTCAACCTCTATGTGTCAAAACTTATGCCGCCGAGTAAACAAAAAACTGGAGACCCCTAACGTCGGGAATTCCGGTAGAAACAACGGAGGGAGGAAGTAGCTGTCACAAGGAGGAGAGTGTTCGGGGAGGGGCATTGCACCTGTGAACGGGGTGGGGATTTCTGGATAAGACATCAGAGTGTGGTCAATGAACTTCTATCGCCAATTCGCAATAGGAACTGGCGTCATCGTCTAGCTCTGTTAAGGTCAGCAGCGATCACAGAATCAAGAAACATGGTGTAGAGAAGGGGCACTTTTACCATCCCAGAATTGCTGTCCGTTCTCCAGGGTGTGGGCGACATGGAAATCCATCTTTCTGTCTTCCATCCTCTCTATGCTGGGGGCGAGTGGCTCGAGATGGGGGGGGGGGCGCCGTGCTCGGGTGGTGGAATGGCGAGAATAGCCCTTCTCGGAGGAGTGTTTGAATGGGGAGACGAAGCCAAGGAGTGAGCATCACCATCTTAGCAAAAAATTGATCAAACACCCCGCCTAAACCTGAATAGGGTGGTGATGAGTCGGTCATTGGTTGAACACCACCTTTGCGGTTGAAAAACAGCCAACTTCTCCCCACTAACTCCAGCTTAGACACATTTCATGAGGGCTGAGCCCCACAAGCAAGAACTCCTCCAACCTCTCCAATTATCATATCATGCTTTACTCGTACATGGCTCCAGGCGCCCATTTTCCCTTCCGGAACTGGAACCACTCCAGCCTACCACCCAAGTGGTCCCCGGTTCAAGCCCGGGCGAAACCAATCTTTTCCCCCCTCTTGGCGCTAGTTATCGCTTTTGCTCTCAATCAGATTTAATTTCTTTTCCGCCATTTTTCCCATTACGCCCCTTACTTTAACTAGGTTGGAATGTATCACAAGCCCAAACCCCCGACGGCTGCCCCTAAGGAAGGTCTGGGAGTGGGTCGCGTGGTGTTGAAGGCAGGGAAACAGATAGAGATATGGACGGGGAAGTGGGAAATAGAAAAGATGGAGGGGATTAAGCACTTGTCCTTCTGGCAGGTGGGTTTAGGCTTATTAGTACTGGCAGGTATGATGTACCATAGGGGGAGGGGCATGGGTTCAATTTGCGGGTGGAAGGGCGCCAGCTGCCATATGCCCGTATGGTCAGCGTTGAACAGGGTAGCCATGTAATGCGGGACTGATTAGCTTCCAGGTGGGACTACACGAGTACATAGTGGACCCTCGTATGAGGGGCTATTTCACACGAGTGATTACTCATGACGGCGGATACAAAGGTCTCATGCGATCAGAGTTGCACTTTGAGAAGCAGATAAAGTCTAATGTGAAAAGGCAAAGTATATCATACGGGTGTATAGCCCTTGGTGCCCTTGCACACTCTAGTTTAAGGCATCATATCATATTAATCCTTTAAATTCACCACTGAAGATTTCCACAGAATTCGCTGTCTAAACCGTTAAAACCACAGTAGACTTAGCAGGGTAGGTTGAGAAAGTAACGAATACCAGTTAATGAGATCCAGCAAACTCGGGCTCCATGCTATACTCTGTCGGGATAATACTATTCCTTCTTGGGGTGTTCTGTCTCTGATTAGGGGGATCCGAGGCCTCGATAGGCAATGTTGGGTTTAAAGGACAAATAGGCGATCACTCCGTATTTTCGCTGTCCAACTTCGACACGGCCACGGGTGTGTATTCACTATCCGAAACTAGATTCTTCTAGATCTTGTGTAATGTATTGGACCGGGAAGCGAATCAGACATGGAAGTGAATCACTTTGTATGTGAATTTTACGAGAAAACCTTTTCTATACCATGGGCTTGGCATACAAACCTTTCGGATACCATCCACCGAGAAATATACCATTAAAAAATGTAAAACCTTCAGCTATGATCACGGTTTCTATCGCAACAGCGAATGGACCGTCAAAACAAAGGAACTCCATCCGTGCACTTAGAGATAAATAGAGTAAAAAAAATAAAAACAATTGAAATATGTTAGTAGAAATTCCACACTACAAGCACACCTGATCGCGATAGGAAAAAATTAAGAGGGGGCTCAGGTGGAAGCCGATAGGAAGGAGGTGTGGGTGGTGGGGAGGGGAGAAACATCATAAAGGTATAGAGGTTACCTTTATTCGGCTAGTTGATAATCCTGAAATAATCCAATACTTGCTTCTGGCATCCCAGTCATGGTTTCATTTTTTTGAATGGTATATTTCTCGGTCGATGGTATCCGAGAGGGTTTCTCGCCAAGAGCATGGTACTGAAAAGGTTTGCTCGAATTTTACTTAATATATATCGGCAGTGGTCATAGCAGTGTTTCAGAGATCCCACAATACTGCATTTAGTAACTACTATTCCTTCGCAAGCTAGGGCTTTATCAGAGCAGAGATAGTGGATGTCATGAGATCTTGCTCGCGCATCTTTGCTAAGAATGCCGGGTACCGGTTTCTGCTGATGAACTCGCCATTTTGCACCAAAGTTTGGTCCCCGGCGGTATTCTTGGCAAAGATGTGTGAGCACTTAAGTACATTACGTTATTACCCTTATATCGCTTAATCAGGCTCCACTTCCGCTTGCAATAAAGGTGGCTATTCTCTCTTGCTTTTTCCCCCTTCCGTCCTCACTTAATATCTATTATTCTATTTTTTTTTATCAAACCTCCGAGCCACCTGTTTCTCGAAAAGTTTTCATCCACCCTGGAGACCAGCAAAGCACGCTCCCCCTCCTTTTTAGTATTCATTCCGGGGCAGGGTAGGGCGGGTTTCCATAATTTCTTCCTGCCCGGTTACAGCCATGGGGTACCGCCAAACTCTCTTCTCCCTGCCCCACCCTCTGCACAGGGGCTACTGGGCGACCCCAATTGTGCTCCCAGCCATATAATTTGGTGGGAGCAGTAGCGGGGCCCATACAGAGGGTGGCCAGGGCAGGGGGCCGTATCGGGTGGGGGAGGAAATGGAGGAAAAAATAGGCCCCGCCCCGGGCCAAACGCCGGGGCAGGGACCTGCAGTTTTTGGGGCCCCAGAGGCCCTGTAACAAACTCTACTCCTTTTTTGACTCTTATTGACATGGATTACCGATGCAGCTCTCTATTAGTGGTGGCCCCTCAAGCAAAGGTACCAAACACTTACCAGTACTCTTTCTTGTGTTTACCAGTGCTTACTAAGAATATCTCAATTATCTAGATGGTGTTTGGGCTCATCTATTGTGATGTCGATGGGAACACTGACCAGAGGAAAGAGCTGGCAACAGTCAAAGAGTGTTTCAGCACTGCAGTTCAATCGATATCTCGGGTCCAAGTTAGAACCTTTGCAAAGCCCAAGGCAGCATATGCAAATGAGTCCGGCAGCTCAATCCTTAAATCAATTCAAACAATGCAAGACGAGATACTCAGGTTACAGAAGGAGTTTGAAGTGCAGGAAGAAAAAACAGAATACTGCGTGAGGAAGTAAGAATCCTGCATCCATTAAAGGACACCGCGGTGGATATCCATAGGAAACTTTTTGCTACTTTTTGGCGGGACGAGGGGCTACCGGCAATGGGAGATACCTTATCTATTTGGTTAGGAAATAGCAGGGCACACTTAGGAGATATCTATACTAATATCTGCCTGCTCAGAATAACTTAATTGCCCGCGAAGACAGCTTTGCTGCTTTATATGATCTGAAGTGGTGGGAAGCTGAAGAGCTTCGTGGTATTCCTCTTAATTCCTATAGGCTTCACAGAGAAATTTCTATTTCTAACAGGAAATACTACCTTTAGGATTCAAGCACCTAGTATCCGCGATGAACAAACGCACGACTACAATCGTGAATGTCAGTCCCCAGACTGTGTGGAAAAGTGAGGCGGGATTCCGCAAGCTGGTCCAATGGACCAAACAGGCGACTCCATGGGAGCTGGAGGAGTTCACCAATGATGATGTTGGGAAGACCCCCTACAAGTGCCTCTTTTTAGGCCTTATGCTTAGCGGTTAGGATGGGATGGGTAGTACTGGTTGGGGTTGACCGGTATTTGGGCAATGTTTTTCTTCTTTTTTTATAAAAAATCCGCGTTTGGATGGTTTTGTTATAACTGTTGTAATTATAAATTCTACATTTTTGTAGCAACCGACGCATGCTACAGTGGCAGTGCAACAGTGAAGTTTTGGCAAGCACAATCCTGATAATGCCGCCACCACAAGGGGCACTATCAGAAAGATGCAATGAGACACTGGCAAACAAATCCCCTACCTAATGTCCGAGCTTGCAAAGACCGAGCTGCGGCGACAGTACCAAAAAACAATCTCCTGTGTGCACTGTGTAAGCGGATAGAATATAGCCTGGTTATGACACAGATGGTCCTTGAGCGATTCTAATACTATGGTTAATATCTATTCCGCAGCGAGTTATTCAGTAAAAAGTCTGGTCCCAGGGCGGGCTCATGGGACATCAAACCTGGGTTACAAAGGCAGCTCTAGTTCACCAAGGATGCAAAGCATGATGATTAGAGAAGTGGAAAGGGTTCCTACTTATGTGGCACAGGCTCCACGGAATGCCTCGAATTTTGCATTATGGTAGTAGGGGGAGCTCAATTGTTTTTCAATCACAAAAGCGGTGTTCATGAAAGGGCTGAATCATCATTTTCCGATTTGGGTCCAGGGGCAGAGTTTGGTGAGTGGTTGGGTGGTTTCATAGTGTATAACCAACTACACCACGAAACCTTGTTTCGCATCTTCCACATTGCTCAACATACAGCTGTATGCGTTTATTGCATATCGTCTCACAAGGGTAAGGGGATTTGGGCCGATTACGGAAGCTGTCCGGGTTGTGTAGTAAGTTACCGGTGTCGTAGGGATGCCGGTGGGTTGCCATTTAAACCTGAACAATTGCGCCGCGAGCGAGTGATGGCTGGAGGGTTTCCATTGGAGGCTCGCCTGGGGGTGTTAGTTTTGTTGTTGGGTTGGGTATTATCCCACTCAAGAGGGAGGGAAAGAGGGTCATTGTTAAGGGTTGGGCGCGCTCTTCTTCTCCATCGTCTAGTTCCCCTTCCCCACCGCGTAATTTTGAGCCGGGCAGAGACGAATCGGAGACAATCCTCCGAAACCCTTCTAAACTTGGTGTGGCAATGTCTCTACTAGAGGCCTTTAAGCCATCCAGATACTCGATATGCTCATCCAACTACCCCTTGACAATCTGTAACACTTCCGTACGATCGCCTCCTTCATACGCCCACCCAACACCTCGTGCAAGAGCTTGGGCGCGGCAAACATCTTGACTGGATCCTCACCATTGCTGTTCCGTCAAACCCAGCCAAGTCCTCAAGTTGCCCCCGAAAAAGTCATTAGGGATCTCACTGCTAACCACCGCCGTCTCTAAAGCCCCAAGAATTCCCGAATCCTAACCTCAGCTTCCAACACCAAACCCCGCAGCGCCCTCGATCCCACCCTCACTCCCAGGTCCAACCTCCCATGCCCCACCACCGGAATATAGTGTCCCGCGCCCGAATCCGCGGAAGGACAGATAGGTTGGGGGAGGTCTTTATGTAGGTTTTTCGTAGTGCCATGGTGCCTTTTGTTGCTATAATACATGGCCGGATGGGTGAGGAGGGAGATTTGAGAGAAGTAAAATAGAGTCGATTATCTCGAGTGCTCGTATTGCTTGTCCTACTTTTCTATCTATAGATGAAGGGGGTTTATATAGACACATCTACCATATAATCACCATCACATCCCTATGAGTACCGCACATCAGCACATGTAGTGCCTGACCTCCCTTCACGTGAGTCCAAGGTCCTTTCTGGTAACTCTCTCACCCTCTGAGGTTCTTGCTACTCGACGCCCTCCCTTTCCTCCCTAGAATACCCACTATTAAGAACTTAGCTGCCCACAGCATCAGCACATCCTCCAAATCCAAAAGCTCCAGCAGTTCAGCACGGGCTTTAGGAAAGTACTCCACCATATTTGCCAAGTTGTGGACAGCGCATATAATCTTGGAATCATCACTCAGCACCTCAAGGGACAAATTTCCATGTATGGAGGGGGAAGAATTCACAGGAGCGTCGCTCGACAGGGACAGGTCAATTATATGGCAGAGAGCGTTGGGGCGTCCGAACACGGGGAGGAAGAGCACCTTCGTGGGGGGTTCTGAAGAATCGGAGTGTTATGGAAGTTAATAGTAAGAGGGGGGGGTGGAAGTGTGGTGTTCGCATACTGGAAAACGAGACATTAGTATTTGAGCAACTATCAAGGAAAATTGGATCGGGAAGAATCCGTCAATCAAGATCCGAAACTTCTCCCCCATTCCCCCACATCCTATTGGGGATAGAAGCCGAATTCAGAACACCAGGTGATCATATCCCACCAAAACTCATTCGCCCGCCCTCCGTGGTAAATCTTCCTCACCAGCGACATCCTCCTCCCTGAGCGACTCCAGTAATCTTGCAACGACAGGTCCCAATGACTCCACATCCTTCCTGTCCGGCACCTCCTCCACACTCCCCCTCCACCATCCCATTACAACCCGGGCCAATGCATCAGTGCTCGTCCGTCATTCGATTGGGATCCCAACACCCTAAGCTAGGGACAGGTATATCCCTTCCAGCACGACCATGTCTAGCAGACACACCACCACCCTAACCTGTGCAGAACCGACTAGCTGTGTCCTGGTCCTCTCCGTATTCGTCTGTATTTGCGCTTGGCATTTGAGGTTCATAAGGAGGGTGAGTATGTGAGTTACAACTGACCCTGCGGTGAATCTTTCATCAAGTAATGGTGGCGGTGCCGGGAGTGCTTGGGAAAGCCGTTGGAGTGGTTGGCCGAGTGGTTTTGGTTTAGCTATGGTTAAGGTTGGCAGGAAGGTTATTTTGGCAGTTACCAGTAAGTTTGGGAGGACCACTTACTGTGGTCAAGAACTAGGGAGAGCAAACGTATTGCTTGAGATGTTACCGGTGAAGCCATACGATTATTCCAAGGCAGAGTGTGAAGAAAGCTGATAAGTGCTGTTACTGCTTGCCCGGCCTCCTATGTCTCCACCCCACAAGCAGCATTCCCGCCCTCCGCCCCGCCGGTAGCACCCTCGCCCTTCGTTACGCCAGAAGCATTCTCACCGCTCTGCTAGTACGATAATCTATCAGGCGTCTGCCGCCAAGTCATTTATCACCAGTCCCTAATGTCGTAGATGGGGAAGGGATCCTTGAAGCTCTTCCGGGCATTTTCCTATTGGAGGTTAAATTTCTAATGAGGACCGGAAACGATCTAACCTAGTGGGCTCGTGTTCGTCGGAGGCACCCTTGGCATTCAGAGCATGAATTCGGTGATTCATCAGCGATATCAAGCCATTGCCCATAAAGCAGCCCATAAAACCACCCGCCTAATCATATATAATGTTGCTGAGTAGCATGGAAAGAATAGCTAAAAAATATATGAATACACAATTAGTGAACAGGATTGTACAATACTCTAGGATTTCTTAAACAAACCAAAAACCAGTTCCCGCATCGTGTATACCAGGTATGGCCAACAAATATTAGTTGTTGGTCGCCCAGACATTTATAAAGGGGCGTGGAACCAGGCCAATTTTAAGCACCATCTCATCCTTCTGGTTACTAGGCTTCTACAGCTGAGTCCCCGAGTAGCTATACTATTCCCTTAATATCACCAAACCAAAGAGCTAATCCTGCGGGCCCTTCTCGCCAGAAAAGCCCAACAAGCTGCTTCCAATAGACGCCTACATCGGTGGAACTGGGTGCGCAGGCCTACACCTCCGCTATGCCCACTCATCTCCATGTTCCTACGCAAAATCGGAAGGTGGCGACCCGGTGGTGGCCGGGAAGGACAAGGCGAGCCCTCCAATTGGCCCTTGGCACAGGGCATGGTTCTGGGGAGAACCTACTAGCGTCCCGTCACCTCCAAGTTTGTAAAACCCAAAGAGCTGAAGCTGGATCTGGAGACCAAGGAGAAGGAGGCAGCGGCGGACGGCGCATCTCCCCTAGTTTCTTGAGAAAAAATGAGCAAGAGTAAATTCAATGCGGTCGATCATCGAGTTCGCATCCTCCCCCGCTTGGGTACCGACACCACGAGGGCGTATTTACTTACCCCCCCTGCCAAGCCGAGGAGAGCGGAATTGCAATAGGATGAGGAGAGAATAATCGGAATTTACCGCTGGTTCGACAAACTCAAATAGCCCCGGCATGCTTGCGGAGAAACATATTGAGCCAGCATATTTTGCAGTGATATGAAAAACTTCGTGCTTGAGAAGTGGTGCAGTTCTCAAAATAGAGCAAATTTAGTACTTCTCAGCATAACCATGATGGAAAAAAGATTGTCTGCGCAGATCCGCTCCTGATCACTCAGCTGTTTAGGGAATAGTAGACTATTGCTTTATCTAGAATGGGCTATGGTTTAGTGCCACACTACCCCGGGCTGGAGACTTTTACGATGGTGTCTTGCATTTAAAAGGGACACCTGGCTCGACGCAACATGTATTATGGGATAGCAGACAAGCTCTGAGTGGTATATGGTAACACTTTGTAACCAACACAATAAACGATATGTCTACGATAAAAGGAAGGTTAAATAGATCACCGGGTGCTCAGAGTATTAAGATAAGACTGAAGCAATCATTCCACTATTGTGAGCCTTATTTTCTCTTTCAAATGATCTTGTAAGACTTTTTCTTTAATTATTGTTATAGTGGTAATATCGCAACAAAGCCAAAGAATAGATACAACAGAAGTTAACACATAGCACAATGCCTTGGGTTTTCCAGAGGGATCGCCAGGAAACTCAAATTGACCCTCTAGGATCCGGATATCTGCAACCGCTACCGTATAAGAACTTTCTGACAGAAATAGTGCAAGTGCCCTCTCTAGTGCACAGAGCGAGATACTTACTCCAGCTCCTGAGGTACTAACAGTGATCATAAATAATGTGCGAGATGAAATCATGAATTTGCAAGTTTCTGAGCATATGGTACCAGCGAAAGAGATGTAACAGAAAATCTCCACAGGGCCCGGTAGGGCGTCCGATCCTACCTCCAAGCCGGACAGTCTGGACGGTTCGGAACTCTGCGGAGAAGGAGTCAAAAACAAACGAAAATCTGCCTTGAGACAAGGAAAAGAAGAAGAGAACGCCAGACCATACTAAGAGAGGTAACTCCAACGTCCTAGCACACGGTCTGATTATTCAAACTATTGCGATAGCCAAGGAGAACTTCGCAAATGGGACAACCTTTTCAATACCATGCATTTTTCAACAAACCTTTCGGATACCATCGGCCGGGAAATGTGCCATCGACAAAGTGAAACCTTTGCAAAGAATTACTTCACCTTTGACCCATCATAAAATAATGAGGAAAAGTTCAAAAATTAAAATAAAATAGGGAAAGATAAATCTGATAATGGTTAGATTTTTAATTTTCTTTGTAGTTAGAAAAGACTCCTGTGTGTTGGTCTACCCTTGCTTCAAAGTGGTGTGGTTTGAGTGGAAAATTGTGCCAAGAATTCCAAGGAAATTGCGAAAACCTTCACAAAAGAATTTAGTTCATCTTCAAAAATTGTGAAAAAAAGTAGAAAAATATCTAGAGGCTTCTGGTTATTTCTAATCTTTTTTTACAAATTCTTGAAAGTTAATTGGGTTATTTGAGGAATAAATAGACAGAAATAGTTCTTTAGGATTTTGCTGTTCATTGCTATGTGAAACCTTTTGGATGGTATACCGTAAGAACTGGAATAATTGAACCTGGCGCTAGAACGTTGGAGTTGCCTTTGCCGGTAAGGTGTGGTGCTTTTTACTTTTTTTTTGTCTTAGGCTGGGGCTGAGAGGGTCAGTTTTCGCAGTGTTTTCACCCCCCTATCCAAGAGAGGGAATTTCGGACGTCCTAGCGCCAGGTTCAATTATTCCAGTTTTTACGGTATTTCCCGGGGGATGGTATCCGAAAGGTAGGGCGCTAATTGCATGGTACAAGTATTCAAAAGGTTTTCTCCTTCGCAAATACTGTTCTATAAATACCCCTAAACCTGATTACATACGGCACTCGATTTTGCGGGAGCTGTGGGTCAAATACACGACCTCTACCATTACTCGAGTACAAGCGGTCATCACCATCCCCATTTGGCAGAAATGAACAGGCCCTCCCATCTCACACCAACTCTTTCACCCACCACACACGGTTTGACCCACCACGCACGGCTTCATCCACCACATACTGTACGCCTTCATCCACCACACACGGTTTGATCCACCACACGGCTTCACCCACCACACACGGTTTGATCCACCACACACGGCTTCATCCACCACATACTGTACGTCTTCATCCACCACTTACCGTTCCATCCACCATCCCGCATTTTATTGACCAGCTTCCATTCAATAACGTAAGGCCATCAAATATCATTATGCCTAACTTGTTCCTCACTGCAAGGGGACTTCGTGGAGTGTTCATTGCTACCAAGTCTCATACCACTGGTATGTTCGGCGGCAATGGAGTTAGGGGATGTACTCGTAGCAGCAGTGCCAGTGTTCGCAATGGGGCAGTCCGTCCGTCCTGGACCAGGACCAGGACGGACGGCATTTTGTCGTCCCGTCCGGTCATTTTCTCAACATGCCCGACAGGTAGGAATGAAGGACCAGGACGGACTACATTGTGTCGTCCCGTCCGGTCTTTTCCTAAACTTGCCCGACACATAAGAGTAAGGGACCATCCACCGACAGTTCCCTGCCGTCACTCACAGTCACCCACCGTCCCCTGCCGTCCCTTAAACCCCCAGCCCTTCCCCACCGTCCCCCACCGTCCCCTACGATCCCCGGTGGTCCTATGTAGTCACCTGCCGTCCCCTACCAGAAGTTGCCTCAGATCGTGGGGCTCATCGTCCTTCCTCATGACGGCCGTCCTAGGAGTTCAAGGACAAGGACGGACTATATGTTGCCGTCCCGTCCCGTCCCGGGCTCTTGGCAGTCCCTCCGTCGGGCCCTACGGGGGCCCCGGACGGTTGAGAACACTGAGCAGTGCTGTGGTTGGGCAGGGACATCAACAGGGTATGTTTGATGCCATCCTGATGTCCAGATCACAAATCAGCACGGTTGGGAGCTTGAAGCAGGATGCAAAGCATTCCCTCACCAACGCCCCAAAAGCGGAGGAACTGCACGTCAAACAGGTGAAAGAGGACATAATTGTTGGTAATTCCCGTGGCCTCGACCTGGTCAATCTTGCCACCGGACTCGCCGCACTGAAAGTAGAACTCGAACTCGCAAGCAGCCGCCAGGAAGAGCGTTTAGGATACCTTCTTCGTTCGGATGATTGCTACAAGCATGTCAGAAACTGTTTTCTGAGCACCTTCAAAAGGGATCGCCTCGGCATCCACACCAAGGCCGACAAAATGGTTATTGCCAGTGGGAATATTACCAGTGCTCCCAAGCGTCCAGTCCGTCCGTCCTTGGCTTCGGACGGGACGGACACCGGTTTCTGGAACTCTGCCCTGGACGGACGCCCGTCCTGTGGTCTGTCCTAACCACTACCCAGGATGGCCAGCCGGGCCCTATAGGTCTCACCTGCAAATGGCCCTGCAGATGAGAGCCGGGCCCTACGGATGATGGCCGGGCCCTGCGAATGACGGCCAGGCCCTATAGATGACGGCCAGGCCCTGGTAAGGACGGCCGGAAGATGCAATTTGTATTAAGACTCCCGGGCCCGGGCGTCAACCCCTCGGACGGCGGTCTTTATCAAAGACGGACGTTATACCCTGCCGTCCTTACCCACCCTGGCCGGGACGGTTGGGAACACTAAATATTACCGCTCATTAGGGGGATGTTGTGGTAGATTCATCCCTATACGCCGCCCCCAATGGGAGAACGGATGTGAAAGTCTTCCGAAAGCTCTATGGCCTCCTCCCTACGACAGTGGAAAGGATTAGTGGGGGATCCCGGCTATTTGGCTTGTTTCAATGGCTAACATGGCGAACCTGTCTGGGCAGCGAGAAAACGATCCACATCCTAAATACCCATGCGGGTATCTTCTGTTCCCGTTCCGGCACCAGACGCGGCAAGTTTTCGAACCTATTTTCTAAGTTTGTTAAAGCGCTGGAGAAATCAGGTTTCGATGAAACCTACCTTGATGGGAAAGAGACGGACGTAACCCGTGCATACCACGGGTTTCTGGACTGCCTTGGAAAGGGGGTGAAGGGGGTGGGGCCGAAAAAATGGTAATAAAATAGATTAATAATTATTCAAATGTTTCCCCTCGAATAAAGTGGATGAGCTTTCCAGGGGAGCAGCTGGGGCTACTGCCCCCACCTCTTTGAATGGTGGTTGTACTTGTATTCGTACACTACGAGTGCCGCCGCTAGATATATCCGTCACGTGAAATCTGAGAGGCAAAATCGGCACATTGCAACCATGTTATTATGGCCTGCTCTCGAGCTATCCCTTGGACGGTCCGAGCCAGTCAAAAGTGATCCCGGGGCACACTAATCCCTAGTTGGGTCCATGCCTTTCCAGAAGGAGTGCAACACTGTAGTTGAACAACCTCAACTCTCCTACCATGCCCTGAGCAACATACGCGATGCCGAACTCAAAGCACATTTGAGCTCTTTTAGCACCCAGTTCTACTAATTTCCGATAGCCAAAAAAAGCCAAATGTACAAAAGACAGTGACAACAAAGCAGAGAGGGGTCAGCAGCCAAGGCACAGGAGGAGTCGATGTGGCTAAAGCCAGGAACTTCAATCAGTCCAGTGCAAATGAACCAACCACCTGTGCTCCCTACACCGCTCTTGGCCCATGAATTGACCACAAGAGAGAGCGGCTGTTGACCTGGGAACACTTCAACATCGCAATAGTTCAAATCTTTGAGTTCAGTGTTCCCAACCGTCAGGGAAGCCGACAGGGCCCCGCGGGGTGACTGTCAAGAGCCCTGGGCGGGACGGGACAGCTACGTGTAGTCCGTCCGGGGCGGTGAAAGTGGAGGACGGCCGTCTACTGGTAGGACGGTGGGCCCTACAGGGTGAAAACAGCGTTGGTAAGGGGGACGGCGGGGGACCACCACGGACTGCGCGGGACTGTCGGGGACTGCCGGGGACTGCCGGGGACTGCCGGGGAGACTGCTGGGGGGACTGCTGGGGGGACTGCTGGGAACAACATAATACCACTAACAATGTCAGAAAGGGTTGAAACCTTGTGGCTAACGGGGTCATTTGGTTCATAGGATTTCAGACAGTAGGACAGCAGTCCCCGGTAGTCTGTCCAGTCCCACCAGTCCCGAGCGTAGTCTGTCCTAGCAATGCCGAAAAGACGGACTACCCGCTATAGTTCGTCCCGTCCTGCCCCAAATACGGATGGACTAGGCAGTTGGGAACACTATTTGAGATATTCTGGGATAAGAATGCCATTGAACAGCCCGTGGTGGGAACAAATATGTATTTGGTGGAGAAAGGAGCCGGTAGCATGATAATATGATACCTCCATTGTATCCCGCGACGGTTCTTCCCCTAACCACTAAAATTTGAACTATCATACTAATGATTCGGTCGCTGCGCAACGCAACCCTTTGCCCCTGAACGAGTACAGGAACATTGATCCCTAACTGGAGCCAGCCAAGAGCTAGTTATGGCACAAGTTTTTTCTGCTTTCCTCAATTTTCCGTTCTCACTATGATACTTGACATATCATACTTGTAATGTCCCAGATTTTATGATCCAATGGCTTATCGTTACTTCTTGGGTTGAGGGGGAAATGCCAACACAGTATTGTATTGTTTTAATGATGAACCTTGCTGCTCCTTCACTCGTTATTATACAACTCAGTGCAAGCTCTAGCCTGGCCCTAATATAGATTCCCCGTGCTACTCGTAATTAATGATACATGCTTGGCAACTAAGGGACGGTTTGGCAAAACGGCAAACCATGGTTGGTAATATGATTAACGATAAGGCTTGGCCCGGAGACACGGGTACAGTATTCAAGACAGAGTCCCACAGGACTAGATCATGCTGGAGAACGGCGATAATTGGGGACCCATGATGATAACATGATGGAGCAGAATCCTACAAATCTTATCAATTTACTCGATGAGTGGTGTTTCTCAATCATACCCGATTATGTGTGATCATGAACACTGGATATAGGTATGCCGTTGGGTGTATCGAATTTCACTCTTTTTTTACTGCTGTGATAGGCAAGGCTATCACCCTAGTCCGAATATCACCCGTTAACAAAATAAAGTCACTTGTAGAAAGCAGACCTGCCCAATGGAGACCCACGATAATAGCTTGATCGAGCAGAGTGCTACAAATCCTACCAATTTGCTCTGCAAGCGGTGTTGCTCAATCATAACCTATTATGCCTAATCGCGATCGATTACTCGATATAGATATGCCGCTGGGTCTCCCAAATTTCATTTTGAGGAGAAACTACCATTTATACCTTTTAGAGCCAGGAGGTGGGATAAAAGCAGGGCCCGAAAGGAGGTTAAGGAATGAGGCCCGGTCCCTATCAGTGAGGTTAGGTCCAGCAGGGGAGAAGTCTTTATTTTTTCCACCGTCACACCACGCAACCAACCAACAAACTTCCATCGAGAATCCCACATAGATATATGTTATCATCCATCCGAACAAACACCAGCCTCAGGATACAAGCCAATCGACTGCCGTTCGCCACTGTGGGCCAAAGGAAAGTGAGCAGCTGTACTGCACTAGTACATTTCCTCAACTCGTGATCCCCGTGTTCAAGGACGAAGCATCGAAGCCACCCTGATACTGTAACATACCGGAAATTGGCTTAATTTATATGCTACGGTACCGTAGGAGAAAGACCTTCTCCATACAAGGGCCGGCATACAGGTATGATGCCGGTAACGGTATTGGCAGGGAGCATAACCAGAATTTCGGTAGCAGCGGTACACCCTAGAAAAGTGACCCTGAGCGGACTTCTATTTCCTCTTGCCTTGGCCAACCTTGAATAAATGTACCCCAGGCACCGCTGATTGATGGATCAGGTGCATGGCCTCCGGCTCAACACATTTTATCAAGAAAAGAAAAAAAACCTCTCTATAAGCTCTTTTTGAGCAATGGAAGGCTTGTGTGTTTTCAGACGAGCTGGGCGTAGCATATGAGGCACCACTTTTTAAGGCCTAACTCTTGTACCTAGAGGACAAGCAGGAGCACAGTACGGTGCAGGCGCCAACTTACGAACATGAAGCTACCAGTAACCCATATCGACCACAGTAACTTGGAAATCCGGAGCTGTATTACCGTATTTGATTTGTGTTGTGGATCCCGAGTACATTGTCTCACAAGTATCATGAGATTAGGGCGGAACTTCGGAAGAACGTCCGTGAGCTCGTATCACGGTTCGTCTGAATCCGCATAATGGACTCCACTCCTGATCGTATGGTGCCGGGCGTTTAGCGTCAGCCCTCGGAACAGCTGGAAAAGTCGAGAAGACAATCAGAACAGCAACAACCAACCAGGGGCGTAATTGAGAAAACAGGCACATAGATGTGACAAAGAAGTATGGGAGAAGTCATGTGGAATTTATTTTTCCAATTAAATGCCGAGAGAAGCCAGGTACTGATGGGAAGAAATTTGTATAAGGGAAAAAAGAAGTGAGCAGCCAGGAACAGGCCCAGAATGGCAACCAAGCAATTCGAGTGACATATGATGATCAATGCCAAGATATACCACGCAACTACCGCTAGAGAAGAGGATGGAATAAGTGCCAAGAATGAGAGTATTTTTTCTGTTGCGGAAAAATCCCTGTTCAAGATCACCAAAAAAATTAACAAGAGGGCTGATTTCAGATGTGCGGCACTATCATAAGTTACTCGTGAATGCTCTCATCGCATGAACGGGGAAGAAGTTGGATAGGGTTTGCAGGGGTAGTAGTGCCCTGCGTTCGAGTATGATACGAGTATCATACAAATACGGTCGGGAGGGTAACACTGATCGGCATCTGATAAGATCGGGTATGGTGCATCACCCGTGGAGGGTAGAACCCTAGCAGTCCAACAACGCACAATTGCCCACAAATTCCCTATCGTGGAATTTGTCAGTCTAGCAGCCTAGAGAATAACCAACCCCCACTACCGGCACCATCACCAAGCGACCACCGACTGACTAACGACACATCACGATAAAATGGTAAGTTGGAAAATTGGCTTCCTGTTTGGCTTATTTCAGGTTTTCGAATTGCTGTTCTGGGAGCGTCTGAGCTCTGGAAAGGATTTGGCAGAATTTTCGAGATTTAAAGGTCACGGGAAATTGGCTGCTAACAGATCGGTTGAATAGACGACCCGACCCACTGTCACCATCCACGGAGCCGATGGCGCTCCTTGCGGAAGCACCGCTACTCTTCCCAGCGTTTTCAAGGCACCCATTCGTCCCGATATCGTCCAGAAGGTTCACACCGGTATGGCCAAGAACAAGAGGCAGCCGTATGCCGTGAGCGAGAAGGCCGGTCATCAAACTTCTGCTGAATCTTGGGGAACAGGTTAGTTATCCTGATGGATTTATTGAGAAATGTGTGGGGTCGGGTTGATGGTGGGATGGGCTTTTATCGTGCAGATTCAGATTCATTCTGAATCTGGCCTATCCTCTGCGTGGGCCAAATGAATGTGGGTTAACAATATGGGGTTATAGGTCGCGCTGTTGCCCGTATTCCCCGTGTCTCTGGTGGTGGTACCCACCGTGCTGGTCAAGCAGCTTTCGGTAATCAGTGCCGTTCGGGCCGTATGTTCGCTCCTACAAAGGTCTGGCGCAGATGGCACGTCAAGATCAACCTTGGACAGAAGCGTTTCGCTACCGCCTCCGCCTTGGCTGCTTCCGCCACTGCTCCTCTTGTCCAGGCCCGTGGTCACCGTATTTCTACCGTGCCCGAGCTTCCTTTGGTTATCGCCGACTCTGCTTTCTCAACAATGAACAAGACCCGTACTGCCGTCGAGCTCCTCAAGTCTGTCGGTGCTTACCAGGATGTCATCAAGGCCTCCAAGTCACGCAAGATTCGTGCTGGTAAGGGCAAGTTGAGAGGCCGCCGTCACCGCCAGCGCCGCGGACCCCTCGTCATCATCAACCCCGCGGACGAGAACGCCCAATCTGTTGTCAAGTCGTTTCGCAATATCCCTGGCGTCGAGACCGCCTCAGTAACCTCTCTCAACCTCCTCCAGCTTGCTCCTGGCGGCCATCTCGGGCGTTTCGTTGTCTGGACCGAGTCTGCCTTCAACGCTCTCAATACCGTTTATGGCACCACTGTAGCGCCCTCAGAATTGAAGAGGGACTACCTTCTCCCCTCAAACATTGTCTCCAATGCCGACATCGGCCGCCTCATCAACTCTGCCGAAGTCCAAGCCGTCGTCAGGCCCGCCAAAGGAGGACCGAGACAGAAGAAGGGAGGAAAGGCCGGCGTCCTCAAGAAGAACCCTCTTAGAAACAGACAAGTACTTCTCAGACTCAACCCATACGCCAAAGCCTTTTCGGAGCAGAAGTTGGGCTGTGTCAAGCAGGAGAAGGTCAAGGAGCGACCAGGACAGAGCGAGACTTTCAAGACCATCATTAATACTGACTGAATTGTTGGATTTGCGTCGTGATTGTTTCCTTATGTCTCTCTTATTCCTTTTCTACTACTCCTTTCTTCTGTTTTAAAATAAATAAATGCTGTCTGGGGCTCGGTATTTTTTTTTTCTGATCAAAAAAAATGCTTGATTCGGAGCATTGAAGAAACCGTTCGGATATATATCATATTTCATGCCCCAATATGACCGGAAACGGAGTGTGACCGATATTACCCTCTCCCTATCATAGACCATGGCTTATCCTGATGGGAAAAAAAACGAATGCGCACCCTCCCCAAAGTATACTGTAGGTCTCACATGTGATGCACAACCAAGCGCGTACTGTACTCGAGCACGGTACAGTTCGAGTGTCGCCAATAGTATATCCCCCGATACGGCACCCCCGTATAACCTTTACCAACCAGAACCCTCCCGCCGGCGGGGATGTGCAGTAGGAAAGACCGATTTCGGCAATTACGCGGGTAAGGATGTTAGCTTAATCCCGGGGCTTGTATGATACAAGTCTGATACATCGATACGCCTGGCTGTTCGGTAGCGCACCGACGGGCGGACTATCGATTGCTCCTTAGGATTGGGGGAGAGAGGGCGGAGGGTAGATTTGGCTTGGGCTCGGAAGGTCATGTATGATATGGTTATCCGTGAGTTTAAGCATGCGCGAATGAGTTTGCATTTCCTGATTCTTATGATGCTCGCGATACCTATGTTGGGTCCCTTCCATGATGCGTGCGTAAATTTGGGGCTTCGGTTACTCGAGTACTGTACTCGTACCCTTAGAGTGGACTACCGGTGCGGTATTCACCGGTACTGGTATATCGCCCGAGCATCATGAGTATAATATCGTAACCCATCCTTGAACCGGGTAGCGTGGGGACGCGCTGTATGAATACAGTACGAGTAGTCTACCGGTACTCCCGCCTCTACCTGTACGAGTACAGGGCTCGAGTACTGTACTGTACCTGTACAGTACCGGTAGTGGTCTTTGGATGCGGGTTGCCACACTCCCCCCAACTATTGGTACTTGTACTTGTATCATCCGCCGAGTAAACCAATCAGTAGTTTACTAATCTCCCGCATCACCATATCTTATCAGCACATTCATTCTCCACATTCCTCCCTATCTTGACTTACCCCTGCCGACGCCGTCTACCCTGTGATCCAGAATCCCAGTTTGCCTGCCTTGCTGCGGGCGGTAATGCATGGCATAGCTTGAGCGCATGGCCATTCTACGGGCTAGTGATCATTCCTGGTTATATCACACTGTTCGTAGAGCGCAACACCAATCAACCCTCGGCGGAGTATCATACCGGTCACATTAGGTTTGTCTTCAAAGACTCACAATTAATGATTGGTTCATCTGTAGTTTTCGATTGTGTGTATTTGGATAGCGATCTAACTTAAGGTGTCTTGAGCTAACTCTCCCCGCACTCAAGTTGGGCGGCATGACAGCTCGCTGCGACAGAAGTCTTTTAGTGGGACTGTGCGGGTTTGTGCTTGTTCTTTTTTCTAGCTAATGAGGTGAGGGTCTGATTTCGTAAGGGAATAGGAAGGGAGTGAAGCAGGAAAAGAAGGGAGGGAAAGGGGAGAAAAAAGCAAGGAAAGAGAGAATGGTCGGAACCGAGAAAACAACGTCGTCAAGCAAGCAAACCTCGTTTCTAGCTTCGCCCCAATTGAAAAGAAGAGAGGGCAAGGGAGAAGTGAGGGGAGAATACAGTAATTTTTTTTATCCTATTGGGGAAGAAAAGTGATCATAGTATCTCTGCAATCAGAACTTGGGTCGCTATCGTGTCAAACCACCACGGCTAGAGCTTCCTCCACTACTACCCCATCAGTGCCCTACTCCCCAATGGGTGATGATGCCAACCATCAGCTAAAATCGTAAAAGCTGGTAATCTGTTAGAACTGCATCAGAATGTGTGTGTAATTATTTCTCACCTTAACAAGCAAACTCCAACCCACCCCCTTCGACGCTGGAGCAGAAAATTTGAGGAAACATTTTGCCAGATCTCGTAGCTACAAGTACAATCTCAGGAAGCTGCAAAGCTAATAGATTCTCATCCCGGAGCTCCTCATAAAATCGCCCCAGCGAGAAAAACCGAGGGGCAATCTTTCACATGGCCGGAGGCAGAGTGTCGTAGGCCATCCCGTCTGGTCCATTCGAGTTCCATACCTCCTCACATCGCCTAGATAGTGAGCAATCAGGCCCCCTCCTATCTCCACGAGTCCGGTATCTGGTCTGCTTCTTCCTATGTATTCGAAGAGAAGTGTAACAGGAGAGGATGAGGTGACGTTGAAGCGGTTCCAGCGGGTAGTTGGGCTAGGAGGCCATGGGCCGGAACCCCAGATATAAACTGTGTATTGAATTTCGGCGTAATAGTGGTACCGCTGGCCTTGATGAACCGGGATAGCTCTTAGCTGGGGGTCTATCGTGGCTGGGCTTGGGTTTTGTGAGAGATTGAGAAGCAATTGCTCGGGAGTGTTCATCTCAGGATGGTCGCTCGCATAATGTGCTTGAACTGGCTGTGGCGAAGCCAGTGCTTCGATTATGGGATGTATATTTGCTGCATCGTATCCGTTGGTTCTACCTGATGCATCCACATTGGATCCTTCCCCCCGGGGGGTGCCGTGATCCGTAGCGCTTTGGGTAGGCGGGAGAGGTGGAGACGCTAGGGTAGATGTAATATTTTCATCGGGTAGTCTTCTCGGCTGGCTTGTTATATCGTTCTCAGGGCTTTTTCTCTTCTCGGGCCTAACGGTTCTGTCTGATAGGTTGGCTTCATCCTCGACAAGCGGACAAACGGGTTGGTTGTAGGAATCCTTGGCTTGTGGGGGTGGATCTATAGCTGCCGCAAGGTGTTTAAGTCCCGGCTCATGAGGTCCCTTCATTGTGAAAAAGAATTTTTCAGGCTCTTCAGCATCGCTTCTGCTTTCCGGAGCTTTGGTCGTTTCCTCCCCTTCTTTTCCACCATTTACTGACCTGGTGTCTTCTGCTTCTGGGGGTTCGCCGCCTTCGCCATTCGCCCTTTTTGCCCGCACAATTAGCTTTTGGCGGCGTCGGGTGGGCGAAATGTTTTTCAAAGAGGGGCTGCTATTTGAGCCCACTGTAGGTGAGTGGCCCGCGGGGGCGCTCTGGCGGGTCCTGTGTCTTATTGGGTACCGGGGATTTTGGGTTACCTGGGCGGGTTCTTGTAACGAACTCCTAACCAGATCCGTCTTCTCTCTGGTCCTAGCAGTGGCAGATCTGGTTCTGGGTTTTATGGATAGTCCTTCTGTCGGGGTTCTTCCCTGCCCAGAATTTGCAGCTAGAGAGGTTCCCGAGACGGCTTCGTTTGAAGCCCTAGCTGATTGGGTCTCGAAAGCCTGGGGATTAGGTGTGTTGGTCGTCGGCATTTTTGGCTGTGAGGTTTTGGATAGCAGTGGGGATGAGGGTGAGGGAAAGGGTTCCTTGGTCGGGCCTCTCGATGATATATTCTCGAATGGGGTTGACACAATAAGTCTCGAAGGGTTTTTTGGTGTAGGGTCTAGCTTCGTAGGGGTGGAAGGTTCCTGATCGTTGTTTGAGGCCCGGGAGGTTTTGTCATCTCCCATGGTAATGATTGTTGGCGGTTTTTTTGGGGGGGGAGGGGAGGATTTCGGTCAGAGTAGAGGGTTGTGAAAGTATCAAGCAGTAGGTTTAGAGAGAGAGCGGTAAGAGGGGCTTCAAAGAGAGGAGAGATGGGGGAACATAGAGGCGGAGGTGGCGAATCGCTTTGGGGGATGGTTGAGGGAAAGGCGAGAGGAGGGTTTCTAACGAACCTTGGGTTTTTTTGGTGACGAGGCGTAATCAAGGTATATTGCTGACGACGATGGGTACGCATGCCGGAGAGTGCGACAAAAGTGAGGAGATGGGCCTGGAGCAGACCCACTGGCTTCCACGAGGATATTTGGGAGTATCATTAAAATTTTCTCTTGGACTAGAATCGAGCAAACTTGTTCATATATTGTCACTCGAAAATCGCCAAGCATTTTTATTAGCCTTCCGGTGCTTGGGCCCGTGGTACCAGTGTAAGGAGAGCATTAATTTACAATATCTGTACCATGTCTAAGCCTCCATGGTAAAAACAAAGAGCGCCTGCGATAGCAGTTGTGGCGGGCGGATGTAAAATCCGGTAGAGGGCCTTTTTAAAAAACAACCTCATAAAACCTGACCCCCTCGAGAGCTGGTAAGGTCCACCTTCCACTAGCTCCACCCCTTTCCTTCCAACTCTCAATCTCCAGCCAGACGGCTTCAGCGTTAGCCCCTTCAAGCGCATTCCTCAGATCTGCCCTCTGCGATAGCCTCTCCCCACCAAGGATCTTACAAATATCATCGACGATTTCGTCGCTGACTATGCAAAACTCTACAACGGCAGCTACCATCCTGCAAAGCGAATCCCAGACTTTATAGCCGGGACTATGGACCCCCATATTCCCGGTCTTGCTCGCCCTCTCCCTCTCCCACTTCCTCAAGCAATTGACGAGAACTCGCTTAATCCCCGGCCACGCGTCCGCAATCCTACTAGAGATGAACCCCCCGCACTCCCGCGAGAGCGTGGTTATAGCCTCCGCCGCGGATATTGTAACGTGCGGTTCGTCTTCAAAGAGGCGGTTCAGCACAGCGGGCCAGATGTCGTTCACCAGCGGGAGGAATGCGTCTTCGTTCTTGGAGAGTAGTGGGGACGCGGTGGATATTAGGCGGAGGAGCTTTAGACGGAGGGGGTAGGAGGGGTGTGTCAGGTAGTGTTGGCTCAGGCGGGTGATCCTTTGGACTAGGTCGTAGGTTTTTGTGGGCTTTACTACTTGGCTTTCTGGCGGAGGTGGTCGGGGTTGGTCTTCGTCGCCCTCGTCCTCGTCCTCGTCCTCGTCCGTGGTGGGGCTCTCGTTTTTGCCTTTTTCTTCTCCCTTACCCCAAGGCTTTTCCGGGAATTTGCCGGCAGTCATGTCTGCCTCTTCCTGCTCTGCTTTCTTTTGCTGTTCTTGCTCCCTGCGGAGGTTGGATTTGATCTCTTGGATTAAATCTTCATTCGTTAGTAGTTTCCTTCGCTTTTCCTGCGGCGAGGGTGAGGAGGAACCGCCGGCGTTTGTTGTGACGGCAAGTAATTCACCGCCTTTCCCACTCTCTTCTACGACTTGAGCGAGGACACCAAGGAGTGCCTCGCAGAGTGCTTCATATCCGTGGAAGGCGTCCAGCGCAGCAAAGATGCTGACGACCATGTCATCGAGGTAGGGTATCAAGCTTGGCCCTGCAAGTCTTAGCATCATCCCGAGGACTACAGGTGCTTGGGGGGATAAGTCGAATGTGTTCAGCTTTAGCGCCACGGCATTGACCATATAGTCAACGTTCTCTAGAACGAGTTCCTTGGCAGATGGGTACCCGCATGAGCGAGAGACGTTGTTTAGTGTAAGTATTGCGTGGGATTGAACTGCTCCTGAAGGGGAGCCCAGGAGGTGGACTATAGGGTATAAAGCATCCACCAGATCTTCCCTGAAGGATTCTTTCTGCGCTTGCGCTGTGAGGGAGATTGCCTCGAGGGCGAGACACTGGAGTGTTGGTGATATGGGATCTACACTTTCGTCCGTGCCTAGTTCTGTAGCGTCATTGAGGATGGATAATGACACTGCGAATAATTCCTCCATGACGTGTTGTTGTAGTGGGCCTGATGGGGAAAAGTCTAGGTCAAGGAATATGTCCATTTCGTCGGAATTTGCTAGTGATCCTCGGAGTAATTGCACGGCGACCCATAAAGATGTAGACCTATCCTTGGTAGGAGCATTTATTCTCGAACTCTCCCGAATATGCCGCTGCGCAAGCCGTAGCGCGTTTTCGGAAGTACATCCTAACAAACCCAAAAGCTTCTTCACGCTGCCGACTGTATCCCGTTGACTTCTGTGCCCAAGAACCACGTCCGGGTACTGTGCTGAGCCAGCAAGCGTTCCGATATCCTGATTCTGCGAAACCAGCGCGTCAAACGGCAACGGCTCCTCCACTGCTTGGACAGCCTCCTGCTTCCCAGGAGCCCCTATGTAAGCCGTGAAGAGGCTATCCCGGATATTGGTCGCCAATGTCTCCTGCAGTATCTCGCTGTCCATGCCCAACTCCGTTAAAATCTTGAAGCCAGTGGAAATTCGACTGATAAGTCTGGTCTTCATAATTTCTTCATTTCCAGCCATGACCCTTGGTAAGGAGATTGCCCAGCCGTGAGCACAGCTTTGTATCGCCTCCTTGACATTCTCACTCATCGCCGCGACACGCAGTGTATTTTCAGAAATACTCCGGAGATTGTCATCTTCGTCCCCGGCGAGGACAATCATCGTTTCGATGATCGCCGTGAGGGCTTCAGCGAGAGACTTTGCGCAGTTCTCGAGCAGGTCCCGACATAACTCGAAGACGGCTTTGCGAACATGACTGTGCGGGTGGCCGCGGAGGCGGAGGGTGTTGTCGAGCGCAGATTTGGTTTGCGTCGCGGTGGCAGCGAGCCAGGAGGTTGTTCGGTGCACCTCCAGGCCATTGCTCTTCCCCTTCCCCCTCCCCTTCCCATCGTTTTCTTCTTCGGTGGGGAGGCTCGCTGTGTCCGCATCTCCGAGGACTTTACAGATCACGCGGTTCAGCGCCTTGACGGAGCGAGCGAGGATCTCGTATGGGCGTTTTGTGGTAGGCCCTAGGCCAATGACCTTCACCAGCCCACTGACCACGCCGGGATAAAAGCTAGCGAAGATATCCGAATCAGTGACGCAGGAGAACAAAAGAGCCTCTAGAACCTCCAAAGAAACCATCTGCAACTGTGGAGAAGACGTGGAAATGGTGACCTCAAGAACGGCGGTGACACTATGGCCCAGCGCCGGTAATGACTCGACGTCCCCCAAAACCCCCTTCTCGGCCCTCTTCACGCATTCGAACAGCGCCAGTAAGCACTTCATGCCCTCAATCTTCGTCTCTTCGCTTCTATTCGCATTGACCGGAACTCCGGGTGTGCCCGCTATCACAAAGGTGATCATGATGAGCATCTGCTTCGCTTGCTCCGCCGGCATGTCCAATCGCCAGCAGGTGTTTAGCAGAATAAGCACGCATCCCAGAGCCTTCTCCAACGCACCGTCGTTCACGGTTTGGTGCTGCCGGAATATATGTGAGAGGGGATAGAAGACGTAGTCCCCTAGCGGGCGGTTGAAGACTTCGCCATGGCGTCCGGAGGCACTGGTTAGTGTTTGAAGGAGCTGGGTTAGAGATGCGGATAGTCCTCTGGGATCGGGAGTTGGTTTTAGGATTGTTTCGCTGACTTTTATGCAGTGGGGTTTTAGCTAGGTGTTTTGTTAGTTTGATGAATATCGGTGAGATGTTGGGAGCTATTGGGGAGTGAATGGGTACCTCTTTGAAGACTTGTCGTTGAGTTTCTTCAGACATGGTGGTGGTGGGGCTCAAGGCGGGGGGGGGTGTACCGCTGTTGGGTTTAAGTTTGGGGAGGGTAACACAAAGTTTGGATTGCCGTGTGCCCAGTCACGGGATGTCACCCGGAAATGAATCAAAAAACAGTGATGCAGGATGGCCTGTGCTTTAGGTTTGAAAACCGTTTATTGACTATTGGGACTGTACTCCAGGGTACCATCTCCGCATATAGTAGAGGGGCTATCGTACGACTCAAGGGCCCTAATTTTTCGACGAGCAAAAACATTCACCAATTTTGCCCTATTTCCGGTGAACTTAAAGATTTCGTCTTTGGGGAAAATTTGCCCATAGTTTCAATTGCTGGTAGTAAAACCTCTGGATACTGAAGGAAGGGGAGTATGGTGTTGGAAACGAGACACGAATTTGCCTTTTTGAATGAAAAAGACCACCTGCCCTGCTTGGAAACGTAAATTAGTAACCTCGGCAATAGAAATACTATATATCACAAGAAAGACCGGAAAACCGGCCCTCAAAATATACTGCTAGTTTTGGGCACTTGGTTCACCGGAGTTGGCATTTCGCTCTTTCCCTTTTGGATATGATACCTCCCGGAGTCTCTCTATCCTATACATAGCACTTGCCTCATTTTAAGATCTGTCTTGTGTAATATCTTACCTCTGACTTTATACTGTACCCCTTGACAAAGTCTGTCTTTTAATCCATTGAGATAATAGAAGTGTAATTCTGAAGAAGGCATTATTGGTGACCTAAAGTATGTATTTCTTCAAGCCTCTCCCGAAAAACTAAAAGCAAGGGAAATCTCCCCCGCATATTGACAAATATTCTAAACTGGCCTGGAATAAGCAATATACCCGTCTCATACCAAAAACGGAATATAACTTATGCAAAGAAGACTAGTTAATTGAGTAAGGTGGTATTTTAACGTCTCTTTCCAGCCTACTCAATACAAAACGCCAAAACAGGCCGGGGGCTACCAGACCGCGCCTCCGCAACCTGTCTCACCTCCCCGCCACCCCTACCACCGCTGCCCTCGTAAGCCTTCCGAATGCCTGCGGTGTCCGCAGAGTGAGAGCCGAAAGCTGTTCCACTCCGTGCTCGGATGCCAATTTCTCGTCCAATCGCCAACCAGGGTGGACACCGGCATCTATCGGGCCTCGGGAATGGAACTCAAGTCATTATCCTAGACTCCGTCATATGATTTCGGCTTCCACTATATAAGGTGATTACCCCGGGACTGACACGAGTGATCTCTTAGATAATTGATTACCTGTCCCTATTGAGTGACTGGGTGGCGACTGACGCTTTCCGATATCATGGGTCCCTTTTTACGAATTGCGAATGCGGTGTGAAGGGGCCCCGAAAGTTACAAGTACCATTTGAAAAGCATTGTGTCCTAGCAACCCCTCCCCTCCAAGCATCACCCAGCCCCAACCCTCTTGCCCTGGTTCGAAGAATGAAATTCTCGGGTTGTTTTTTGTAGAGCCTCGAGCTTAGCCGGAGATGTTGTGGTATTGGACGGATCTTGTGTCTTTGGCTGATAGTAACCGGTAACTATTCACATCTGAATTTCTCGAGAAAATTCTATGAGCTTGCAAGACGGTCAGTGGCAGAAGTGAGGTTTGGGGATGAATGGCCACTCTCACAAATTAATTCAGTCATTTTCGTACAAGCGAGTCTGTGTAACGCTCGTGATTATATTCTGCAGTTGCTTATTTCAAATCAAAGGCGAAACAGCTCTTCGTTCTTGTTACGATATCGGGGATTGATAGTATTCCCTCCCAGACCAAGGACGCGGGGACAGAATGGCTTGTTTGGTGAAATGTCGTTAGCGGTGAACTCAAAAAAATCTTGGGTGATGTCGAGTGACTTCCATAGCCTGTGAGTGGACATATCCAGGCGGGGAAATGAGTCCTCACTGTTCCCCCTCCCCTCCTTTTCCCCTCAGTGCCTTGATAATCGAATAGTAAATTTACATCGATTCCAGACTCTAAGATTCACCTAGCGGAGGATATATCTCACATTATTTTGGAAGAATTTACGGTAAACATCCCTGGAGATTGGGTACAATCTAGCGGAGCGTGAATCGAATGGATTAGGAGTATTGTTATAACCATTAACTTGTCATGAATTCGCTCGGTGAGCCCTATGGACAAAATAACCCTACCGGATAGAACCGTAGGGAGCTTTGGAGTCACGATAGTCTGAACTAAAAGCGGTACCCCCTTAAGGTGAAATATCACGGTAACCTGAATAGTAAGGATATAAACTTGGTAAAATAATCATCCGGTCTTTTGTACGGACGCTAAGCTGTTAAAAATATTCCTTGCCGGTATTCTACTCGCAAGGTCATTCTATCCCCTCTGTTTCGCTTTGTTTCGGCGGGGATCATTTCAGTTTCTGGGTCGCTTTTAATAATATCTGCTTAAGGTTCTGTTCGCATAGTTATTTCATGGCCCTTTATTTGGTATCTTTCTGGGTATGATAAAAATTTATATATATTATAATAGCAGACAAATAAATCATGTTTTAGTAGTTGGAGTATTCGCAGGTTTTGCATAAAATGCAGAAAAATCAAGTTTTATCCCATATTTCTCCCTGAAGTTGTGGGGGCTAGGGATATTTCCAGCATGTTTTGACCCTTATCGCAGTGATCACGGAATGGGAATACCCCCAAAGGCGCCGCAATGACCCTCCCTATAATGTATACTATTTTCAGCTTTTGCTGCGACAAATTTTCATCGGCACGTGCCCAATAGGCCCTCGTTTTTATTTTCTGCTACCCCGCCGATCGCGGACCTCGCCCCCAGGTATATTGTCTGGAGTGGGATTCTGCCACCCAATGGCAGGACCGATTTTCCCTACGGCCTTATTGAGTAAAGCTAAGTCTTCGATCTCCCAGTCCCCCCGGTGTAAGATTTGCTGTTTCCCTCAGTCTACTCATGCGACGGATCGTTCGATAATAACTCATTATAGGGGGGGATTGAACTCCTGGGCCCCGCTTATTGCACAGGGCTTGATTGGTTCTCGAACATCTTAACCACTACGCCAGCTAAGCGTTTCATGTGCAATAAATATTTTGTAGTTACTTTCATGTGAAGTTATCGTGGGGACGGATACCTGCCCTGCTGGCAGGTGGATCTTGATCTTTTTCGCCCGAGGTTTAGAATAGCGATACTATATTATTAAATGTTGAATATATCAGGAGAGCAGATACATCCTCAGTGGAGAGAAATTATAAATATTGAGAACCCGCTAGGGTTGACGATGGGATCTCTTATGGGAAGGGACAATTAGAGCTGTTAAGTCCGATGGAAAAAAAAAACAGGTTTGGCAATGGGTATGACGGAATGTTGAGAGGGTTCGAGATTATACTGTAGATGTAAGGGCGAAAGCCGTCAAATAGCTTTAAATTTATAAGTCCATACATAAGGGTACCACAACACGATAGCCATGACTTGTGATAATCTCGTTCAGGGAATTGGGTTCCATTCTCATGGGCTTCAAAGGTCCAGATAATTTATGCCAGACTCTAATCCCCCAAGCATAGCTGCCCTTGGGGGCATCCCTTGTTACGTATTTTCCTCAGGTTGGATGTATGCATCCAAAATAGCCCTCCTTGCTCCGAGTCCACTGGGAGGTACAGGTTGATACTTCATCACCACCCCTTCCCGTATCGAAGCAAGTAGCCACAGCTATGAGTTTTTCTTCTGATAGTGGGGAGTCCTCCCTCTGTCCTGAAAACTCTGAGCGGTTCCCATCACGGATTTCTACACTATTCGGTATTAGTTGTAGGTGGCGCGGCATAATAGGCTTGAGCTAATTTCTATGTCCTATAGGCCCTTGACCTTATCTACCTCCCCCCTTTCCGCTTTGCTCTTCTCTTTTCTTTTCCCATAATGGCTCGCCCAGCAGGCTCATTGGGTTGACCCGAGTTATGAATCCTTGGGCCGCGCTGTCTTGGGTCCTGCCAAAATTTTGTTGGGTTAGGGTGGGGTCAAAATTTTGTTGGGTTTGTGTCGGGTCAGCATTTTGTTGGGCCTGGGTAGGGTCAAGTCCACCCATTGGAAGAATCGGATTCCACGATGTCTTAGAAACTGTATCCACACTTTCTCAGTTCTGAAGCCAGGTTAGGCATAGTTCTCCTAGCGTTTGATGAACAACCCACTCTATATGGTGTAGAAATGGCTTCCGTTTCCCTTGTCACTTGTCCGTACCGCCTCATGCTCCATGGGTTCATCGGTCTGCGGGGTTTCACGCTGATCTATGGTTCTCGCTACTTGTCCTCGTACAGGTGCTCGGGAAACCCCTGGCCTTATCTAATTAATATCAACTCCCGTGATTCTCGCATACACCAAGACGCGAGCATTGTTTGGAAAAAAAAAACCCCCATTTTTTAGCCCATTCATCCCCCAGGGTCAGCAGACGAGGGGGGCATATATCTCTATCTTTTAATATCCCACGGAATGAGGAACAATGGCCAGGGAAGGCTTTCGCCCTCTATATTTTCTCTATGTTTGGAACGGCAAATAAGCTAAGGGATTGTGGACGGGAATGGTGGAGAGCGGGACAAGTGAGCTGATTAGGTATATGGATATAGCGGGAGGACTGGAGGCCCGCAGTCTAAGTTGCCTAATTCCATCAGAAGTGGTTATGTTACTGTAGGGCTGTGTAGACTGTGATCTATCCCAGTCACCAAGTACTCGAGTAGCTCATTTAGTCAGGGGGGTATTCCAATGGCTACGGTAAGTGCCGTACTGTACACCATTTTCCCACGGGGTATGGCAAGACAATTTTCTACCTCTCCCAATAGCCAAGTTGCTTGCCCCAACCTTAGGAAAAGAGATCAACTGATTATAGGATTTTGTGCTGAGAATAGAGCTGCCTAGAAAGTTGCTGACAGGGTTGGAGAGCAAATGGGTATAAAGGTCATTGTTGACAGTTCTAGCGAGGAACTGGTTGGCGTTGTAAGCAGGATTTGGGGAAGGAAAACTTTTCTAATTGCCAAGGAGCGGAAAAGAGATTACGTAGAGAGAGAAAAGATGTTCTCAACAGAGAAAAAGGACACGAGCAAAAAGCCCTACTCGCGGACCAGAATGGGGTAAACTCTGAGCTGACCACTACTCGAGTATAACATATTAGAGGTGAAGTAGCTTATTACCCGAAAAGGATGACTGCTTGGCCAAGCGGGTTTTTTGATGACACCGACGGAAATCATATGACCTAGCTTACCGATGACTGGAATGAGAGCGAGCCAGTTGGGGATGTTGGGCGGTTTGATTCCTGTTGCACAATTTTCCACTCCCGGAAGTTAACTTGGATATTAATATAATTTTTTAACGAAGCTCTCCCGGGTTCAATCTATGCGCAATAGGGATCCGTGACTCTGACCATTTCCTTGGCCTCGGGCGCTGGCCCATAGAGTTGGATTCCATCCACCCACCACTTTGATATGGCCAAGTATCCCACACTCCCGCGCAGCGACTGAACTACAAGCTAGACCTCAAATTAAATCCGTTGTGTTGTCCGTTCGGAGCACTTCAAGAATATTTCACGCGTTTTCTAGGTCTATTACACTTCTTTTCAGTGTACTTGGCTCGTACACAGCGGTAGGTTCCCCATTATCTAGTACGAGCGCTGTACTGTCTCCCAAGTTGAAGCTATATCTGCAAACTATAGAGGACGACATATCCATCTGGGCCCAAATGCGCCAGCAACCATCTATCTCGATGATCTACCAATCTAAACCAAACAATGCCACCTTCTGGTTATGACCGCACCTGCCGTCTATCAATATAATATGATTATAATTGGATGGTTGAGAGGCCTCGGGATACCCCTCTTTCCCATCCGGATAACTAGGGAACTTCCACCACTCCTGCACTGCACTCGTGCCTTTATCCTGAATCTTCCGACATTGCGAGTCGTGTCTGATCTCTCGCCCTCACTAGTCTATGTTTGGCGGCTCCGTGCTGCGGCCACCAAGCCGCTATTATCATGGTAACACGTCTGTGCCGTTTTCCGGGCTTTGCAAGCGGGATGAGGTGCAAAATGTGGGGGATCTACCCAGTGGATCGCTTGGGTCACAGAAAGCCCTTGGTTCTGGTAGGGCACTTGCCTCGATATCGGGCTTCACAAGCAACGAATGAAGTTTTGAGAGTTTTTTCAAGGTGGTGAAGTTGTGCGCTTCAAACCTTAATCAAAACATCCCTATTAGTCAGCCCCTCCCAAGGGAGGGGCTTGCCCTGCGGGGTATCGTAAAATCATAAAGGCCTCGATATGACGTAGGGTAGAAATAAGCAGAAAGCTCCGAAGCATCTCGGCATATTCCTTCCCAAGGGCTGCAGTATGAAATAACTGCCATGTGGGCCTCCACTAGGGCGAGCCAGTGGCTTATGAGACATAAAGGAGGGTGTGAGTACTGTACTCGAGTACCGTGCTCGTACAAGAGTGGACGTGACACCCGCGAGCAACCACAAAACGTGGGGTACAGTACCGGTAGTCATCGCACACGCTTAACCCCCTCACCGCCGCGTAGACAGGTGACATTCATCACATGGCGGGGGGGACAAAGCCAAGCATAGCTATCTACGTGACCCCTTCTCACAGCCTTGCGCTAAACCGAGTGATTATTTATGAACTAACCTAACCAACTAGCGGTTGAATTATTTTTTTCTCCGCCGCCGCCGCCATCGACAAAGAGAGTTTGTCACTGTATGGGGGGCCACCCACACCCGAGCAATTATACCTTGCCCACTCCTGGCTCCCCCTTTCCACGCTGGAGCCTTGCCAGACCCAACGCTCTTTCTGCCATTGATTCCCGGAACACTGCCTCCCGGTAGATTGCAGGATTTATTGAGAATCTGACCGGCATGTTTACTGTGCAGTACTGCACTCGAGTATCGGCCGGCCATGTCACGTTTCTACCGGCCACGGTAGACGGCGCACGTTGAAAATGCCCTTTCCTGTTGTAACGTAACGCAAATGCACGCACACGGGCCACGTGAGAAAGCAAATTTTCGTTCTCTGCCCGAAAAAAAAAAAGGGGGGCAAACGCTTGCGCGAGGGGAGTTGGGAGGAATAAGGTACTCAAGATATCACTCGCTCGTTTTTCGCTGCTAACGATGGTCGGGACAGGATTCTTTCTTTTTCTTCCTCTCATCCTCCCCCCCCCCCCCCTCCACTCCTTACTCGGAAATTTTGGCTAAAGTCGGGTTCCTCGGGGAACGCAACCAATAGAATCCTAGTCCCGGACCTCGGGAGAATAAAAATGAAAAATAAACTCGAACGGAGGGTATTCGTTTTATGTAATGGAGTGCCCGCGATGTTTCAATGTACAAGTGCTTTGTGGAACCAAGTATGATATTGCATGTACAGTACACATGGGTACTCGGTCATGTCATCTCATATACGGCGGATTGCCTACTCGTGCTTTCTTTCCCTTCCAGTCCATGAGAGGCTAGAATGTGCTGACGCACAGATGTCACCGGTGAAGGATGAAGTTCATCCAGACGATCGCGATGAGGTGGATTGCTGGGCGTTTCACCCATTACGGTAATCCGTGAAAATCATTCTATCCTAACCTAAAAATATGCTTTCCACCCCGCTCTTTCCCCCCGCTTAAGTCCCGCTTAACGTCTCGAAAACCATTGGAACAAGGAAAAAAGTTTTTACCAAGGTAAAAAAAAAAAAAAAAAGCAAAACAGAAGAGGCAATCCTAAATCCCGCCTTCGAACATCAACAGGTACCGTTGCTTTATCCATCACTCGGCCGTACCTTCTCGGCCGTCTCCGCCACCTACGTCTTTTGGAAACTCCATACCATCAAACAGCGTCCCCCAGCCAGGTAGCTTGTAGCACATCTGGTGAACACACCGCCCGGCCTCAGGAAAGAAGCACGCTCGCTCCCAATCGATCACTCCCCTGACAGCGTCCATGTTCGGGCACAAGACTATGTTTGAGAGAGCCCAGTCGAAATGTGAAAACACCGGAGTGCTGTCTGGGTCTATTTGCTGGATCAGATATCCAAAAAAGACGTCTTCTCCGTTGTAAGCTTCTAGAAAAGCTTTCGTGGATGGGAACGGGCCGGGGTTGGGTAATTGATTGTGCATAAGTTTCCCGTTCGACACGAGGCTTCGGACTCCGAAGCTTGGGTGAGGGATTTTGATAAGTTCCTTGATGTAGCCTTGTACCTGAAGCTTTATTGCTTCCCGTTGCTTCGGGGTAACCTTTTCCCAGGTTTCTTTGTCGTCCACGGTCACCCCCGGGAACCGCTGGAAAACGGTGAATCTAGAAATGGAAATTTTATGTTAGCCATTGCTCTTGTGGAGGTTATCTTCTGACTCGGAACATAGACGCACCCATTTCCAGAATGGACCACTTCCGGAATAGGTACAGAGGTGTACTTTTTCACGAGCTCCAGGGCTAGAATCTCGTTCTCGTCTCGTTGTTGGACGGCGGAATATATCGGCACGTATCCATTGTGGCCATTCTCATCGCGAGACAGTCGTTTCTTAATGATATATTTGTCCCAGGTGTAAACTTCTCTCTCGTGAGTCCCGCGCGTCATGTTCTCGTCGAGGCATTTAGAGAGCCACCGTTCGTCCATATCCCCAGCAGGAAGATATATCAAGGTGGGAAATCGGAGGTCGTAAAAGTATAGTAAGGAGTCGGGAAGTGGAACAATGGAGGGGCCAAAAGGGATAACCAGGTACCATACATATACTAAAAATCGTTCAAGTAAGGGACAGGACGACTACCGCTGAATAATTGATGAGTTGTCGGCATCGTCAGAATAAACGCGAGAAGCGCACGGCAGCGGTTAAACTCGAGAACTTTGGGTAATCCTGTGAGTGAGTTTTGTTGATCCTGAGACGAGGTCCCCAAAAACCGGTTTCATCTGCGAGAATTTCAATTGGCACATGTCATCATAGAGAAGTATCGGATGTCGCCAATGCTATGGTTCTGGACGGAAGCAGACTCCATGACTTGGGGGGGGCAAATGCCTCTCCGTGAACCCACTAGATACAAGTATATAGATCCTTTCAAGGGGGTGGTGTTTTTTAGCTGCAGATTTATCGAAAGGGCTGAAATGGAGTTAGAAAAAGCAAAAGACAAGGGCAGAAAAAAGAAAAGGGGAAGAAGAAAAAAAGTAAAAGTTGGAAAGGGAAAAAAAAGACACTAGGAAATTTCACTTACCGCAATTTGACTACCCAATTATGGATGGCGGACAAATAGGAACTCCCATCATAACCGTATTTTCTAGATTTTCCCCACTGCTACTCGAGAGCTAGCGCCGTGAAAAAACGCCGATGATCTAGAGCTGCGGAAAAATGAAAATGTGTGGTAAGTTAGCCCTGTCTGTGCCACCAACCTGGGGCTACTCGAGTGCTCGAGCACGGTGATGCGTGGAATCAATCACTTTGCAAAGGGATCTCAAGGCGTCATCCCAGCACTTCAGTCAGAATGGCGGTCGATTGGAAAACCCCAATTGGGTGATTTTTGTAGTACTGGCTCTAGCGCTGGTGGTAAAAATGCTCTACCACTCTCGCCCTTTGTAGGAATGCCTCCTGGTTATGGCATCGTTATTCTAGGACAATTGCCGTTATACGAGAACACTTTTTTTCCTTCCCTCTTCTCCTAAATAGCTCTCCAAAAATTTTCGAGCACAGTGCCGGAGCCCATTACAAGTGAGTTGTGATGGAACAGATGCACCTTTGCTGGAGTTCCCCCCGCTCAGCAAAAGCCAAAAAAGGCCCGGTATCATAGAACGATAATGACTTGCCTCGTTTCCTCCTCGGAGATAACCCTTTAGCACCCAGCCCTTGCCAAGGCCCGTTTGTCTACCTGGCTATATAACTCCGCCTCTGCCCCCCACTTCTTACCTGACACCCTTTATTTTTTTCTTAATACCCCACCCCAACTTTTAGACCCTTGAGAAGGTACGAAAGTTAAGGGAAGACTACTCGAGTAGCAGTGCTCGAATATAAACGGGACAACGGCGGACCAGGATTTGGGGTTGGAGATCTGAAGCTTTCTCTTGTTACTCCCAGGTTCTGCGGGGCTCAAGTTGAAATAGCAAGTGAATAGGGAGAATGGATCGTTAAGGCTGTGGTTGTAGTAAGTGCACCTTCTTTTTCTGTCTTTGTCTTAAGGGAAGGGAAAGGAAAAGTAGTGAAGTGGATGCAAGAGGTTTGATTTCGACGATTTCAATTCCCATGCTTTATTTGTTGCTCTACTCGGTATGCTTCTTCCGCACCCAGGAGCGTGTATACTAGAGGGTAAAGGGCGGCGTTAGTAGGTCGCGGCTGTTGCTTCCTACCTACTTACCGGTGCATGTCTTCCTACCACGGCTGCCTTTACTCATACTAGCTATGAACTAAGGAAACAACGGTATATTCCCAGATAAAAACCAGAAATCGATCAAGATGTCACAATGGTAGCCACAAGGCATGAGCGAACGCTTGACATTTTATGGCAATTGGCAGGAATTTTAGCATTGCTTTACACTGCACATGGAATCTCGCTCATCCCCTCTGGAGTTCCCCCCCGTTGATAAGATCTTGCTTGGTTTCTGCGTTGATTTGATATGGAATGTTCCGTCACAAGATATTTACTACCCTGGCTCGTCATCGAGTCTGCAGGTATGTTTTCATGCTCACTGAGGTTCTTAAGCATTCCGATGGGAGTTATACAAAAATAATACTCCATGAGTCTTTAAGCCCTTGCTGTGCTCTAGGAAGTCTATACAGGGGGACAGAAAAATGAGTTGCTTGGAGGAGCTTCGGGTTTAGTTTCTGCTGTATTAAATTTGCGTGGTAAACTGAATTTATTGTAACGCTCTCGGAACATTTTCGTGAAAACGCAAGTTACCGTATGAGTTCTTCCAATTGTTGATTATTCAGACAGGTCATAAAGCGCCCCGAGAGCTTTGGCAAGTAAGGTCGAAGGGATTTGTCAAGCGGCTAGGATAGGTCGGCCCAACTGAACCCTTCGATTAAGAAGTGCGGAAAATGAAGCTTTGAAGTTGCAGGATCCTACAGGTCCTGCATTACGACCCGTGCCCGACAAAAGAAAGGCCTGAGGAGAAACATGACTTCTCCATATCCCAATTTCTCCAACCTCGGATCTCCAAACAGTCCCAGATTACAGCACCTAACCGTAATCCTGATCGGCCTCAGGTATAAATCATGAACAGGTCCACGTGTGCACAAATCAGGTAAATTATCTTTCGTTTGGTCTTCTCCCTCCCTCAATCGTTCACTTTCTTTCTTTCTCCCCGCTCCATCCTCTCGCTGGTCCTTATTGCACTTTTGTAAGCCTGCTTACAAGCAATAATTGCACCTAATCCTTCCCGACGGATCAAACCCTCGATTATGAATTCCCCACGGCGAATCATTGATTCCCAAGTTCCGCTGAATTCCGGGGAAAGGAAAGTGAGGGAAATCATTACGTCGTGGCAGCCCCTCATCTCTCAGGGAACCAATACCCGGATACGGCTTTAAATATCGGTAATAACCACAACTGCCATAAATAGTAACAAAAACATCCTCCCGTACAGTACTGTACTCGTACGAGCGTTGTCATCAGTTATACACTTACGAGATCAGGGCAAACCGAGATTCGTGAAATTTTCCCTGTATGGCGGGGCGGATTCTCGCTATCATCGAGGTTTGGGGTATCCCGTGCTCTGGGTGAGCGGTATAAAGCGGAAAAGCGGCTAAGAGATACGAGGCACCGGTACACAAGCTCAGTCATCTGAGGGGAACGGTGATCGACATATGGTCTGGTGATTCCCTTGCACAGCACCATTCTGTCCGGACCCACGATTTTTATGTTTAATCAACAAAAGATACGAGGCCTGGAGGAGGAGGAGGAGGGGATCTTGAGTAATATCTTCAGATCCCCGGAGGCGGGGAAAAGGGAACAGCTTCTGTCGAGAAGAGAGGGGAGATGTATATAAACTGTTAAATTCATCCACGAAATGCTATCGCCATCATACCAGTGTCCGAGTTTTATCAATACTCTCCCACTACCGTATCATCGCCGAGATCACTCGTTTTTTCTGCACGAAAAACAAGGCACCCGCCACCCGCCACACGCCACACGCCCCATACTATATCACTCCAATAGGAACACCAGGACGGAAGAGATAGTATAATGCAATTCCTGAAACCGATCCTCCTCCTAACGGCCATCCTGACCCTCACCCTAGCACAAAGCACGGGTGTAGCCAAATACGACACCATCTATGACAACGCCAACCTCTCGACGCTCGCGGTAGCCTGCAGCGACGGTGCGAATGGGCTCTACACGAAGGGCTACCCTACCCTGGGAAGCATTCCCGGGTTCCCCAACCTGGGGGGATCCGGCACCATCCCGGGATGGAACTCGACGAATTGCGGTGCCTGCTACGCGTTGACGTACACGCCTCCTCGCTCCCCCCCAAAGACCATCAACATCGTCGCTGTGGACGTGGCGGCCGCCGGTACGTTTGTCCTTTCACGGACCGCTCTGGACACTCTTACGGGCGGACAGGCAGTCACGCTCGGGAGGGTAGACGTGACCTGGGTGCTGGTGGTACCGAGTGCGTGTGGGTTTTAGGAAACGCGAGCTTCCTCTGGTGGTAGGCTCTCGGAACAGGAGGAAGACGTAGGGATGACTGCGTGGTACGTTCTGGGTTTTATGCAAGAGTTTTTTAGGGATTGCTGGGGGATTGATTTGTTATGTTGTGTCTGGGGCTCGAGATGGAACGTCTCGGTTGGAACTGGAAGAAGAATTGCTTAATATTATTTCAGCCATCTCGTGAATACCGCTTGATCGTGATGTGATTCTGGATACCGTGGTCTGAGTATTGTTGGCAAAAGACAAAAAAGGGGAGAAGAAGAAAAAGAAAAAGAAAAAGAAAAGAAAAGAAGAGAAAAAAGTGCTGATGAACTGAAATGCATGAGCTGGCTTTCAGTTTTAGGGATGGAACCTCCACACTAAGCTGCGTTCGGGTGTTCGAAATCAAGGGGCCGAGGCACATATTGCATATTGGGTGCACTGCACAGTGCATCAACCAACATCTTTCCATCTTGCCATCCTGCATTGTGATTTCCGTTTCAAACCCTCCATCCATAGAGACTGCGACATGCAGTTCAAGAAAGCTAGCTACCTATCCAGCACGGGATACCTGCGGAAGAGGGGGAATTCCACCACGTCTCAATCAAAACCCCCAGCGGCGCATAGCAGTGAGCGGAGGCAGCAACAAAATAAAAGTAAAGAAAAATTGCCAGATGGCCAAAATAAGCCTTGGAGACGCCTTTGAACGAGTCAGTACTTCCATCGCGGAGGCGAGAGCAAGTGCATTTCTCAATCGCGACAAATGCAGTAGGTCACGCACTATGGTAGTTCCCTGGTGCCAACGCTCTGACGATAGAATTTCTCTCCAAAACAAGCATTCACGGTGGTCGACGCACGAGTATCCCCTCGGTCCGGGTGTTTTTTTTTTGGTCGGCGACCCAAAAGGGGTCTTGAACCCCCGCGCCGCATTAGGGAATTCTTCCTTTGACCTATTCAAATCCCCCAATATGCCTGGCGGACGGACAGAGCTAGATATGTCCGAACTGAGGAGCCACTTGTAGCTTGCGGATCGGTTTCTCCGCGAGCGCTAGAAGGGTTCTCTCTGTGCGCCGTGGTAAACGATCTGAACAATCGTGGCGGGTGAATAAGGAGAGGGGGACGTTTTCACTAATGAACGTTGACTGCTGCACCCACTAGTATCCTACGATTGAGGAGTAAGTTGCTAAGTTGGTGAGCGGTCGGTGGCCGATTCCGAGTACAGTACAGTACACCAGACTAGGAGGAGCAAAGTACATCAATAAATGATAGTCTGGAGGGTATATTGGGCTTATAAAAATAGGTTGGGGCTGTAAGGTAGCTCAGTTATATCAAGCACAATGGACAGAACTTATCCCTCTCGGTAGCGGAACTCGATCACTCCTTGCTTGCCGTCAGGTATCTTGCTCTCAAACACCAGGAATACATATACAACAATCAGATAAACAACAATAGTGCTCAAGCACAGGTATCGTACTCTCTGAGAAGCCAATCGCCACTAAATATCGGAACCAACAGCCGGTGCTAAATGGGAACAATGATACCGGTAGTCTCGCACCCCCCCGGGAGTCAACATAACAGGGTATAGGACTTTGTCTATCAGTAGGCCAGACTCTTGGCCAATGGCTCTCCTTTGCACAAGCCGACCGACCAGGAGTAAGAGAAGCCCTCGGCTGCCCTTAGACCAGTCCCTCCGCTTCGTTCCGGAGAACTATGAACTTCCACCACCAAGGCTAACGCCTACAGCAACAACCTTCCCGAGTGACAACTTATGAGCGCCCACCTCCCATCCCAACCAAATATGTTAGTCTGACAGGGATATCACTCTATGCACGGATACAAAACCCTGAAAGGTCGCGCTTAGGGAACAAATAGAGGTCCCTTTCCGGCATACTCCCCGTCCTGTACTTGCGCTTCGTGGACGGCAAAGCACTGCCTGCAGCGCTTGTGGTATGGTATCGCATCTTGGCGCTTGCGTTGCTCCAAGTGCCGATATGTCACTTTGTATTGTGCCATCCTTGATGAAAACCAATTCTCGAAGCTCTTACGGGATTGCAAAGCTTTTTTTGGTAAGGCGTTTGTGGTGCACCACGCATTGAGCTTAGGTATCCTCGACACAATAGGCAGGGAGGTAGGCTACTTAGGTTGATAGTACAAGCAGGGAAATTCATTCTTGATTTAAACTATAATATTGGGTTCAATACTTGTTCATATAACTTTATATTTAGAATTATGATACCTGTATTTTCAGGTTATGAGATCAGGGTTGTGGGAACTGGCATGGAACTGGAGTATTATATATTCAAGTTTCTTGAAACAAAAGAGCTTCTCAAATAAAAATAGATATTACTGCCTAATACTACTTCCCACTATCCTCTTTAAAGAATATGATGACTAGTATTACCTCCTTTAGAGTCCTCATTTATCTATTAAAGAATACCTATATCATATATTGATGATCTTTGAGCCCTTAAGAGGTTTGTACTAGTAGGATATATCTTGTTAGTTACAGCTAGAGGTGAATGAGATATTATAAGAAAAATAATTAAGCAGTATGTCTGTTAAATTAAGCAGTTGATTTAGTTTACTATATTAGTACAATATTTGACTTTGTTTATAGTAATTAAATATGTCTATATCTACCTATTTAGTAACTTAAATGAAATAGATATTTCATTCAACTTATATCATATAAGGATTCAGGTAATTAGTAAAAAGCTCTTGTAACTTATCTATTGGAAAGTAAAGAGTTACCTGGTAGCATATAAGAAAGTTAAAAAGTCATCAATTTGAAAAGATAAAAATACTGATAGTAGTGATTGATAAATAATACTTTCTAAACCTTTTCTCTACTATTTATTATATTAGCTATTAGTAATCTTTACAGATGGCCTTTATCTCATATATTCTGCTTTTATAAGTCTTGGCCTTCTACAAGTAGTAGAACTTCTTTTTCATCTCTGATAGACTTAAATTTATGAGTTTTATTTCAGCTACTTTTTCTTTTAACCTACTAATACTACCTAACAGCTCATAGTAGATAGTATGATATATTACTTTAGTATTCTCAGCTTGGAAAAGAATTTGGATTAATAGTAGTTCAAAGTTGCTCAATATTACCTGTTTTTGGATATATATTATAATTATACTACTACTGCTACTACTGCTATCAAGTATATTGAAAATCATGGTCTTTTAAACAGAATTAAAAATATTTATTTGATATATCATCACTAGACAATTGAATTGAGAGAAATAAAAAAGATTGTTGTGGGACATATGTAAAAGGTCAGCAAAGAAATTGATTGAACTAACTTGGAAAAGTATTGAATGATAATATTATGATTTTATATTACGATTTAAGTTATATCTACATGTCGGTCATGTGATATACGCATACAATTGATATAACTTCTAGATATTTCCTTGGTGTATTACAATTATACATAATACAGAGCGGGTATATGCAGAAGATAATTCTTTCCTTGGTTACTACAGCTTGGTAGTGCGAGTAGGAAAATTCATCTTTGATCCTAAACTATATTCAGATCAATTCCTCTTCACATAATTTTATGTTCAAAACTGAAAAGCAAGCTCCGGGATCACCAATATCTTAGGAATGGCGAACAGCTGGTGGCGAGGCGAGTTGGGTGCTGATGCGAGAAGACCGGTGACCGGCCCCGGCGCACGTGTAGTAGTACAGGTTGTGGGCTACCTTGCCGTCGTTTCACTAGATTTATTGCGCGGATGCTATCGGTAGTACATTGCCGGATAGGTGCTCTAGCTAAGACTTTTTTCATTTCAACCTAGGAGTATTTGTTAACTCCGTCCCGCCTATACCCCTCTATATCATCTAAATTATCCAGTGCCACGGTGTCCCGGCCCGAGCGTCATAGATATGAAATTGGAATACAAAAATCCCATGTTTGGAGAGCCCCGGGGCCTGAAGTGCCCGAGGATGGGAGACTTGTGGATAATTCTAGCAATTGAAATCCCCCCAATAACCTATAAGAATGCCTCCTGAGAATCGATTGAGAAGTTCCTGCCAATCGGGTATTCTCAGTGGCCTCCCCCCCCGCCACAGCCGGGGTATTGAATTCCGTCGGCGTGGTTCTCCGATTAGGGTGTGGTATGAAAAAAGACGTAAAGAAGGCTCGACATCTAGGTTTATGGCGGTGGGTTGCTCATGACCGCCTCACCCAAGGGGGAAGAATCTACACCTTGCCTCGATCTATCCGACAATCTTTTAGCTCCGATTAGACTAGATTTTCCGGTGGTTGGCCGTTTGCCAACTGGTGGTTCTGGAGTGCCATAGAGTTGTTTCCAGAGCATCTTCAGAGAGGGTCCGCAGGCAGTGATGATGCCGAGGCAGGCTTCCATATGTGCGCAAACCAGAGGGTTCACCATATTCCCTAACCATATGAGTACCGATATATGCATGGAACAGGAAGATATAAGGGGAGTTATACAAGTGGAATCAGAACTGAACCCGTCCTTTTCCATCAACCTTGCCATGAAATACGCCCTCAGAATTCCACACACACAAGCCCTACTACAATCAGCAACCTATTCATATTCAACGCTAGAAGCAGAACCCACAATATCCCCACCCCAAAGAGGCTGGAAATCACCACCTTCTTCCTCATCGACATCCTCAACTTCCATACTAGGCGCAAGGGCACCAGCAAGCATGCAATATCAAATGAAGCACTGAGTGCAACCATAAACGTAGAGTTAATCTGCATGCTGTCGACAACTTTTGGCTGGAGGCACTGCGCCCTAATAACCGCCATAAGGTCCCACATCCGCATCTCCCTCGGAGCGCACATCAGCGCGGGGGGCAGGACAGTGGCGGGGTACCAGAGGAAGTTAAGCGCGTGGAGGATGTTGATAGTAATTTGGGCGCCGGGCTCGCCATTTCCGACGAGCCTGTGCAGGAAGAGGAGGATCGAGAATCGTATCAGCAGGAAGGTTATTGGCGCAACTATTACCAGGAGGTATTGGACCTGGTGCCGCCGGTGACTGTATGTTAATATCTCTCTCTACCGCATATGTACTATGATTCGGGGTATGTATATAGGCCCTAGGGAGCATGCGTGTGAAGATGAAGGAAGGAGAGGACAGAATCATAAACTTAAATGTACCGACCTTGAACCAGTTGAGGATCTGCCCATTTGTAAGGTTATATAGATGCTCCGCCAAACCAGCGCTTTCAGTTCCTATTATTGCCCAAAACAGCGCTCAGAGTCAGCGTCGCACTTCAGGCACAGAATTCGATCACGGGTATCATGATTCCCTAGAAACGTACCCCATAAGATCAACCCGGTGTAAGCTGTATATGCTACCTGCATCCCCCAAACGGATTCGACTTTCGTCAGTGAGATGAATCTCCCTCCAAGAGCGAGCAAGAAAGCTTCAAAGAGGGAAGATAATATGTCGAAAGTGATAGGGTTGCTGCTTCTGTTCGCTTACCAGAGCTGGGATAATGGCCCAATCATCCCATCCTAGCTTCTTTAGTATCCGCAATCGAGAATAAATCCTTAGTCCAACGGCGATAATCGCAATCACCAACGGCGCCAGAGCGAACCCTTTCAATAGTGAATCCCTCGTATCCGGAATATACCCTGGGTCGAGTACTGCAGGATGTGTAAAGTCTGCTGGTGCGAAAATAAGATAGAAACTCTCATTCGGAGTCCGTGCGGTGTTATTAGGGGCGTTCGTGGATCCGGCAAGTCGTGGAATGACCCCCATTGTGCAAAATAGAATATCACTTGGTGAAGCTGCAGTTGTGCTGGTGCGGTTTCTGGTGCAGTTGCTGCTGCTGCTGCGGTTGGAGCTGTAGTAGCTGTAGTAGCTGTAGTAGCTGTAGCAGTTGCAGATACTGCACAGTAGAATACTAATTGAAAAAGTAGCTTTTCACCCGCTCATTTCCAGCGATGTTTAAAAGCAAAACGGCTGATATACATTATAAATCGTTTAAGAGAGGGAAACATCAGGGCTGAGACCCACCATGCGAAGCATCAGCGATCCCAGAACAAAAGAACTCACATGCTGCGATCTCGAAAGGCGGAGTCAAGGGTTCATTTCATGCAGGTAAGACGACCGAGGACCAACTTCGCCATTTTATCCCAACGATCCGGACAACCACACTACCGTAACTTATCCACAAGGGAAAAGAATAATGAAACAAAATCCCACCATAGGGCTACCAATCAGCTCCCTCTCCTGCTATCCTACCTTTCCGCTAGGATAGGTCATATAAATCAAATGGAACCAGCGGCCAGATTCGAATCCGCTCCGATTATGGGGCGAAATGGATGCTAGACGACCAAGATACCCGCATCACCACACACATGGATCTTCTGCTCATGTCGCGTACCATACGCAGAATACAACAAGAAAACTGGCCAAGGATGTTTAGGCAGCTTCGCTTCCCGGCATAGCAGCTGTAAATTCCATGTTGAAATACCGTTGTGCCCTACTGCACAGCACTGGCCTTATTGCGTTGCCGGTGATTGTATCGAACCACTCCACGACCATAATGTTGGACCCTAGTGTGTGTGGGCTGATAACGCACCGTGTTGATAACTGGCTTAGCGAGATGGGAGACGCATTGTGGTGGAGTGTCAGTCATCCAGGAGTGGCTGCGTTGGGGCTGAGAAAACGGGTAGAAAAAGAAAGCAAAAAGGAAGCTGCTCCGCGATAATCACATTGTAGTTCGTGGGTTATGAATATAGGCAATTTCGAGGGGGCTCGATGGTCTAGAGTATTGGTGAAGGCTGAAAGATTCGCCATTCCTGTTCCGCAAAGAAAAAAGAAGGGCAAAGAGGTCTGAGTATTAGGGAGAATGGTAGAATTGGTATGGGTAGGTGGCAACATATATGAGGGCAGTGCCCTTCGGTATCGCCGGCAGCCGGGATCACCTTTTTCCCGCCCGCCGGCCGGCCTCGAATAACCGCCCCCGCTCATCGCCATCACACTCGAGCTAGGTTGGATAGGTAACGTGGCTACCTTGGGAATAACCGTGCCAGTGAAACAAAATGCACTTGTGAGCAGAGATGAGTTGAACATGAAGAGCCCAGATGCCTGTGCCTTTAGCGAGGAGCGATCCTACCGTAGGTTGCTCAAAGGAAAGATGGATACCAGCATGGCATACGAGTAGTATGGCAGGTAACTTGGGCAGGTAGGGAGAGAGGGGGGTGCCCGCTGTGCTGTGTGCTATCGCAGGAATATCTACTATCATAGCCAGGGGGGAAAGCATCGTGAAACATAAAAAGGACAGATGGTTAATGATGTTGAGCTAAGCCCGTCTTTAGCAAAGCGCTCACTCAACCAACGCACTAGTGGCAACACCGTTATCACGTTAATTCACATTCCAGGATGTCATTCTGTATCATTGATCCTCCGCATTGAAAAGTATTCGGACCATGGGAAAAAGAAGGAAGGAATAAGGGGAGAAAGGTGCGGGCGAGAGAGAGAGGGAGAGAACCGTCATAACAGAGGCAACAAAAAACGTGTATCACGGAAGAAATTTTCTCGAACAATGACTTTTCTCATTAAAAAGGAAAAACGCCGGTATACCAATTTCACCCGCCCATGCCGTGCGCAATGAGAAATAAAAAATAAAAAGTCGAAAAAGTAAGTAATATCCTTCTTTTGCAGACGGAGGCGGCAGGAAATGAGGGTGGAGAAAGTGATATTTTAGAGCTGGAGGAAACGACGAGAACTCCCCGCAATTGTGGAAATAGGGTGGAATAATGAGAGGAAAACAAGATTTGAAAGGACTCAGGTATCCCATAGAATAAACAAAGCCATTAAAGCGTGATAAACGACGGAAACCCAAAGAGATCGGGATCTCAGCATCTACAGATGAAGTAGGAAAGGGGGAATGAAAGGAGAGACATCATGTCGTAATGCGTGTTGGGACTTCTCTCATGATCACGGCTGGAGAGGGGGGAAGGAATAAAAAAGAAAAGCAACCAAAGGAACACATCTCCAGCCATACTTTCCCGCCTTCCATCGACTCTGCCCGCCTGCAGCCCCGTTTTATCTACTAAAAGATGACCGACCCGTACAGTACAAGTGCACCTTATTAAACCCCACCGATGAAACCGAACTCAGATAACATATGAAAAACTGGCGAAAAAACAGCAGGGAGGGGGGGAGTATTCGATAGCAGGACCTGAGGAGAAAATTAGGAAACCAAGAGGGAAGGGTAGAGGGGCAACGAAAGCACACAGGAACTTCAGCGCTTTACAAAAAAGATGACGACCTAAGACGGCATCGATTGAACGGGTCCAATGGGCGGCATAGGCGACATTGGTGACATGGATTGCATAGACCGCATGGGTTGCATGGAAGTTATCGCATCAATTTCCTCTTCGTCCTCCTCTCCTGTTTCGCACTTTGTCGTGGACTCGGCATACTTCTTCTCCCATGCGGCTATCCAGACTTGAGCATTGGCTTCGGCCTCGTCACCCCCGAAACCCATCTTTTTGGCCTTGGCTCGGAACTTGCTAAGCTTAACCATACGTCGGACCTTCTCCTTGTTGTTGAGACGGTATTTGCGGGCAGCCTGCCGATGTCTGGATTCGAAGCTCTCCTTGTTGCTCTGAGCTGGATCCGCCGCACCTTCAAATTAGCACGAAATCAATCCCACATCCTCATCCACATGATAACTCATTCCCCCGGCAGCCGATGAAGGGAAAAACTGAGAGAAAGGGAAAAAAAAAAAAAAAAAGAACGACCGGGGAGACAAAAAGTAATACATACCGTATTTGTTTTTCCAAGCCTCGTAATGAGCGCTGAGATAATTGAAACTCTCCCGACCGCTCTCACGAGGGGCCTTCTTGACGGGGGTAGTCTCAGTCTCCTTTGTTTCGGGAGGATCGGAGCAGAACGCGAACTGCTCTTCCAAAGCCTTGTAGGCGTAATCTTGAAAGCGTTCCTTGTACAGTGAAAGGTGGTCCCTGATGCCGCGCTCGCAGGTGAACAGCTTAGTGCATTCGGCGACTGGGCATGGATAACTCTTCGGACGGATCTTGGGGGGAACTGGACTGGAGGGTGAGAATGGCATTATGTACATGCGCGGGTGGTGGACGGTTGTTGAGTGGAAGGTGTGCCCTTAATCATTTCTGGTCGGGCGAGTATGAGTTCCCCGGCTGCAAGGTAAAGTTGTTCTAGGGCAGAGGGTCGGAAACGTTGCTTGGGGCAGGAAAATACAGTTGTGGGTTGGTGGGTTGGTGGGAGGGTCAAAGTTACCCGGTCTGGGGGGGTGTTGGCGGAGTGGACAGGATACGGTAATGGTCTCAATATTATGTCTGGTGAAAGGCGGAGCCTCAGCTGTGGTAAACATCACACTTTGAGTCCCTTTCTTTTCCTTTCCCCGCCAGAACCCTACAAGAGCCCGATCGAAAGTTGGTGAGCGGTTAACTCAGGTTATCCTGCGAAATAATCACCGGTTTGCATGATCCGGGCACGAAGACACCTCCCTTGGCACTTTTACAAGCACCTTGATTGAAACCGACATCCCCCCCTTTGGATTTTCCATAACCACTCTGAGGCGTTCCTACTGTTTTTTTCTTGTTGTTGTGATTCCCTTTTATGGCAGGTATTCCTATTGTAGCCTAGCTTGTTCTTTGTTCCACTGGTACCCTTTTCCGAAGCCTTTCTTCTCCTGGTCTCGCCATTCGTTACCTAATTTCGCCTCCGCAGCGGGTGACAACAGGACGATATTTCGAAGATCAGGAAACTTTCGGGAATCGCTGGGAAGGTGTGAAACGGTGCCCTGGAATGTCTTGTATCCCTCCCGTCATGACCATCCGGCGATCACAATTTTGCTACTCATCATGAGAAATATGATAGGAGAAAGACCTTTTGATGGATCCAGATGTTTAAGGGTGCCTACCTGCCACCTAAGTGGTCAATGATAGTTTCAACTTGTCTCTTCAGCCCAAAGAGAGCGGGAACATAATCTATGTCATGCATCAGCCCCTCTTTTTTCCTATCTCCCCGAACAAGGCCTAGTAGATAAATGGCAGAATGGAGATGTTGTAATCCATGCGGCGAGCACCTGGATGCATAATATAAAGCATTAACCGAGCAGGCGTCTACATACTACTCCTCTATACTCGCAGGAATATCCCGATCTCCCCCTAATATGAACAAATTGAAGTAACCAGACCAGAAAGAACAGACCAGAAGAACCCCGTCCCAATGCATGAGAGAATAAGAGATGACATTAAGTAAGATCAGCCACCTGCAAGTCAACAAGGTACAAACAGAAACAAGAAACGAGTAAAAAAAACACCGGCTCCACACATAAATCCCCCACTATTGTGTCGCCGTAAGCTGTGGGCCGCGACGACCTTATGTGGAGCTCCTGGAATCCTATACCAAAGTCAATTTTGACTTGACTACTCCGCCCGAGAAGTTCCTCATGGCCCGGGATTTGGGCTTTGGGACTTGTAATCTCCGGAAAGCCTCTTCAACATGCCGTGGTTCAATAGGCGTCCTTCCCTCCTCAGCATGAAACAAGAACTTTTCCCGCTTCCTCTTTTTGCTCTTCTCTCGGCTCTCCATTAAAACATGGTCCTCTAATTCCTTTACCTTCAAAGCTTCCTCTGTAAGGGTCTGCACAATCTCGAAGGTCAGGAAGCCCAGAATGTCGACAATATCATCGTTGGGTTTCGCATCTGTGACAGTTCCAAACCCAGCCCACTCCCGAAATCTCTTCCCTTTGCGAAATGTGAAGGAAGCCTGGCGGCATTCGGACCAATGCACGTATTCATCCCTAGTCATACCTCTCGTCCGTTCATCTGCATTCTTGAGGCGCTGCAGTGTGGCCGCGTTGGCTTCTACCTCGTCTTCGTCTTCATCTTCCTCGCGTTCAGGGACTTGCTCCGAGAAAAAACTAGCCACCTCCCATGGAAGTCCGATCTTTGCCTTCTTCTGCCTCATCTGAACCGGCCCGGCCCCACCCGCAATACCTGCAGCCGCGTCGTCGAGAAGGTCGGCGGGATCCGGGGCGCCAGCTCCCCCAGATGGATCGTTATCTTTAGCGGTTTTCCTAACATCTTTCCAGGATAAATAAGTTCGCAGGCGAGAGACCTTTGCTTTGTCGTGACGTATGAGGAAGATGAGGTCGTCGGTCGAAATGGAGCGGGACCCGCGACGTGACGCAAGATTAGTGCATTGTTGCAGCTGTAGCAAGTCAGGGTCCCGAGCCGCAATGTAGACTTTAAAAATGATACCATCTCGATAACCTGACCCCGCACAATCTCCTCGATGATTCCTGTGGTTTCTGCAGACGGTTCGCCGGTTTCACCCGAAACGAACATCATCTACGCCCGTTAGCCTTGAAAAATACCACGTACAGCGCACCAGAGTGGAGGGGGCACAGTACTTGCTGGATTTCAACACGATATTTGAACTTGTCGTTCGACATGATGGACGAATGTTTGGCTGCAGTGCTCTCGTGCGGTTAAAGGATTGGACACAACTCTCGTTTGAGTGTCTGCGAGATGGTTTCACATCCAAAGAGCCAGCCTGGTCGACCGAAGGATGATGAAGGTAGGGTAACCCTCCGCAATTTCAACCTCTTGGACTAGAATGTAAGTTACCGAGAGCTGGCGCAATAGAGCCCTGCGCTACCGCTACTGCAAACCACAGTCTCGCTATCGATATAACCACCAGCACATACACACACAGACTTTCGGGAGATTCCTACAAATCATTATCTGGCAGTTCCATTTAGCAGTATGCACTTCCCGCTCCCTTGATAATTGATTGATACTACCGCACAAGATTGGATTGGAAATCCACCTTTTTTGGAAATACAAGTTGCGTGACGTTTTTGTGGACAACAGGCCGATACGTTACTGCGGCCGAGTAAACCATTTTCTCGGTGGTTCTGGCAGATTCTCAGTAAAAAGTACTTGTTTTCCCTTCACGTGCTGTCGGTAACCTATTCAATATTTTGATCCGTCAGATGTCCTAGATTCTCCCCGTCACATCTTAGCTTCGTCGTGCTTGCCCTCATAAGCACGTCCATGTTTTGAACTGTAAGGCGCAGCGCCCACCTTAGAGTACTATACTGACGACACCGTAAGGTAATTATTAGCAAATTCGCGTGATATGTATCACACCTATCTGCTGTAGACTAGGGCCTGCTGATTAATGCCGTACAGCATATACCGGTGCATCTAGCAAGAAACCGCCGTCTCTATGTGAAGTGTTGCCATCCGCGGACACGGAGCTCTAAAGTGCGAGAGAGTGTCATTCATCCACCTGCTTGGCTACTACGCTTAAACTTCTGCTTTATGCACGATATCCGGGGGGGTCCCAGGGTAAAAGGCCAGCGAGCCAGCTAGCTAGTGAAGGGTGGTTTACTAGAGATCACCCCCCCCTCTTAGTGCCCGCTGCATAGGTCCATCCTCCGGCTGGGAGTTAGACTCCCAACCTTCCCGCTAATGCTATCATAGCAGTGACGGCAAATTAACTGTCAGGTTATAGACACCAGTCAGCAATCTTTTTATTATTATTTTAGTTTAGACTTGGGCAGTGGTAGGGATACTGCTCACGGAGTTATTCTATTACAATTCTGCAGTTATCACTGCAATGATGTCGATATGTGAGCTTTGCAGCAAGACTTGCTAGAGGTCACGAAAATCCGTACAGGTAGGGGACCCAGATATGACCTGGAGAATGGAGTTCCTGGGCTCTAGGTACGTCCGACACGCGTTCGTACTCTTTCACAACCCGCCGTTCAATACCTTCCCTCCCAGGTGTTTTATCGATTATATCAGCGAACTTGCCTCCGTTGTGATAAGTACTAATCGGGGTATTAGTGGCAAACCAATACCCTGGGAGGTTATCATATCGACTAATCTAATATCATAGCAGAATATTAGCTCCGCCGTTACGCTAAAAATTCGCTGCAACAAACCCTCTAATTTTTTTTTTCAATTTACTGGGATCTCTACAACCAGTGACCTGGGACCGATAGTCAGCGTATCTCTGAACTCTTGGGCGCACGTCAGAGCCAAACCATCGGGAAACGCAAGACCACTCAATTCCACCACTGCTGGGGCCGGGCCACCACTTCTTCTGTTTCTCTGTCGGGATTTATGGAAATCCAGTGCCATCACTGCGGGAATTGGTTCCAACAGAACCTCATGATACGAATGTCCAGTAGTTTAGCATCATACGGCTCCCAACAAAGAGAATATATGCTTGCAGTTCCTCTAAAATAGAAGATAGTGAATGCCCTAAGCAAAGCGAAGAATATCCTCCGAGAGTAGGGGCGGCCAAAATTGCCAAAATTACCTTATCCGATAGCCAAGATCCCCTGTGATACTACTAAAAATGCCGAGGGGGTTGCGCTCTAGAGTGAAGCTTTCTGTAGGTTAAATTTATTGTGATTTCCTCGTACGGTCCTTGGAGGTGGCTCTTGAGCATGATATCACTCTTGGTCACACTGCCACACGCAACGCCCTGACGCTACGGGAGCACCGTTTTAGCCTCTCTCCAATTTTCTCAATTGTAGGACAAAAACGGCTAGTCCGAGTATCCGAGGGATACTACGAGTGCCAAGAACATAAAGAACACAATGCTCCCCTCCCAAGAACCATTACCGGTAATTAATTGGGGGTTATCCTGTGTTGGGCGGTAACTTAGATAGGAAACCGAAACCGCATCCAGAAAAGCGCAGTAGGCATTCTGCCTTAGAAATCCTTACTCCAGTGCTGGAATTCATGGAGGGCTTATGTTCGTTAATCTACACATACTATCCTCGGGCGGCACTGTACGCTGAAATAGATGGGTAAAAGAGTTCATGCTATGATATATCGATAATGTCTTTGCTGCCCTCCCCTAGTTCGTGTTTCTAGAACTTAGGAGGATAGGATATCAGCGAGGAAAGGAAAAAATGTACATGTAGTCACTCACTGGTAAAGAACTCGGAGGATTTGCATATAACTAAGATATAGGCGCGCGAAGAGTTCTTCCTTTTCGGTATACTAGGGGTCAATATATACTACTGGCGTTACTAACCATCCATGTGCTCGTGGGTGAAGAGACGCCCACAGTGGGCGAGTAACAAGAGAAATGATATACTCGAGTACCTTCGAGAGATGAATGAATCAGTATTGGCGACCGCTCGCTAATAATAACTATTTGCGCCTTACTTTCTTGAGCAAACAGGGTTAGTTTACAAGGCGATCAATGACGAAAGTGTGGTACATAGCCACCATTACGGTACAGACCGAACCATCCCTGCCCGCCCCGGATAGCTTGTATGGCTTTCAGAAATTTTAGGTGCTAATCCATTTCAGACCAAACGAGTCAAAACAACCCACTTCCCTTTTTAGTAATTCTTGTCCCTTTTTCTCTCCCTTCGATATTCTTCTACTACTCGTACCCTGCAGTCGCGGAACTCACAGCTATGATAGCATGGTCTAGAGTTGGGTTGCGCTTCCTAGTATGATATCATAGTAGGACTGGTTCGCCTGCCCTGCAGCCTTATCGAAGGAGGCTATAAAGTCTTCAGTCTCCCGGCTTCCGTAGTGCAGGATTCCTTATCCTGCCCTACTTGACGGATTACTCAACAGCCCATGGTGAAGGGAATTGAACCCATTGGCTCGTGCTAATTGCACATGTGCCAATTGGTACCTTACATCTTGACCCCTGGCTAGCTAGGTGTTTCACCTAATATCTTGGTAGGAACAAATACTTAACCTATTTTGGCAGGTGGATCTGGATCTTTTGGTCTGTTGTTAAATGTTATAATGTTGGGTATTGAATGTAGTATTTCCAGCAGATGTATCCGTGAGGGAAGGCAAATTATGAACATTTATCATTGATGTCTAACAACGAACCGCCTTGAAGAGGGAAGAAGAAAAAAATTTCTCACCAGGGATATCGGCGGGGGAAAAAGTAAATCTAGTTATGAGCAATGCGGGGTTCGGTGGGGGGTTAGGATCACCGATCTACTGCTGAAGGCCATGGGCATCCCTACATTGATAGGTGTGCGGCAGAAGAGCACCGTGATAGAGCGCCCGATGCTCATGACTTATCGTAATCTTGGCCACTGTCAGTATCTTCGTACTCCTGGGGTATATTGAGCTTTCGTTACTTTCGTTCCCGAGCCCTGAATCCATTTTGGGTGTATCATCAAGCTCCGGCGCCATGAGCAGTTCTCTATCTCGAGTACAAAACAGAATTCGCAGAGGATGACCTTGGGTTGCACGAATCATACTTCAAAACGGTTCAGTGCAGCCTCGTGGACGTGACTATGGGAGTCGCCTCTCGTCACTTGGTATTCAGATGTTTCCATTCCGTTAAGTGGTATCCGTCTATGGCTTTTTCGCATTCTTAGATAGTTAGAATCATCTCTTATGCGCTGGGGGCAAGGATCGGCATTCAAAACTCCTACTGCAACTGATCCGAGTTACGTCGGCTCCCTTTGGTTGATCACTGCTGTGTGAAGACTGCTCTTGCGCCCCTTGAAGGGCTTTCCTGGGTCGTCACCTGCGGGCGGTACGAAGTTACGGGCTTTTGAAAAGACGGTAGGTGCTGCTTCGAAATGCCATCAAGTCTACGCTTTGTGTTTCTGCCAGATACCATATGTATTGGCCATCCTACTAGAGTTTCCTTGCTTTGAATCATAAAGCCTCACTCGATACTTGGTGCTAGGTGCATGTTTCTAATATAACTTTATACGAGAGTAGAAAAAGATTGATCTTCTATCCCATCTCCTACGAGAGGGGAGTACTGATATACTACATGGGTTTAGCAGTCGCTTTGAATAACGTGTCCTATACCATGCAAGCCAGTTTCCTAACAGGACCTACTCGGACCATCCAGCTCGGTATCCATATACAAAACAAATCAGATGCGGTAACCATCTAGTAATGGAATCCTGAGAAGCCACATTTTCCAACAGTGCATGCGCTTCTCCACGTGTTGCCCCCGGTACCGGTTCGCAGGTGTTCTGCTTCCATAAATATCTAGCTGCATCGGGAAAGAAATTCAGGCGGGAGACTACTGCAAAAACTCGCCAAACTCGCTATGCAGGTAGGAGAGTTTAGGCACTCATGCGTGGCAATACAGCCAAGATCATTCCAGTGACCAACCTATTTTCTCCCAGCTGATGAGACCAGCATCATTATTACAGTATTTTAT